>JACVTC010000064.1:712500-852500 GCA_016946835.1 Neocallimastix lanati (nom. inval.)
TTACTTTTATTTTAATTTTGTATTAATTAATTATTTACTTTTTTATTTATTTTATTAAAAAAAATTAAAATTTTATTAGTTCTAAAAAGTAAATAGCATTCTATTATATAGAATAGAATAGAATAGAATAAAATATTAATATATTATTTATATATTTATTATACAATTTTATATATATCATAATCTTAAAATTAATATTTTCAAAAAAATTGATATTGAAATATGTCAAACTTTAAATATAAATATAATTTTAAATTAATAAACGTACAATGTATATTACAATATACTTTATCCATTTATTTTAATATCAAAAATACAATTAATATATTATCAATTAATTATAATAAATAGAAAAAATTAATTAAAGATAGGAATAAATTAAAACTTATTTAAATTAAAATTGGAATGATAATATATTATCAAAAAAAATTCTATTTACAATTGATTAAAAATATATGTAAATGTATGAGATAGTACATATCAATATTACATTGATAATATATAATAAATATATATTCATATTTAATCCTATCCAATTTTTAAAGTTTTAAAAATAAAATTAAATAAAATAAAATAAAATAAAATAAAAATTATTTAATAATATTGGATTAAATTGAAAAATTAGATAAAGTGTATAAGACAATATAATACAATATATACATCAATTTATATTTTATATTTTTATATTTTATTTGAAATGAATAAACCATTTCAATTATGGATTAATTTTATTGGTTAAAAAATAAAATATTTATTAATATTTATTTAATACTTATTTATCAATATATTTATTTATTTATTAATTATTTATTTATCTGTTTATTATTTATTTATCTATTTAATATTTATTTGTTTAAATAATATATAATAAATATGTTATCTATTGTATACATTTTATTTTACCAACTTTTTTATTTTAAAAACAAAATTTAAAATGGAATTACTTGAAACATTAACAGACATTAATAATAATAAGCCACAAATTATAGATAACATTTTTTTTAAAAAAAAATAATATTTAAAAAGATAAATGTAAAAAAAAAAAAAAAAAAGATTAAATGCTAAGAAAATAATAAAAATTTAAATATTTGATAATGTGATAATTGATAATGAAGAAATAAAATAAATCAAACAAATGATATATAAAAAGTATTATAAATAATAATAATAAAATAAAAATTTTATAATAAATCTTAGATAAAGAAAATTAATAATAAAAAAAATAAAATAAAAAAATTAAAAAATATATTATAAGATAAACCTTTTTTAAAGATTTTTTTCCTTTTTCTTTTTCCTTTTCCTTTTCCTTTTTTTTTTTTTTTTTTTTTTTTTTTTTTTTTTTTTTTTTCCTTTTCCTTTCCTTTTTTTCCTCTTTTATTTTTCTTCCTTTCTTTTCTTTTTTCTTTTTTCCTTTTTGCTTTTATTATATTTTTTATTTTTTTTATTTTTTTTTTTTAGTTTATCCTGATAAAGGTTGGATACAAGTCATACGTCTAAAATCGTCTAAAATAATAGAAATAATTTTGCAAACTTTATGCATATATAAATTATATATATATATTTTAATTTTATTAATTTTTTTATTTTTATTTTTTATTTTTATTTATTTTCAATACAATAAATTTTTACTATTTAATACCTATTCTAATAATAATTTTTATACTTTTCAAAAGTAAAAATGTTAACTTTAATAATTTAATAAATAATAAATAATAAATAATGAATAATGAATAATAAATAATAAATAATAAATAATAAATAATAAATAATAAATAATAATTAAATAATTATACTAATAATTATAATAAATTGTATTTATAATAATAATAATAATAAAAATCAAACTTTTAAACTTTTCTTGATGATCAAATTTATAATTACTATAAAATTTTTATTATCAAAATTTTATATATGAATGGAAAATATATAATAAAATAAAAATAAAAACTTTTAAATTATTTAAATATTCATCATTTGATTATTTTAAATTATAAAAATAGATGAAAGAATGTTAAAGATTTTTTTTTTTTTTTTTTTCATCAATTAAAAAGAAGAAGAAAAAAAAAATAGAATGAAATAGAAAAAATTAAAAAGTGATAATATAAATAATAAATAATAATAAATAATAATATATAATAAATAATTATGAATAATAAATAATAATAAATAATAATTATGAATAATAAATAATAATAAATTAAAATAATAATGGATAAATAGACCTCACTTTTAGAAAATATTAAAATTAATTGAAATTAATTTTTCTATTGAATTATAAAATAAAATAAAAATAAAATATTAAAAAAAAAAAAAATTCTTTTATCTTTTATATTTATTTAATATTTAATATTCAACGATAAATTAATAACATAATGGATTGGCTATTTTTTCTTTTTCTTTTTTTCTTTTTTTATTTCAATTTCGTATAATAACAGCATAGATTGGTTTATATATAATATCTACTTCTTTCTTTATTATTATTCATTATTATTATTTATTATTTATTATTATTATTATTTATTATTATTATTCATTATCATTATTATTATTTATTATCATTATTATTTATTATCATTATTATTTATTATCATTATTATTTATTATCAATTCTTCTTTATTATCATTATTATTTATTATTGTTATTATTTATTATTGTTATAATTTATTATTAATTATTTATTATTATTATTATTTATTATTATTATATTTATTATTATTATTCATTATTTATTTATTATTATTCATTCATTCATTATTTATTATTATTATTATTCATTCATTCATTCGTTATTTATTATTATTATTATTATTATTATTATTATTATTATTATTATCAAATTCAGAGAGAATGATTCGTTTAGTAACATAGCAATCATCTCTGATAATGGAATGAGTATTTACTGTCATTTATAATACATAAATATTAATATTAGAGAATGATAAGAGTAAAATTAATAATAACAATAATAATAATAATTAAATATTTTTTTTATTTTATTTTTAAATATTATACATATTTTTATATAAATTTAATAAAAATAGAAAAAAAATTTTTTTTTTTTAAATAATTAAATTTAATTATTTTATAATAAAATAAATTATTTTATATAAATAATCTTTTTATATTTTATATTTTATTTTTATTATTAATATTTTTTTTTAGAATAAAATATTATGATGATCATATTATTATTATGATATCAATATTATAATTTATTTTATTATAATTTATTTTATTTTATTTAATCTGTACTTTATATTTCAACTATTTATTTTATTTTACTTTATTTTACCTTAAATTTAAAAAATTTAAAAAAATAAATAAATAAATAAATAGGAGATATTTCCATAATTAAAAAAAAAATTAAAAAATGGCTTTATTACAATAAAAATAAAGCCACAAATCATAACTATTATTATTTCATTAACTGAACGAACCACACAAAATAATTTTTTTTTTTTTTTTTTAATTAAACCTTTATCAAAATATTAATTAAAAAGTATTTATATTTATTAAAATTTTAAAAAATAATATAAATATTGATACAAATTTATAAATTAATAATACTAATAATAAATAATTCTACTAGTAATAAATAATAATACTGATAATAAGTAATAATACTGATAATAAGTAATAATACTGATAATAAATAATAATACTAATGATAAATAATAATACTAATAATAAATAAATATATAAATAATACTTAATACAAATCGTGCTAATACAAACACTATTATCTATACTTATACAATAGTTATAATACTAATTCTAATACTAAATTTTGATACTCATATGCATATGAATACTAATACTAATATTGATTATAATATAATATTAATAATGAACAAACATTAATGCTTAATTTTTAAAAGGAAAAAAAAAAAAAATAAATTTATTTAATAATATAAAATAAAATTAAAATATATATAAATATTATTTTTAATAAAATAAATTATTCTTTATCAAAATATTTAATAATTTCAATTACTTTGATATTTTAATTTTTTTTTTATTTTTTTTTTTTTATTTTTAAATATATGGTGCAAATATATACATAGATATTATTATTATTATTATTATTAGTATTTTTCTTTAAAGAAAAAAGGGAAAAAAAAAAAATGAAAATTATATACAATACATTTTTTTTTTTTTTAAAATATACCTTTTTTTTTAATATCATTAATTAATAGAGTAATTAATTATAGATATTTAAAAATAAAGTATTGATAGTGTTTATAGAGGTATACTATAGTTTAAATAATATCGTAAATAAAAATTTCATTCTTTATTTACAATAGTAATTTAGAAATTATTTTAACTTGTTTAATAATTTATTTTATGAAAAAGTCATTCTTTTATTAAGTTTTTTTTTTTTTTTTTTTTTTTTTTATTTTTTTTTTTTGTTTTTGTTTTCGAAATATTAAATTAATTAAATAAATCCCAGTCTACAACATTAAATGATTTTAATAATTGATTGAAAATTACGTCAGAAACATTTTCTTGACCTTCCTTACTTTGAGTTCTACTACTACTTTTACTGCCAATATAAACTGGACAATTGTAAGAAATTAAAATATCGGTTTCAATGGAAGGAATTCTTATCACAGCTAAATAAATATTTACAATATTTTTAGCATCGGCATCTTTTTCATTAAATTTCGATATAATTTGTTTACCAAGTACAATCTTTTTAATAGAATCAATCCTTAAAAGAGAAGAATATTATCCAATAAAATAAAAATTATTTTTCAATTTTAGAATTATCAAGAATTAAATAAATATATATATATATAAATAAAAAACAAATGCAGTTAGTATTATTTTATTAATATTATTTAATTTATTTTATAAATAAAATAAAACGAAACATATTTATATAAATTATTATGATAATGATTATAGCAACATATCAGTATATTTATTGATTTCATATTCTGAATAAAAAAAAAAGAAAGTAAATATTAATAGATTATTAATAATAAAAATAATACATACTTTATATTAGGAATATCTTGTGGATTAATATCTTCATTTTTTATAATTTCATAGTTATCAGCTTTGTTATCTTCTGCTAATTGCTTGAAATGATACCTATGTAAATAATAAAAAGTCATATATTAATAAAATAAAATAAAATAAGTATAGATTATATTGTATTAGTCAACATTTATTTTTTTTTTTTTAAAAAAAAGGTTACAAAATAAAAATTATTAAACTTACAATCCACATTCATCATTTTTAACTTCTTTATCTTGTTCTAATAATTCAACGATAATACTTTGGTCCGTATTAATATCAACATATACTTCTTGATTATCTGGAACTTCACGAATTATACTATTTTTTTTTTAATATAAATGAGAATTTAGTTATACGTTTAATTAAGTTAAAAGTAAAAATAAAGAAAAACAAAAAACAAAAAACAAAAAACAAAAAAAAACAAAAAAAAAAAAAACTAATTTATATTTATAAAAAAATATATACACTCCAATTTTTACTATTATTTTTTTTTTTAAAAAAAAATATTACCTTGCATCACTGAAAGCTTCTGGAATTAAAGCTGTCATAGCACCACCAAATAGTTCTCTTTGCATTTTTTTTGTTTATAACTTAAAAAAAATTTTTTTTTTGTATTTATGTATATATGTTTTTATAAATTATTTCAAATTTGTTTTTTTGTTTTGCTTTGTTTAAAAGGTTAAAATTTTATATTAAAAAATATAATTGAAACTAAAATGTAAAATTAAAAAAAAAAAAAAAAAAAAGAAAATTTTTTTTAATTAAATATATATATATTAATATTTTTTTTTTTTTTTTTTTTTGATCGAAATCTTATATATTAAAAAAAAAATTTTTTTTTTTTCCACGGATTTTCCATAAAAATCTAAAATTTCTATGTCATAGAAAAAAAAATTGTATCTAGAAGAAAAAAAAAAATTACTTATTTTTTAATTATTATTTATTACTTTTTTACTTTTTAAATATTATACTCTTTATTATTTTATTATTTATTATTTATTATTTATTATTTATTATTTATTATTTATTATTTATTATTTATTATTTATTATTTATAATTTATTATTTATAATTTATTATTTATTATTTATTATTTATTATTTATTATTTATTATTTATTATTTATTATTTATTATTTATTATTTATTATTTATTATTTATTATTTATTATTTATTATTTATTATTTATTATTTATTATTTATTATTCAATTATTTATTATTCACAATTCTAAATAATTAAATAACTAATAAAATAATTTTAATTAATTTATAATTAATAAAATTTTATATGGACTTCATTATCTAAAAATCGTTCTGTAAAATTCATATATTTTTCATTTCACATTTTAAATTTCAAATTCAGCAATATTTTAAGAGGATTATTATTATTATTGACATTATTATATATATAAATATTATATAAATAAAATAAAACAATTTTATTTTCTGACATATTATTTCTTTGGTATCATTTAATCCAATTTAAAAGATGAGTCACATTAATTGCTAGTGTATTATTATTAAATTTACTAAATACTTCTGTGTTGAACATTTTCTTTATAAATTTTAATACACAATTAATGGTTTATCCTTAAAATAAAACAAAGTAAAGTAAAATAAATATTACTGTTATTTTATTATTATTTGAACGATGAATACGATCTATTTAAATTCCAAAAGTATTATATTTTATGAAAATTTTTGGTCATAAAAACTAAACTAAACTAACCATGACATAACATAAAAAAAAAAAAAAAAAAAATTAAAAATTAAAATAAAAATAAAAATAAAAATAAAAAATAAAATATAATACAAAAAAAAAAAAAAAAAAAAAAAAAAAAAAATAATAATAATTTAAAATAATATTATCTTTATATTATATTTAGTAAAAGTCAGTGGAAAAGTTTTTAAAGTGGTGAAATTCCATCAT
Source organism: Neocallimastix lanati (nom. inval.) (assembly GCA_016946835.1). Lineage (NCBI taxonomy): Eukaryota > Fungi > Neocallimastigomycota > Neocallimastigomycetes > Neocallimastigales > Neocallimastigaceae > Neocallimastix > Neocallimastix lanati (nom. inval.). The sequence goes on from JACVTC010000064.1 coordinate 719,458, forward strand.
CGTAATAATAAAAATAGTAAAGAAAATAATAAAATATAATAATTAGAAAGTCTTACTTTCCTTAACTTATTATATTAAACTAATATTAATACTAATAATACTAATAATAAATAATGTTTTTATAAAAGTTTTACATAAAGAATTCTTTTTTTAAATATTTAACAAAAATATATTAACTTTAATATTTTAAATAATAATAATAATAATAATAATAATAATAATATATATTATAAATTTAAAATAAAATATTGAATATTAATTTCTCTTCTTCTCTCTCTCTCTTTTTTTTTTTTTTTTTTTTTTTTTTTTTTTTTTTTGTTTTAAATAAATATATATATTTTTATTTTAATTTATTTATAAAGATATTTAAATATTTTTTTTTTTTTTTTTTTTTTTTTTTTTTTTTTTTTTTTTTTTTTTGAAAGATTGATAATTCTTCTTTCTTAAAAATGTTTAAATGTGTTAAATATAAATTAAAAAAAAAAAAGGAAATTAAATGAAAAAAATTATATTTTATGTCATTATTTTTTTTTTGTTGTTTAAATTTAAAAATAATTTCTTCTTAAAAATTTATAAAATTTAACATTTATAAAATTTAACCAGCCATTCCACCAATAGAATTGGTATTGGTAGGCTTTAAATTATTTCCATATTTCTTTTGATAATCCTTTTCTCTCCTAAATAATAAAATATGTGGTTCTGGGGCTAATTTTTTTTTTTTTTTTTTTTTTTTTTTTTTTTTTTTTTTTTTTTTTTTTAGATGATGATATAAGGATTGATAAAATAAAATAAAATAAAATAAAATAAAATAAAATAAAATAATTGAATAACAGAAAGTATTTATTTAAAATAATAAAATAAATAATAAAAAAAGTTATATACATAAAGTAAATAAATAAAGTTAATTTAGATATTATTAAGAATTAAAACTTTTTTTTTTATCAAATTTTTTTATTTTAATATTTTAATTTTTTTTTTTTTTTATTAATTATTATTATTATTATTTTTTTATTTTCATATTCATTTTCTTATTATTAATTATTATTTAAACATTTTTTATTTATTATGATTAATTTCTATTTTTATATATTTACCATGAATCATATAATGTTCCCAACCAAGTGATTGTCTAACACCAAAAGATCTCCATTCCTCTTCCGATAAAATCTTTTTTGGTGGTAACCATCTAGCAATTTGCTTTGGTAAAACTACATGTCTATATTCAAAAACATCATCATAATAACGATCTGAATAGAAAATTTTATCTATATTTTCTTTGATATCACGCATTTTTTGCATTTCTAATTCCTCATCGGTTGGTTTTGACGATGACATTTTGTCTGAATTAATAAAATATTTTTTAATTTAAAAAAAAAAAAAAAAAAAAAAAAAAAATTAAAAAAAAAAATTAAAATGTTAATATTTAATTATTTTATTTTTTTATTTTTATTTTTTTTTTTATTTTTAACTAATAAAATAATTATAAATCCATCTTTTTTTTAATTCAATTACTTTAAAATTATTTTTATTAATTTTTTTACTTTTTTTTATTTTCAAATTTATAACAAATAATATGTTTTTTTTTTTTTTTTACCTTTTATTATATTATTCTTTATATTTTTTTTTTAAAATAAAATAAAAAATAAAATAAAATAAAAAGAAATAAAATAATTATATATATTATTACAATAAAATATAAATAAAAAATAAGAAAAAATTTATTGAATTTATTTTTATATATTTTTTCTATTCTTTAAATATTCTTTATATAAAAAAAAAAATTTTTTTTAAATAATGAGTTAATATATTTATCAATCAATTGTACAATATATTAATTAATTTAATTTGAATTAAATTAAAAATTGGGCCTATCCAAAAAAAAAAAAATATATATATATATATATATAAAAAAAAAAAAGAATTTTAAAATTTAATAAAAATAAAAATTTTAATTAATTTAAAAAAAAAATAATAATAAAGATTATATAGATTATAAAGATTATAAAGAATATGGAATATATAGAATATATAAAATAGAGATAATATATAATATTTAATTTTTTTTATGTAGATAATGATTTTAATAAATTAATATTAAAACTACTTCTTTTCACTTTTTCTTTTGAATGAATGCTTGTATAATAAAAGAATTTTATTTTATTATTAGTTAATATGTCATTTTAATAAACATTACTACAAAAAATATCTTCATAATAAAAAAAAATTTTAATGTGGAATGTAGAAAATCATTAATTTCATATTATTATATTGACATTTATAATCATTATTATAATTATTATTATTATTTTATCGTAGAAAAATAAGTTACTGCTATAATTCAAGATAATATATTATATATTGAATAATTGATATTTCATATATTATAGATTTTTTCTCTTTATTAAACTAATTCTCAATTCATCCTCATAAGGTATTGCTTCTAATATGCTTTTTTTTTATTGTAATATTTCAATTTGAAGAATTTACGTATTAATCTCTAAAAGATATGTTATTACATAATTTATAATTTAAGAAAAAAAAAGATATTTTTTGAGATAAATATAGCTATTAAAACTAGTTTCTTATATTTTAACAAATAAAAGCAAAATTATATATATATATTATAAAAAAAAAAAAAGATTGTTAATATCAATACTATAATAAATTCTTTTTTTATATATATTTATGTTTCTAATTTTTTTTTATTTAATTATTATTATTTTATTCAATTCAGAAGGATGTGAACTATAACTAATAAATTCAATAAACAATAAATATATATAAACTTTCAAAAAAAGAATAATCCTATATAAATTTTCATACTTTGTAAATAAATATATTGGACTTATTAATTATATAAGTAGATATATAAATATTAATTCATTAATTATTTAAATAAATAATTATGTAATTTAATCGATAGAAAAATTAATAAACCATTAATTAATTATAATAATTATTATTTTGATTATTATTATTATTATTTATTACTATTCAATTATTTATTATTATTATTTATTATTTATTATTTATAATTATTTATTATTTATTATTTATTTATTTAATTATTATTTAATTATTATATAATTATTATTTATTTATTTTTTTATTATTTTATTATCTAATATTTATTATTTATTTAACTATTGTTTATTATTATTATTATTATTTATTATTATTATTATTTATTATTTATTATTCAATTATTAAATATTAAATATTAAATATTAAATATTATTTATTATTTATTTATTATTATATAATTTATTATTAGATTATTTATTTATTATTAATTATTTATTAGTTAATAAAATGAATTTTTAATAATTCCAACTGCTTATTATTTTTATCCTATTTATCCTTTTTCGGAATGTCATAATAGCTAATAATATTTATTCATAAATTAAATAATAATAAATAATAAATTAAATAATAATAAATAATAAATAATAAATAATAAATAATAAATAATAAATAATTGAATAATAAATAATAAATAATAAATAATAAATAATAAATAATAAATAATAAATAATAAATAATAAATAATAAATAATAAATAATAAATAATAAATAATAAATAATAAATAATAAATAATAAATAATAAATAATAAATAATAAATAATAAATAATAAATAATAAATAATAAATAATAAATAATAAATAATAAATAATAAATAATAAATAATAAATAATAAATAATAAATAATAAATAATAAATAATAAATAATAAATAATAAATAATAAATAATAAATAATAAATAATAATAATAATAAATAATAAATAATAAATAATAAATAATAAATAATAAATAATAAATAATAAATAATAAATAATAAATAATAAATAATAATTAATAAATAATAAATAATAAATAATAAATAATAAATAATAAATAATAAATAATAAATAATAAATAATTAAATAATAATTAATAAATAATTTATAATTAATAAATAAATAATTAAATAATAAATAATAAAAAAATAATAAATAATTTAATAATAAATAATAAATAATAAATTATAAATAAATAATAATGATTTTTCTTTTGTTGGTGGTTAATTTTTAAAATTAAAAAAAAAAAAATAAAATATTTTTTCTTTATTTAAATTAAGGTTTAGTTTTTTTTTCTTGGTTTAGTTTTAAGAAAAAAGATGTTTCCTAGTTTTTTTTTTGTTTTCTTTTTTTTTGGTTTGTATCAAATAACTAAAAGGAAAAAAAAAAAAGAATTATTTATTTAACTATTCATTCTAATCAACCAATAATATTATTTACTTTTTACTTTTTTACTTTTTACTTAAACTTTTTAATTATTGCATATATTTTAAATTTATTATAACAAAAGTTATTATAATTAGAATAATAAATAAATAAAATTTAAAAATATTTTATCTTTGGTACATTACGTATAAAAAATGAATTACATTATTTTTCGTTCATAATAATTTTGTAAATATAATCACATGATATTTATGTAATTAAATCATAAATATATACAATCACACAATAGATTTTTTAAATTTTTTAAATTATTTTTTAATTTTTTAATTTTTTAATTTTAAAATTTATTTTAATTTTTGGGGATTTATTACAATATATATTTTATCAGTTTATAAAAAGACTAATCATCAATTAGTTCCGTTTTTTTTTTTTTTAGTTTTGCTTTTTTTATTAATTAATCTATTATTCTATTATTTTTATTATGTCATCTTACTGTTATTTTTATCTTATTTTTCATTATTCATATTATTATATTCTATTATTATTCATTCATAAAATTATTGTTTAGTATATGTTATTATTTTTATTTTGTTTTTATTTCATTTCATTTCATTTTTTTTTTAATTTGAAATTCAGTTTTTTTTTTTAAAAATTTTTATTTTAAACATTTTAAAATTTTAATTTTTTTTCAGAAAATTTTAAAAAAAATTAAAAAATTAATATATACAGAATATACTCTAATATAGTATTTAATATAAATATTTATATAAAATATTAATAATTAAATTAAGTCAATCGTTTTTCTTCCTTTCTCTTAAAAAATTTATAATAACAATCTATTATAATATATATGACAATGTATATTACAATCAATTCAAGATTAAAATAATTAATGGATTATATATATTAGAATAGAATAAAATATAATAAAATTTTATTATTAATTATAAAATAGAATAAATTGTTGATTATTTATTTATTTAATTATTATTTATTTAATTATTATTTATTATTAATTATTTATTATTTATTATTATTTATTTATCTATATATTTAATTATTTATTAATATTTATTTATTTAATTATTATTTATTATTTATTATTTAAATAGTATTTAAATTGGATTTATTTATATAATAAATTTTAATAAATATTAAATAAATATTAAAAAAATTTAAAAATAAATAATAAAAAGGAAAAAAAATTTTTTTTTTTTTATATTTAATTAAAATTAATGTTAAAAACAAAAAAAAAAAAATAAAAGTTTTTATTGTTAAAATCATATAAATAAAGACAGAAAAGAAAAAAAAAAAAAAAAAAAAATGAAAAGAAAATTGAATTTTTAAATCTTAAAAACATTTATTTAAAAATTTTTAATTCTTATCTTCAAAATATACAATTCATTATAACTAAAATAAAACTTTTAAAATAATTTCATAAAATAAAATGGTTTTTGTATAAAAATAAATTCATAATATTTATAACAATTTAAATATATATATAAAAGAAAGATAGACTATAAAAGAGAAAGAAATATATATACATATATATATTATTTTATTTATATATTTTAATAATCATAATATTATCGTTTTATTAATTCAAGTTTTTTTTTTTAAGAAATAAGAAATAGTAATTATCAAATATAACAATCAGTAATAGTTTAATTATTTATACACACAAAAAACAGTCTTATTATATATCTATTAATAATTATTATTTTTTTACAGTACAAAGAAAAAAAAACATAAATTGTATATATTTAATTTTCTTTTTTATCTTTTCTTTTTTTATACTCAAATATATAGTTTTTTTTTTTTTTTTTTTTTAAAAAAAAACAATTTTGGCTTAGAACAAAATTTTATTTTTCTCATTCCAATTGATTATTCATATCAAACATTAATAAGAATAGAAATAGTATATAATATATATTTAGAATTTAAAAGGTAAACTATAAGACTTTATTATATCTTTTTTAAACAATTCTTCAATAATTATATATACAATTCATATAATTTATAAAGCATAATACATATATATATTTCTGAGGATTTATAGAAATATAAATATATATATTTTAAAGTTTAAACTATAATATATTATTATTATTATTATTATTTTTATATATACTTTTTTTTTTTTTTTTATTTATATATTAATTTTTTATTTTTTTTGATATATTTTATTTACCTTCAATATAAAAATAGTTATTAATAGTTATTATATAAAAATAATTATTATATATAGAAAAAAAAAAAAAAAAAGATATAATGTTGATTTAAATTATAATTTATTAAATTTTTTATTTTATTTATTTATTCATATTTTTATTAATTTATATATAATATTTATTTATTTATTTAAATATTTTGTCTAGTTCAACATGCAAAATAATATAATAAATTGTTCTTTAATAGAACCAACCAATATACCAATACAGTGGCAAAGCATAAAGAATTTTTCAAGATTAATAAATAAATTGGATTCCTCAAAACAGTCATTGGAAATCCAACGTCGTTTAAATACACTTGCTTGTCCTGATTTAAATTTAAATTTTGAAAATTACAAACATTCAACATACCCAAATGCCATATCATCTATGGCACTTTCTTCTACCACTCATCCAGTAATGTTTTCACTACAGAGACTTCAAACTTACAATAAATTAACCCTTAATTCTGGAGGAGATAAGCATTTACAAGCAAAAGTTTTTAAAATATCCTATAATTCTCATACTTATCAAATAACTTGTAAATATAATACCACATCGGATAAGGTTCACCTCAATGTCGAAAAATTATCAGATAATATTATTCCTAAAAATTCTAGAACTTCTTCCACTACATCACCTATTAAAGACTTTAAAGATACTATCAATAAGACTACAGAGACACCATTTGCAAAAGAAACACTTTTCAATGAATCCACAGAATTAGGAAAAAGATTGGATGATTTAAGTGAAAAAATTATGGAAGCTAATAAAAATCATGTATTAAAGAATCACAGTATTTCAAAAAAGATATTAAAGGGAATTAAAAATAATAGAAATAATGGAAGTGAAGGTAACCAAAACAGTTCTACCAATAGTACTTCTTCTTCTTCTTCTTCTTCTTCTGAAATTAATAATGATATTACAAGAAATGATTCCATTATTGATGATAATATCACCACTACCACTATTACCACCACCACAAAAAAATTAGTAATGGATAAAAAAGATAAGAATCATCACTTCCGTATTAAACAAAAACCAAAGAAAACCTTTAAGAGTCGTAGACAACAAAGAAAGGAGAAAAGAAAAGAAAAAAGAAAAACAATTGAAGATGAATTATTAACCTTTTTATTATGGTTCCTTTATAGTAATACACTAGTTTTAGTATTAACTTCTGGAGCAATTTTATCATTTTCATTATTTATCTTTAATAGTATTAAATTCCAAGGTTAGTATGATATAAATAAACTAAATATATATATATATATTTTAATTATTATTATTAATTATAATTATTATTTTTATTATTATTATTTATTATATATTTGAATGATGATATTGATAAAACTAAAATTTTCATTTTTATTTAAAAAAAATTTTTTTTTATTTTTAAACAAAAGAATATCTTACTGGTATTGTCGGAAATTATCTTAGTAAAGTAACAGGATATAAAATTACATTTGATTCAACAATGATACCTTTATGGAAAAAAAAATCAGTTATATTCAAAAATATAACTATTCAGTATAATGTTGATACAGTAAAGGAGATGCAACAAAAGGACATAAAAAAGAAGCAGAGAAAACAAAAATTACTTAAATATTTAACCTTTAATAGAAATAAAATAGAAACAACCGTAGAAAAAGAGATTGAAATCGATAATAATTTTACATATTGTGATCTAAATATTGATGAAATTGATATGTCTATTTCTCCATTGAAATTAATACGAGGTAAAAAAAATAATACCATGTTTTTTTAAAACATTATTCAAATTAATAAAACCCCATTACTTAATAATAATAAATAAATAAATAATAATAATTAAATTAAATTAAATTAAAATAAATTAAAAGAAAATAAAAGAAAAAATTACTTTTTTTTTTATTTGTTATTATTATTAATAGTAATATCGCAAATTAATGTAAAAAAAAAAAAAAAAAAAAAAAAAAAAAAAAAAAAGGGAAAAAAATAGTATAATTATAGATAAAAGAATTTTTTTTTCTTTTTTGAAATTTGAAATATATATCATATTATTAAATTAAAAAAATAAAATAAAATAAAATAAAATAAAATAAAATAAAATAAAATAAAATTCTTTTAAAATTTTATGTTAATTTTATAATTAAAAAAATAATAATAATAATACCAATAATAATAATAATAATAATAATATAAATAATAATAATAATATAAATAATAATAATAATAATAATAATAATAATAATAATAATAATAATAATAATAATAATAATAATAATAATATAATAATAATAATAATAATAATAATAATAATAATAATAATAATAATAATAATAATAATAATAATAATAATAATAATAATAATAATAATAATAATAATAATAATAATATAATAATAATAATAATAATAATAATAATAATAATAATAATAATTGTGATAATAATAATAATTGGATAACAAAATAATATGTATATATTTTTAATTACTACATATTTTAATTTCTTTATTATTATTATTATTATTATTTTAATACTTTTATTAAATATATAATTATATTTTATTTATTTATATATATTTATTTTTTTCTTTTCTTTTTTTTTTTTTTTATAAATAGGAAAAAATTTTATTAAAAAATGTATAATAAAAGGTGTACGTGGTAATATTGGTATGTAAAATTTTTATTCATTTTTTTATTATTATTTAATATTTTATTATTATAATAATAATTATATTTATATTTATTATATTTATTTTTTATTTTTATTATTTATTTAATTTATATTTATATTAAATAGTTCATTAATATTTTATTATTATTGTTGTTTTTATTATTATTAAATATATAATTATGTATATATATATTTTTATTTTATTTTATTTTATTTATTTTTTTATGTCATATGTTAAATGGCATATTAAAAAATTAAAAAATAAAAAAAAAAAAATTTTTTTTATTAAACTTTAATTTCTAATTAAAATTTGAATTCTTTATTCGTTAATTTTTTTTTTTTTTTTTTTTTTTTTTACTTTTAATGTTTTTTTTGATGATGATTATATATATATACATAATTATAATTATAATTTATACTACAATTATTATATTAACTAATTTTTATTTTTATTTATTTTTATTTGTTATTTAAATATATATTATATTTTAAATTAAAAAAAAAAAAAAAAAAAAAAAAAGATCGTAGAAATATCTATGATGACCCAAATCTTGTATACGATCCTTCATTGGAAAGAAGAAAACATTATGATAGAGGCTTTGTCATCAATAAATTATCTATTGAAGATATGAGTGTAAATATGCTATGTAAAAACTTTAGACCCTATAAAATGGCTATCTTTAATGCTGATTTATCTATCTTTAGACTTCGATATATGGTTCATGACATTCTTAGTGCGAATTCTATTGTGGGTATGCTGGATAGTAGTTTATTTAGTATTTATCGTCCACATCATAATGCTTATCGTAGATCTCATTTAAAAGGAATACCAGATATTAAAAAAGTAAAATATATATATATATATATATTTAAATTTAAAAAAATAAAAAGTTTATTTATTTATTTTTTTTGTGTTAATTATTTATATATATATATATAATTGAAAAAATAAAAAGTTTATTTATTTATTTTTTTTATATTAATTATTTACATATATTATTGTAATATAATATCTATTTAAAATATTTTATACTAATAATAATTATATATAAATTTTATGCAAAATTTACTAAATTTAATTATTTTTTTAATTTATTTATACTATATAATATGCATATGCATATATAAGAGTTACCTTAAAATTAATGGTTTACCCATTGATTTCTTAAATAAAGGTGATCCAGGACCTTTTGGTTGGATTAATAGAGGTACTATTGATATTAATACCACTTTAGAAATACCCCAACTCTTTAAGAACCCAATTGAGGAGGTTGAATTAGATAAGACTATTCCATTCACAGCAAGCTTCGAAATTAAATTAGATAATCTTAAGGCCACTGTACCCGTGAAACCCCCAGAATTATCTTATATGACAAATGCTCTCATTCGTCCTACTGTGGCTTTTATAAATTCAAATCATACTACTACTATTCCATTATTTTTTGAATTTGAATTATCTCTGGTAATTTTATTTATATTTTATTATTATAATTATATATATATATATAATTTTTTTTTACATAAAAATATATTTATATATATATATATTATTTTAATTTTTAATTAGAATTATATACCATTTTAATTAATTAATTCTTTAATTCAATAATGAATTAATGATTATTATTGTTATTGTTTTCTAAATTTTAATTCTAATTCTAATTTTAATAATAATAATAATAATAATAATAATAATAATCATTATATATTAATTTTTAATTATTTTTATTAATTAATTCACTAATATATTTCTATTTAAAAATTAAACCATAACAGGATAATTTTGATGGATCATGGACTTTATATGATTCAGAAATTGCTGATGCCTTTGGTACTGGTATGAGTACCTCCATTGCAGAATTAGTTAAGAATGAAAGAGAACGTAATAAAGCTATGAAACAGGTAAGTTTATGGAGTTTACCGTCGGTCTCTAAGAATGTTATTAATATTTATGAACAAGCTAGAGGTATAAAATAAAATTAAAAAATTTAAAAAAAAAAAAAATTTGGAAATAATAAAATAAAAATAAAAGATAAAAAAAATAATTTTTTTTTTTTTTATTTTATAAAAAAGGAAACTATAATTTTTTTTTTTTTTGTAATAATTTTGATGATATTAATTCAAAAATGTTTATTATATATAAAAGTCATTACTATTTTATAAAAATATTATTATTATAAATTTTTTTTTTTTTATAAATAATCTACATTGGTAAAACAATTTATTTAAAACTATCAGAAAAAAAATTTATTTATTTTCATCATTTTCTTAAAATATATATATATATATATATTTACATTTTAAATATTTTATTTATTTATCAAATATTTATTTTATTTATTTATTGATTATATATTTTATTTATTTATTTATTTATCATATATTTATTTATCATCTATTTATTTTATTTATTTATTAAATTACTATTTATAAAATATGTATATATATAAAAATTTAGTAATAACTATAGAACATTATATAAAATTTATTATAAGTAAAACTTTAAAATTAGAATTAAAAAAAAAAAAAAAAAAAAAAAAAAAAGCTTATTTATCATTGACCCAAAAAATGTGAGCCAATTTTTTTAAATAGGTAAATTATAAAAATTTTTTTAAAAAAAAAAGTAAAAAATAAAATAAAAATAAAAATAATTAAAAAAAAAAATTAAAAATTAAACTTTTTTTTTTTTTTTTGTTTTAATTAATTAATGAATAAAAAAAATAAAATAGAATAAAAATAAAAATAAAACTTTTTTTTTTTTTTTATTTTTATTTTATTTTATTTTATTTTATTTTATTTTTTTATTTATTTTTTAAATAATTTTAAACTTTTTGGAAATTATTAAATTAAAAATAATTTTAGCAAAAAACTTTAAAATTAAAATTTTCCTTTTTTTTTTTTTTTAAATTTTTTTTAAATTTTTTTTAAATTTTTTTTAAATTTTTTTAAAAATTTTTTTTATTTAAATGTTTAAAAATTAAAATTATTAAAATTAAAATTATTAAAAATAAAGATAAAAAAAAAAAAGAAAGATCAGAAAAAAAGTTTTTTTTTTTTTTTAATGACAAACTTTAAAATATGTTATTATTATTATTATTTATTATTATTTATTATTCAATTACTTAAGTCTTATAAATAATAAATAATTAAATAATTAAATAATTAAATAAATAATAAATAATTTAATAATTTAATAAGTAATAAATAAATAAATAAATAAATAATAAATAAATAAATAATTGAATAATAAATAAATAAATAAATAAAATTATTTTAAATGTATCCCTAAATTTTTTTATGTATGAATAGATAAAAAAAAAATAATAATAATAAAAAAGGATGGTAAACTCTTATAATTATTAGTAATCTTTATATAGTTAAATCATATAGAGTTTTTATAACAGTATATATATTATTATAGTAGAGTTTTATATAATTTTTTTTTTTTTTCAAATTAATAAAACCAAATAATATCAATTGGTATTAATTAAATATTACTAAATAATTAACAATATATATATATATATATATATTTTTTAAGTAATTTTATTTTATTATATTTTATTTTTTTTTATTTAAATTTTTTTTTTAAATTTTTTTATTTTTAAATAAATCATGAAAAACAATAATAAATTAATAAAATAATAAATTTTTTTTTTTTTTTTTTTTTTTTTTTTTTTTTTTAGACTAGGAATAAACTTTATTTAATAATATTTTTTTTAAAAAATACATGAAATTTAAATACATGAAATTTTTTTATATTAATATTAAAAAACTACGTTATGAGCTTCGAGGACGAAAAGGCCTCTAACTCTTCCCATTCATCGAAGATAACCCCATGTGGATGAAAATTATCATTCGAATCTGTATCAGAATTTCTTCTTTGCCTTATCGTTACGACGTCGACACTCTTGACAACGGTAGGTCTAACACTATACAAATCGATCATGGTGTAAAAATCACCAATCACAATAGGCATAACGTTAGTAAGGAATTCCGCAAGCCCCACAAAAAATGAAATCGGGAAAGAAGACTCGTTCGAAGGTGATTGAAAAATATTATTAATAAGTCGCCTTCTTTCCCCCGAGCCGAACTTTAAGATTTCAAATACTGCATTTCCGCCAAGAAGGATACACAGCACGTAAAAATTGATATTATCATCAAAATCTTCCTCTTTATCATCAGGAATGTTCAATGATTTCTCATGAACAATTAGAGAAAAATTAATAAAAATTTCATCAACAAAGGGAATGAAATGTTGCCTAAATTCTTCAAATTTAGGACATAAAAGTATCCAGTGTGTAAAACTAGGTATGCTGTTACTCTCACCACAACAAGGGCAGTATGTTGGGCAATTTTCTGATACTAGATTACTTTTAACATACGTTTTTACATCAAATTTGAATCCACATTTAATTCGTCCAATCCAAAAAAATCCAAGAGAAAATTGTGAATATTTAAGTGATAGACGATGAATAAATTTTTTAAAACCAAATTTAAATTTCTTGTATTTTGTAGATCTGATCGCAGGAGTGCTTGAATAATGAATATTTTCCCAGTAAAACTTCCTTATTTCTCCAGGAAGTTTATTACTGTGCTTGTGTACTGCTAAACTCCGTGCTTTTTTCGTCCATGAATAGTGAGAAAGTGTAGGTATATTTTTGACTAAATGAGAAATAATACAAGAAGAATCTTTCCACTTTTTAAAGCATCGAATCATCGCCTTAGCACAAAAACTAGCTATAGGAGGTATAGAAAGTTCCTTAGACATATTGTAAATTGAAGTATTGGAGGTTTTATTTTTAAACCCGAAACTCCAATACAAACCTCGATTAAAAGCAGTTTGAGCTTTTTCAGTATTCTTTTTATTTGAACCAAGTAAGGGAGCATAATAAAGAACTGAACTAAGGACAAAAGAAACTAGTATACGAGTTTTAAAGTAGAAAGGAACATTCCTATTGGTTAAAAATCTAAAGAAAGAGTTAACTGTATAATTAATTTTACTGTTCATCTTAGCAATAATAGGTTTTAAATCCAACGATTCATTAAAAGGTATACCAAGATATGTATATTGATTAGTGCTTGGTATATAGTTCATACCAAGTCTAAATGTAGGATTTTCATAATGTCTTGAAGGAATAAAATTCTTTGGTTTAACAACTAGTGTAGCGCATTTATTGATTCCAAAGGTCATTTCATTTTTAATACCCCAATCATGAGCAATATTCAAAAGGTTTTTAAGTGAAGATTTTGTAGGAGCTAATAATACAATATCATCAGCAAATAATCCACCACAACACTTTTTCTTTTCAGTAATCACACCATATCTTTTACATTTATCAAAAATATCATTGATAAATATATTGAATAAGATAGGTGAGAGAGGACACCCTTGGCGAACACCACGGTGTATTGGAAATTCTTTTGAAAGTTTACCATTAAAGTTTGCACGAGCTTTCGAGGTAAGGTATAGATTAGTAATGAATTGAAGGCATTTACCACGAATACCAAGATTATCTAGTTTAGTAAGTATATTGTAAATTGGAACTGAATCATAAGCTTTTTTAAGGTCAAGAAAGGCAAGAAAGGTAAATTTATCCTTAAATTTTCTTCTTTGACAAATTTCACGAATGGATACAAATAAACTAATACATTCTTCTTTATTTCTAAAACCAAACTGTTCTGGTCTAATTATTCCATTAGAAAAAGCATAGTCCGATATTCTTTTAGTGACAATTTTTGATAGAATTTTTAAACCTACATTGATGAGTGAAATACCACGATAATTATTACAATCTGAAAGATCCCCTTTTTTAGGAATAGAAACAATAGAAGCAGAGTTCCATTCATTAGGAAAGTCACCATCCCAAATTTTATTAAAAAGTAATAACAGACACTTTGCACAATCGGAATAAGTAACCTCTTGATTAGAGTCATCCTGAGAAGAAGTACTACTCTCAGAATTAAAAAATGCTTTAAAAAATTCTGTAGGTATACCATCAGGACCAGGTGCTTTGTTATTTTTCATTGAAAGAACAGTTGAATGAATTTCTGACATGGAAATAGGTTGATTAATATCCCATGATTCCTGAGGAGTAGAAGAATTATTAAGTATTTTTTTCCAATAATTTTCATTAAGACTGTGACCAGTTATATCAGAAGCAAGTTCTTCATAGTGTTCTGCAAAACGATTGAGTTGATCTTCATGGGATACTAGAACATTACCTTCTTTATCTTTAATGTATACAGGTGATTGGGAAGGAGAGTAAGAAGGTTTAGAAATTTTCTTAAGTCCAGACCAACCACGCTGGGCATCATTTTTTAAGAAACATTCGCCGATGGAATGAATCAAATATTTAAATCTAATATTCCTAATATTTCTTTTAATACTAATGATATAATCAGAAAGAACTCTATATTCTTTTGAGAGATCACAAAATTCTTGAAGATTAGACAAATCATTACTAAGTTTAAAATTTTTAATCCTTTTATAAAATAAATGTTTTTCATGTGATAATTTCTTAATATAAGCAGGACAATGGAACGCTGAACCCTGTAAATTTGTAGGAACTCTTGCTTGAATGTCATCGCCTATTTTATTTGCTGTGTCAAGAAGTTTTTTAACCATTGTATTAGAGTCTAGATTATCATTATGTTCAAATTCATCCAGTAAACATGTGAATTTATTATGAGAGAAGATTGCTTCATGTTTATCCCTACAAATACGATTAGACCACTTAATTTGTTTATCCCGAGGCGGAGTAACAAAACCATCAGGAGATATTTTTTTACAAGAAAGAATAAGTGGTAAATGGTCAGAGATGTCATTAAAAGAGTAGCATACAGAAGCAATATTCAGATAATTTCTTAATTTATCGTTTACTACTATAAAATCAATACAAGAATTCTTTCCACCATTAGACCAAGTAAATTGATGACCAACCATATCCATAACAAACCATTGAGGGGAAATTCTAAGAATAAGATCTTTGTGTTGTTGCTTAGTCATGTTGAAATCACCAACAATAGCCGAAGGGTTATTCTGATGGTTCTTGAGCCAATTAGCAAAATCAGTTTCCGCTTTTTCTCTAGAGTCTTTGTGTTTTTTGCTAGGGATGTAAATGTTCCCTAAAGAACATCTGACACCCCAAAAAGAGAATATATTTACTGAGAGTATATATCTATATTCAAAATCATCATTAGTGAATTGGCAGGAGGAGTGCACACCTATATAAAGGCCCCTCATACCAGGGATTTTTTTGTCCGCACGTCTCAGTACTGTTCTATAATGATTAAGGAATGGATATGAGTTAGAAAAAGAGTTAAGGAATGAACTATTACCGACTTCTTGAAGACAAATACAAATAGGATTAAAGATTGAATTAAAATTGGTAAGTCCGTCACGTTTTTCAGAATTCCAACCATTTATGTTCCAGCTAATACAGAGGTTGAAATAATTAGTATTCGAGAAAGGGTTAGCATACAGGAGGCTTTCAGAGATGGGGATTGAGGGTTCAGAATAATACCTGGTGCTATTATGATTAACATTGCTAAATGTGCGTATCCTTGAAGTAATCTTCCATTTTATTCTTTTAACAGGTAAGTGCTTAGTAATCAAATAAATAACCTTCAAATAATCCGTATAATTATTATAGTTAACTCTTAGGATGAAGTAGTTTTCCATATTAATATAGTGTTTTTTAACGATTCCATGAACAACTTCATTACAATTTGATATCTTTTTGCTTAAAAATTCCCATAGTCTACTTTCAGTCCAAGATTCAAGATCATGAATGAAAATTAAAACAAATTTATCATGGTCATGACCATAATGTCTCAGACCTCTTCGTATAGTTGACATAATAAAATAAAAAACTTATCTATATTAATAAAAAGTAAATGTAATATAAAAATAAAAAATAAAATTAGTAAAAAATTAAAAAATTAAAAAAAATAAAAATTTATTGCTGTTGTCTTCTCTTTCGTGTATATTGTTTGCTAAAACTTGTTTGTTTTTCTTTCTTTTTGTGTTGACTAGTTTTTAATTAATGATTTTCAATTATAAGTTCCTGTTTTATGTAAAAATTTCTGTAAAATAATCATATATAATATAAAATTTAAATGTTAATGAAATAATAGTTGTGAAAAAACCATAAAAAGATTCCCATCCGTTAAATAATGTCTTAAACACAAGCTTTGGAGTGAATCAATCTCCTACATTTCCATTTTACAATAGCTACATGAAAGTATAAATAATACTATAGAAAAATACATATACAAAATAATGCTAAAGTAAAAAATACAATAGATTCATTACAATGGTAATATGTAGAAACTACATGATATTATTAATTATACAACTCCAATGTTACTACATATCCAGTTTAAAACAATATAAAACATCAGGTTCACTTTCTACAGTCTTCCAGTATTCCAGTTTTCACTCTTCGTACTAGAAGCCACTTTAGAAAGGATAACCATATATTATCATCAGAATCACAGAAAGCTGTAATTAGTACACCTGATATAGGTTATTCCTTTTCCATCAACCCTCCATGGACCTGGAAAAACAGTCCACTTCATTGGGGAAAAATAATAAATAAATAATAATATAGACATGTATAAAAAAAAAATAATAAAAAATAAAAATAAAAAAGAAGAAAAAAATAAAAAATAAAATATATAATAGAATAGATTATTTTAATTTACTCATAGAAAAAAAAAAATTTTTTTTTTTTATTTTATATTTTATTTTATTTTATTTTATTTTTTTTTTTACTCTTAATTTTTAAATTCTTTAACGAATATAAAATCTATTGAATTCTCTTTTTCATTTTTATCTTTCTTTCCTTTCTTTCCTTTCTTCCTTTCCTTTTCTTTCCCTTTTTTTTCCTTCTCACTACTATTTAAACATTCAATTCCTTCTTTAATAATTATATTTTTTAAAACTTTATCATTAAGATTTTTCATTGGAAGATGACAATCTGGATCTTCTAAAAATTCTTGAACAATAGAATCTAAAATTTCGGAATTATATTCTTCCTTTTCCTGTTCTTGATTCTCTTCTTTTTTTCCCTTAGTATCATCATCAATTTTTTCAATTTTTTCAATTTTTTCAATTTTTTCTACATTTTTATCCATAGTTTTATCCTCATTGTCACCTACCGTAGTAGATTCAATTTTAACATTGACTTTGGCTTTGGCTAATTTTTCTTTTATTTGTTTTTCATATGGTTTTAATAGAATGGGATCAATGAAATAGTGGGACCATTCATTTTTTAATTCATCCATATGATAATGTTGATGATGATGTTTCGAACTTTCATTTTCTTTAGGTATAGTTTTAGCATTAGAATTAGAATTAGATTTTGATTTTAATGTTTCTTCTTGATCACTAGATTTCTTTTTACCTTTTTTGGTCGTTAACTAGTAATAATTAAATTATATATATATAATAAATTATAAAAAAAAAATTTTTTTAAAAAAAAAGAATTTTAAAAAAAAATTGAAATAAAAATAAAATAAAAATAATTAATATAATGTTATATATTTTATATTATATAAATTATATTAATTAAAACAAATAAACAAATAAAAAAACAAACAAAAAAAAATTTTACCTTGGTATTAAATATAGAAAAACCAAAATCAGTATCAGTATTAAAGGATCCTACTTCTAAATAATCTGTATTATTCTCATCATCATTATTATTATCAATTAAATCATTTAAATCATCACTAAGTTCATTAATATCATTATCATCATCATTAACATCAGTAGCATTAATATTTTTAATATCATGAGTTTCATCGTTTGATTGATAATTTTCATCCTCTTCTTCTTCTATTTCTTCATCATCATGAACAATAAATCCATCTAAACTATCCTTATCATCATCATCATTATCTTGAATTAAATTAGATTCAGGGTATAACATTCTATCGGATCCATTCTTTTCCATAATAATAATAATAATAATAATAATAATAATAATAATAATAATAATAATAATAATAATAATAATAATAATAATAATAATAATAATAATAATAATAATAATAATAATAATAATAATAATAATAATAATAATAATAATAATAATAATAATAATAATAATAATAATAATAATAATAATAATAATAATAATAATAATAATAATAATAATAATAATAATAATAATAATAATAATAATAATAATAATAATAATAATAATAATAATAATAATAATAATAATAATAATAATAATAATAATAATAATAATAATAATAATAATAATAATAATAATAATAATAATAATAATAATAATAATAATAATAATAATAATAATAATAATAATAATAATAATAATAATAATAATAATAATAATAATAATAATAATTAATTAATTAATTAATTTTTTTTTAATAATTCATATTAAATTTTTATATTTATTATATATATATATATTACCTCACATTTACAATTTAATAAATCATGAGTATAACATTTTGAATCATGAAAAGTAAATAAATCTTAAATAAAAAAAAAAAATAAAAATAAAAATAAAATAAATATATATATATATATCAGTAATTAATTTATATATATAATAAGAAAATGAAATGAATAAAAATAAAAATATATGATAATATAAATAGCATAAATATAATATATATATATATATTTTTTTTAGATTTTTTTTTTTTTTTTAATATTATTAGCATTATTTTACCTTTTAATTCATCTATAGTAAATTTATTGGTAGAATTTTTTTCATCCTTTTTTTATTTCATTGATTTATTGAGAAATAGATTTTTTTTTTATAGCAATTAATAAATAATAACTTTTAATAAATATAATAATTACAAAAAAAAAAAAAGTAATAATAATAACTTACAATAAGATTATCACTGAGACTAACTTTAGTAATTTGTCTTTGATAAATGCTTTCTATATTAATTTTATAAATAATATATATATATATAATAATAAAATTTTTATTAACAAAAAAATTTAAAAAAAAAATAAAATAAAATAATAATAATAATAATAATAAAATATGTTTTAAATTAATAAATAATTAATTAATATTTTTCCAAATTGTAATATTTTATAATAAAAAAAATTTTTTTTTTTTTCCTGATGATTTTTTACCTTCAATAGTTCCGGAGGTTAATAACCGATAGATATAAACTTTTCTTTTTTGTCCATCTCTCCAAATTCTAGCCATGGCTTGAATATCTAATATATATATTTATATATAACAATAAAATAAAAAATAAAATAAAATAAAAAATAAAATAAAATAAAAAATAAAATAAAATAAAATACAAAATGAAATATATATAATAATAATATAATAAAAAAACAAAATGAAATATATATATATATACAATTATAATAATATAATAATAATATTACAATTGAATAATAATTAATTAATTTTATAAACTTAATATATAAAATATAATATAATAATAGATTATTATTATTATTATTTTTTTATTTATCTATTTTCCTTAATTTTTTTTTTTTTTTTTTTTTTTTTTTAATGATCTTTACCAACACTTGGATTCCAATCAATATCAAAAAGAATTAGGCGTGAAGCCCCGACTAAATTTAATCCTTGACCTCCAGATTTCGAGGATAATAAAAATAAGACTAATGATTAATATATATATATATATATATTTATAATTATTATTGTTAAAAATAGTTCAATAGTCAGGTTGTTTATTAATATCAATATAAGAATTTTTAATATATATATAATTTGTTAAAATATATATATATTATATGTAAAAATATATATATATATTATTATTATAATACTTACAATAATTTTTATTATTATTAAATGTATCAATATATTCTTGACGTTTATTAGAAGGTGTTTTTCTTTATTTTAATATAAATATAAATATAAATATAAATATATATTATATATTAAAAAAGTGATATATATATTTAAAAATAATTATAATATTAAAAAAAAAAAAAAAAAAAAAAAAAAAAAAATATTAAAGATTCTCTTACCCATCCAAACGAATATACGTATAGTGATAAATTTTACACATTTCTTCATAAATATCAAGAGTTTGGGTATAATTTGAAATTAAAACAACCTTTTCATTGGTTTGGGTATGAATTTCATGTAAAAGCTTAACAAGAACAATAAATTTTCCTTTAAAAATAGAGAAATAAAAATTAAAAAAAAAAAAAAAATTTAAAATATAAAAAAAATAAAATAAAATTAACATAAATATAATAATAATAATAATAATAATAATAATAATAATAATAATAATAATAATAATAATAATAATAATAATAATAATAATAGAATTCGAAATTATATATATATAATATAAATATTAAGATTAATATATATTATTTAAAAGTATTAACAATAAGTAATTACCACTTATCTCTGGTGTAAATACTTTTAAACGATCATCTTTTAAATATTCATCTAGATCTTGATAAAATGGATCATTTGTAGCTTCTATGGATTTTCGATAAACCTTATTTTATAATATATAATAATATATAAAGATAAAAAATATATATATATATAAATTTTTTATTTATTATTATTATTTATTTCATATAATAATATTTATATAATATATATATATAATTAATTTAAATATTTACTAATAATGGGGTATTACAAAGCTTTTTCAATGCAATAATACATTGTAAATGGCTTGTGGAATCTCGACTTTCAGTACTATAAATACATTTTCGAATAATTGGTGAATCTAAAATTTTATTATACATTTTCACTTGAATCTCTGTTGGTTTACAGAAAATAATAGTTTCCTCTATTTATAAACAAATAAAATAATAAAAAAAAAAAAAAAAAAATTAATAATAATAATTAAATATAAAATAAAACAATAATACAAAATAAATATATAATAATGAAGATAATATATATATATATATATTTTTTTTATTATAAAAATTTATTTTTTACCTTTTGGTGGTAAATATTTCGAATTAATATCTGCTGTTCTTCTTAATATAAACATTCCAGTAATTCTTGTTAACTAATAATAATAAAATAAGATATATATAGATATAAATATATTTGTATTATTATTGTTAATTATTGTTATTGTTGTTATTGTTAAAATTGTAAAAAAAAAAAAAATAATACATATATAGTTATATAATTATATATTTATTATTGATTTATTATTATTATTATTATTATTATTATTATTATTACCACTACTACTACTACTACTACTATTATTATTATTATTATTATTATTATTATTATTATTATTATTATTATTACTATTATTACTATTATTATTATTATTATTATATTTTTGGTTTAATTTATTTATTTATTTTTTTTTTTTTATTTTTTTTTTTTTTATTTTTTTTTTATCTTTTACCTCATTAGATCGTTCCTCTCCTAAACGTTTAGCTTCTCGTGAACAGTGTGGTTGTCTAGATTCTACAATGGGTATTTCAAATACTTTTCGAAAAGATTGAAGTGAACCCAAAATTCCTGGATTAACAAAATCAACCATAGCAAAATATTCTCCCATATCATTTTGAATTGGAGTACCACTCAAGATGATTCTTTTAGATATATTAAGAGATTTAATGGCTAATGCGGTTTTAATTTGAGCACTTTTTAATCGATGACCTAATTTAATATAAATAAATAAATAAATAAATAAATAATAAAAAAAACATATTTATATATATGTATATATGTATTCATATATTTATATATTTATTTAATAATAGTAATTAGTATTATAAGTATAAATAATATATATATATATATTTATTATAATTCTTTATATAATTTTCAAGAAAAGAGGTTTAATCTTTTTTTTTTTTTTTTTTTTTTTTTGTTCATTATCTCAACTATAACTTTAAAGATAGTAATATACAATAAATAAAATACTTTTATGTACCTTCATCACAAATAATAATATCAAAAGAAACTTTTGATAAATCTTCATATAAAGATCTTAACTAAATATTATGATAAGAAAGACGTTATTTAATTAAGTTTTTATTATTAGTTTATGTTAAAATAATTTTTTTTTTAAATTAAAAATAAATAAAAATAAAAATAAATAAATAAATAAAATAAAAAATATATATATATTTCATTTTTATAGTATCATATAATAAATTTTAAATTTATCTTTTAAGTTGTGTTATATATTATGACATCTAGAGAGAGATACCTTTTCATAACCCATAATAACAACGGAATAAATTCGTCCTAAAGTAATGGTTAATATATCTTTTTTTGATTCAACTATCATGACTTTTATGCGTTCTTCACCGATCCATTTATTAAATTCTTTTTTCCAATTCTTAATTCATCAAATATTACAATGAAATAGAGAAAAAAAAAAAAAAAAAAAAAAAAAAAAAAAAAAAAATATATATATATATATATATATTATATAGTATTATTATTTATATTTATAAATATGAATATGCATAAATTTGATAATTTTTAACATTTTATGAAGATATTTAAATAAAATTTTATTATATATATTTATATTATTTAGGAAAAAAAGAAGAAATATATAGCGTTAAAACTTACCATAACCAAAGACTTTATATTAGTTATTATATTATTAAATTAATTATTAAATTAAATATAGTTATTAATATAATAAGCATATATAATTTATTTAATAATAAATTTTCAAAAAATTGTAAAATATATATATATATATATATATATAACTTACAGCTGGACAAATAATCAACGCTTATTATTATTAATAAAATATATATATATATATAAGAAATATAAGAATTAATAATTATTATTATCATTATTAATTAATAATAATAATTATAAATTATAAATAAAATATTATTATTATCTACCTTTTTGAATAATATTTTTATCACCGAAAAAGGGGGTTTGTTCTATTTTATTATTATTATTATTAGAAAAAATTATCATTCTATTTTATACTTTTTAAATAATGAATATATATATTTATTTTCTTAATCTTACTTAATAAAGTCCAAATTAATGAAATGGTCTAAAATATTAAAAATACAATATTTATTAAAATTTATATATATATATTATTAATTTGTTTTTCCATTAATTACTTAAATTTACTAATAATAATAATAATAATAATAATAATTTTTTTTTCTTTTTTTTTTAAATATTTACCTGAATTGTTTTTCCTAATCCCATTTCTTATTATTTTTTTTTAACAGTAAATATTATATATATATATATATATATAAATATATATGTTTATAATATTTTATTTTATATAATTTTTTTTTATTTTTTATTTTTATTTTTTTTTTTTTTAAATGATTTAGAATAAATTAAAAGTAAATATTTAATAATATATTAAAAAATAAATTATCAATTTTTTTTATTACCATCAGCCAAAATGCATCCATTCCCATTATAGTCTTTAAAATGTATTATATTGAAAATAATAATAATATTATTAATAAATATTAATAAATATTAAGATATTAAATTAATAATAAGAATGAGAATATCTATATATCTATATATCTATATATATTTATATATATATATCAATTATTAAAAAATTAAAACAATAACATACTTTTCATTCCCATAATACATTCATATAAAAATACAATGCCTTCTCTTTGATGTGGACGAAGTACATTGGTTAAAAGAGGATCCACAACTACGTCTACAATTGGTCTTTTTCTAATTTTTTATTATTACATTATATATGTGAAATAAAAATAATTAGAATAAAATAAGAATAATTAGAATAATAATAAAAATATCAATTTCAGTATCATTTGAATTAAGTTTTTATTAAATAATTTAATAGATTTTTTTTTCTTTTTTTTTTTTTTTTTCTTTTTATTTTTTTAATTTTATTATATATTTAAATAGATTTACTACCTTGGATTATGAATTTTACAATATTCTGAGGTTGGTCGAGGCATTACTATTTTTTAATGAATCAATTCATTAAAAAAATTCATATAAATACATATATTAATATTTATATTTTTAATATTTTTTAATTTTATTTTATTATATATAATATATTATATATTATATATATTATTTAAATTATTTATTAATTAATTATTATTATTATTTCAATATTTCTCATTATTTTATATATAAATATATATATATATATTTACTTAAAGCGTTTTCTACTTCAATTGAGTACTTTGGAACGGGAACTACATCTTTCTTTTTAACTGGATTCTTATTTGTTAATGGACATTTAAATTCTGATTTTATAATTTATATTTTGTATTAATTAACTTTTTTTAAAAAAAAAAAAAAAAAAAAAAAAAAAAATTGTCTTTTTCTTTTCTCTATAGGTATATATTATTTCTTAAGGAATTAATTAATTAATCAATATTATATTTTTAAAATGATACATACTATTTTGAGATATAGAGACTGGTGTAGTAACTGTTGTAACATTATCATTTAATTTTAAAAAACATCGACCACTGGTATATTGCTTTTCATCTAATTCTGACATAATCTTTAAACATAAAAATATATTAATAAAAAAAAAAAAAAAAAAAAAAAAAAAAAAAAAAAAAAAAATTAATTAATAATAATTATAATATATATTATTATTATTATTAGTTTTATTGAATATTAACTAATAAATACATATTTTTATATATATATATATTATTCTATAGAGTTTCATACCTCGAATTCCTTCTGCCCTAGATATAATGTAATACCTTCTTCTAATGACTTATTTCTATCTTGACCTTTAGCAATACTTTTTTAATAGAAATGAAAATAATAATATTAATAATAAACAATAAAATATT
The DNA here is from genome assembly GCA_016946835.1 of Neocallimastix lanati (nom. inval.). Taxonomy (NCBI): domain Eukaryota; kingdom Fungi; phylum Neocallimastigomycota; class Neocallimastigomycetes; order Neocallimastigales; family Neocallimastigaceae; genus Neocallimastix; species Neocallimastix lanati (nom. inval.). The sequence goes on from JACVTC010000064.1 coordinate 745,362, forward strand.
ATATTATATAAATATAATAAATATATATATAATATGATTTTATATTTTAAAAAATAATATTCTCTTAAAAATACATGTTTCAAGAAATATATATATATATATATATATAAATTTTAAATATATAATATAATTACTCTTTTCCATCCTCATCTTTTAATAATAGAGACTTTCCATTAACAATTAAAATTCCTAATTTTTTTTTTTTTTTTTTTTTTTTTTTTTTTTTTTTTTTGATAATATTAATAATAAAATAAAATAAAAATGAAAAGATTTATATATAAATAAAAGTATATTTATGTGAAATTAAAAATAATAATTTTAAATTTTTGATTCATACCATCTCCTTCCCATACTTTATTCTTTTTAAATCAATATGAGTATATATATATATATATATTAACAAATTAAATCTTAAAATTTGAATAAAAATTATATTAAATCTATCCTTTCATATAATATATACTTTTTTTGTCGTTTTCTTTCTCCTGATAATATAATTTGAGAAAAATATAATATATATATATATATATATATATATAAACAATTGAATAACAAAAAAAGATTAATTTGTAAAAATTATTATAATTGTTATATAATTTATACTACTGACATTTAATATATCTTACCATACAACATTATAATATAACTTTCTTTCGGACTTTTCTTCTGACTCTTGACATTTTATTTTTTCTTTATTTATGAGGAGCTGTGGAGTTTTTTTTGTGAATAATGGTCTCTTATAGTTACTCAATTTTATTTTCTTTGCTGGTGGAGGATTCACAGAAACACTATTGGAGAGTTTATTTTCTTTTATATCTTCATTTTCCTTATTTTCCTCCTTTTTTTCAATATTATCATCATCAGTTTGGTTAAATATTTTTGTTTTTAGTTTGGTAATATTATTGGTAATAGAATTGTCATTTTTATTTAATGTTGAGAGTATAGGTCTGCTTGTACTCTTAAGTAATGGTGATTTAAATTTTGATAAAGGATTTCCTAAATTTTTATTCCTTTGGGATGGAGCTAATGACCTTCTCATATTTTCTTTATTTTTAATTAATTCTTTAACTCTTAAATTTTACCCAAAGAAAATTGAATTATAAGTTTTTTTTTTTTAAAAAAAAAAAAAAAGAAAAAAAGAAAAAATAATAATATGAATAAAACTAATTTATATTATGAAAAACTAAACTTTGAAATATAAATTTCATTTAATTACTTAAAATTTTGATAATATTAAATGAAATATGGCGTATATAAAATGAAATGTTTAAAATATATTAATTAGTGTTGAATAAATAAAAATAGTTTAAATATAGTTATTATTAAAAATAAATAATGATATTATTTTGTTACTATAATTGTCATTATATAATTTATTATAATTGATTTCTAAATCAAAATTGAAATCTCAATTTTTTTTTTTTTTTTTTTTAATTTAAAATATAAAAACCAATATTTAAAACGTTAAAACCAAAATATACTTCATTAATATATATAAATTAGAAATATAGTAAAGAAAAAAGAAATAAAACAGAAAACAGATAAATATATAATATTTAAAATTTAAAATTTCAATTAATTACAAATTTTAAAGTAATCTTTTTAATAAAAATATAAATGTACTTAACAATTTTCCTTTTTAAAAAAAAAAAAAAAATTTATTATTATTATTATTATTATTGATTTTAATTATCAATTATTAATTTATATTAATATAACAATTAATATGATAATTAATATATTGATTATATAAAATTATTGACAATGATTTTTTTTTTATATTTTATTATATATAAAAAAAATTTTTTTCAAATTAAAAAAAGATATATGTATAATTGATTAAACTGACAATATCACGTGTTTTTGTTTTAATTTTTGTACTACATTAAATTCTGTATTTTCCACTTTTTTTTTTTTTTATTCATTTTAAAACATGTAATATTACATTGTTTAAATTTTTATCAATGAATTTATTCATTTAGTTTAATTTATAAATAATTTCAAATAGTGTGTTTAAAAAAAATTAATAATACTAATATATTTTTAAAACAAAGCAAAATAAAATAAAACGAAATAAAACTAAAAACAAAAAAACAAAATAATAAAATAAAAAAAAAAAATTTTAAATTAAATTATTATTCTATTTTCAACTTTTCAAAATTCACTGAATGAATAATCGTATGAATGAACAATTATATGAATGAATAATACATTACATAAATATAGTTTTTGTGAATTTTTTTTCTTTTTTTTAATAAAACTAGGAATAAACTTTATTAATTAATATTTATTAAAAAAAATACATGAAATTTTTTATATTAATATTAAAAAACTTCAGTTTGAGTTTTGAGGATGAAATGATCTTTAAATCTTCCCATTCATCGATGATAATTCCATATAGATAAAAATTATCATTAAAATCCGAATTTGTATCAGAATTTCTTCTTTGCTTAATTGTTTCGACGTTGAGAACTCTTAGCAACAGTAGATGTTACTTACACCATAACAAGGACAACATCTTAAACAATCTTCTGATACCAACTTTCTTTTTTACTTAAGGTTTCACATTAAATTGGAATCCACATTTAATTTGTTCTAATCCCAAAAAAAAAAAAAAAAAAAAAAAAAAAAAAAAAAAAAAATTATGAATATTTTAGAGATAAACGTTTAATAAATTTTTTAAAATCAAATTTAAATTTCTTGTATTTAATTAATCTAATCGAAGGAGTACTTGTATAATTAACATTATCCAAATTAAACTTCTATATTTCTCTAGGAAGTTTATTATTGTGCTTGCATTTACATATCGTTAATCAATTTATGTACTTTTTTCGTCTATGAATAATGTGAATGTGTTGGTATACTTTTATCTAAATGAGAAATAATACAAGAAGATTCTTTTCACTATTTATAGCACCGAATCATCGCCTTAGTACATAAACTAGCTATAGGAGGTATAAATAGTTCCTTAGACATATTATATATAGCGATATTGAAAGTCTTATTTTTTTAAACCAAAAACTCCAAAACAAACCTCGATTAAAAGCAGTTTAAGCTTTTTCAGTGTTCTTTTTATTAGATCCTAGTAAAAGTACATAGTAAAGAACTAAAATAAGAACAAAGGAAACTAGAAGAATATGAGTTTTGAAGTAGAAAGGTATGTTCCTATTGGTTAAAAATCTAAAGAAAGAGTTTTTTCGAATTAAAAAAACTTCTGATACTTTATCAGGAGTTGAAGTTTTTTATTCTACTGTCATTATCGATATAGAAGAGGCATTCTTTGATTTACATGATTATATTTCCTTAACTCCCTAAAAGAAGTAACAATATATATATCAATATCAATTCTGAATTATACGTAATAAGAGTACTTTTTAATACTTTTATATTTTATATGCATTTATTTAAAAAATAGTATTTATATTATTATTTTTTATTTAATTTAAAAATAAAAATAAAAAAAAATATTAATATAATTAAAATAATTAAAAAATAATTTAAAAATATCATATTTTATATTAATTCATAATTTATATAGAATATTATATTATTTATGAACAATTTTATATGTATTAATAATAATTATTAAATAGATAAAATTTTATAACTTTACTATTATGAAATTTACTTCGTACTAAATAATAGATATTATGGTATATAAAAATTAATGAATTCAAAATACATAAATATATATATTATTAATCATTATCAAAATAAAATTTAGAAAGTAAAAAAAAAAAAAAGTTATAATAATAATAGTTATTATTATTATTATTACTATTATTATAATTAATTTTCTTTAAATTAATTATTTTTAAATTCGACTTATTCGTAGCAATCATATCTTGATAAGTTTTCAAAAGTTAAAGTACAATTACTTGTTTGTAAATATGTATTTATTATCTATTTTAATCTTTATATTAAAATAGATAATATATACAAAAGTATAATTAAAATTTAGTTTCATTAATTTAAAATTCACTATAATTACTATTATTGTTACCAAATATTCATTATTAGATCCATCATTTTTATTGTCAGAGTCCGAATCATTATCTTTAATACTAATTTTTTTAGAGTTGAAATTATTTAATATACAAAATAATATTTAATAAAAAATTACTATATATATATATAATTTATACATTAATTTATTTAATACAAATCATTATATAAAAAATAATGCTAAATAAAAAAAAAAAAAAAAATTTCTCGTTTGATAATTTCATTTCTATTCTTCTATTGTTAAGCATATTGTTTTTCTAATTATTAAATCATTTATTTTAATACTATCTATATTATTTAATATTGCTAAAAAAATTGAAATAATTACTGATTTAATATGATTTCAAAAAGAGTATATATCTTCTTCTGTATCGTTTTCTGTTATATTATTTTCAGATTTTTATATTAAATTTATATTTATATTTAAATATTAAAGTTTAAATATTTATTGTTTATATTTTTAATTTCTCTCTTGTTTTTTTAATATATCCATTTATTAATAACATATATATTATATATATATCAAATATAAATTAAGTATCATTGAAATTTACTAAAGATGCTTCAGCTATTAATACTGATTTGGTATAATTCATGCCATAAAAGTTTAAGAAATCGCAAATTAATTTCAACATTTTCATTCCTTTTATTTAAATAAATTAAAAAGTGAATTATCATAATTTTATATTATTAATGATTTTATTAATTGATATTATAGTAATAATATTATTATATATACTTTCATATTATTTTAATATTTTTTTGTCCTTTTATTATTATTATTATTATTATTATTATTATTATTATTATTATTAATTTATTTCCATTATATATAAAAAAATTATAACCTCCATCCAAGTTTTTTATAGTACTAATCTTTTTAATATTTTCATTATGATTTTTTAATTGGATTTCTGAATCCTCATTAGAATTAATAACAGAAAATATAGATGCTCTTAATTCAGCCTTAATATATATGGTGTATTATATTTTTTTTTTCATTTATTATGTTTTATATATATTTAAAAGAATTTGAAATTAATTTTTTCAGTTATAAAATATATAATATGGTATATATATTTATTATTCTATTTTATTACTTTTATTTTTCCAAAAGTACCATCTTTTATTAAAGAATTAGATACTAATTTTTTTTAAACTTTCTAATTCCTTAACGATTTCATTTTTTTTTATGCATTTATTTAATGATTATCGATTTTATAATTATAAATAATTTTTAATTTGTTTTTTTATATAAATTTGAATAAGAAGTAATATTTATAATCTTTTGTAAATTGTAAAAAGAAGGTTTTTAGTACTCACTATTATTTTTTATTATTTCATTGATTTTATTTTTTATTTTTATATGTACTCTTCAATAAAAAAAAGAAAAAAAATACATAAATAATTAATATACTTTTTTAATTAAAATAAATTAAAAAAATTAAATAATTTTTTTAATCTTAATTATAAAATTTATGAATTTAGTTCCATATTAAAACTTTATTTATCAATATTTTTTTAAAACTTTATTTTATAAATAAACTAAAAATCTTAATATTTTTTTTTTTTTTTTTTAATAAATCAAATCAAGGTAAAAAATATATATAAAAAAATTAAAATAAAAATAAAAATAAAATAATATGAATGGAAAAATAATTTCAAATTTTATTTGAATTATAAAATAAAATTATAAAAGCTACATTCTGGATGTAATATACATTATTGAATAAACTTTCGAAATGAAATTAAAATAAAATATAATATAATAACATTAAGAAATGTTTTAAAAAATATTACAAAATGAATAAAGGAATAATAATAAATTAGTATATTAATTATTTTTAATAAATTTATAAATAAAGAATTTAAGCATTTAATTATTTAAATCTTTTTTTTTTTTTTTTTTACAAAAAAAAATAAAAAAAAAAATGTTAAATTAATTTATAATTATATTGAATTATATAATAAAAATGAGATGTTTTGTTTAAATTTCTATTTATAATTCTAATAGATTTATCATTTATTATACATATTTAATTTAAAATTCTTCTTATGTATCATCAAGATATTTTAAATGAATATAAAAAATAGAAACAATAATAAATAACAAATTAAAAATTTATATAAAAGAAAAATTTTCACTATTCTTAAATTATGAATGTGATTAAAGAATTTTTTTTATGAATAAGTATTTTTAATAATATATAATAAATTTACATTTTTTAAATATGAACTATAAATAAAATAGTAATAATTATAATACTAAATACACATATATAATATAAACATACATTAAAATTTACATACTAAAAATTCTTAAAATATCTATTTATTAAAATCATTTTTATTTATATAAAGCTATTTACATGTTGATTTTAATTCATCTAAGATATATTCTGTTGTTATTCTAATATATATTTCAGTAATAGTATTGTGATACATTATTAAGATTTATTACGAGCATAAAATATATATTATATGTAATATGTTATATACTATAATATATATATTAGGGTATATATTATAGTATATACTGAATAAATATTTTTAAAGTTTTAAAAGCAAAGCTATACTAGAGTAGTAATTTAAACTTTAATAAATTTGAAATTTTAAATATTTAACTTTATATATAATGAATAATAATTATTTTCTTAAATTATTTAGTTTTTTATTTATCTAATTAATTAGAAAAGTAATTAAAATATTAAAAGGTTTATTATTATTATTAATTATTATTAATAATACTATTTTTAATAACAACATTATCATTTATATTAAATAAAAAAAAATTAAGCAAACTATAATATCAGAATTTTCTATAAGATTTTAAGCTATCATTGAATGTTTCTAGGCAAATTTTTTTAAAATAATATATAGTAAAAAATTTTTATAAAAGAAGTAATGATAAAAAACATGAAAATAATGAATTTGAAAATATTTTTAATATTTTAAAATCAAATTTCTTTGTTGGTATATTTAATTATTTAGATCTATACGTGCTAATATTTAAAAAGATATGAAATTGATTTAAACTATATAAGATAATCTAAAATTGATTTAGTTATAAATAAAAAAATAATGATAATGATGGTGACAATTGTTTCTGATAAAATAATGAACTTTGAATGAAAATAGAATATATTATTGTATTAATCTATTGATGTAAATAATTAATTTGATTAGATGTTTCAATCGTAACAAATAATATAAAATAAAATATAAAATATAATTTTATAAATAAATTCTCTTTTTTTTTAAAAAAAAAAATATGTTAATAATGATATATATGAATTATTAAATAGTAAATCAATTTCAAATATTTATTAAACCCTAATCGTAATTTTGACTGTCAAAAATTTATATATAAAAACTATATTTAATTATAATAATAATATTTTTTTCTCTTAAAATTTTTTTAATAAATTTTCCTGAATTTTTTTTTTTTTTTTTTTAAAAGCACGCTTTGTTACCTAAAAAAAAATTTTTAATTAAAATATATTTACCAAGCAAATATATATATATATAATAAATAAAGTTCAAATTTTCTTTATTTCTCATATTTATTATCACTAGATAAAATTTCCTTTTTTTGAGTAATAATTTCATTTTTCTTGTGCTCCCTAAATTAAAATATAAAATCTAATGGATAATTTTGAATTAATATTCCACCGTATATTTCAGTATATCTACTTAATTAAATAATAAATGAATAATATATTATTTAATGATTTAATTAAATATTACATTGAGATGGAATAAAATTAAAATTAAAATTTTTTATATTTAATTAAATAAATTTAATTATATATTAAATTATACAAACTTTATTTTATATATTTAATTCAATTTTGTTATCTTTATTTTTTTCTTTTAATATAATGATATTAAAGAATAAATGACTAATTATAAAATATTCATTTATATATGATAACTATAAATGAATATATGTACAAAATACTTTTATTTGAATAATGAAAATATAAATAAGTACTATCAAAATCAATTTATATATTATGTAACTTAATATATTGAGATAAAGAAATGAATAAAAATTAATTAAAAATTAATTATATTTATAAATGAGTAAAATAAATAAAAAAGTTTTCATTGAAAATAAAAATGTTCATTAAATGAATTTTTTAATAAAAAGAGTTAAAGATATATTATATTATATTACTATATATTATATAATTCTTACTTTAATTTATATAAGTGTCTATTAATTATTTATTATGTATTATTATTTATTATTTATTATTTATTATTTATTATTTATTATTTATTATTTATTATTTATTATTTATTATTTATTATTTATTATTTATTATTTATTATTTATTATTTATTATTTATTATTTATTATTTATTTATTTATTATTTATTTATTATTTATTATTTATTATTTAATTATTTATTATTTATTATTTTTATTTTTTTATTATATTAATATTATTGGTAATGAAATTTAATAGTCAATTTATAACATATGTTATATCTAGAAATAAAAAAATTGCCTTTATTACAAAGTAAAATAATAAATAGAGAAAAAAAAATAAAAAAAAAAAAATAATTGTGAAAACTTCTAGAAATTATATTTTTAAATAAAGTAATGAAAAAATAATAATAATAAAATGAACTAATAAGTAATATAATATCTAATAAATTAAAAATATAACAAAAAATTTAATCAATAAAATGTATATTTATTATTTATAAAATAGTATAGAATTATAATAACCAAGAAGGAAGTCCATAAATCTTAAATCTATATTCTTTTACATTTAATGGCAAAGACATAAATCTATTTATTGTTTTATAAATTAACGAATAAATAAAAAAATAATACAATTTATTAAATATTATAACTAAGGTAATTTCAAATCATAAAATTAAATACAATAATATTATATAATATATAATTAACAACTCATACATGAAAATCAATAAAAAAATAATTATAAAAAATAATTACCAATATATTCTTATTAACTAATAATTGATAATAATATTATATATATATTTATTTATTTATTTAATAAAAAAAAAATAAAATAATTTTTAAAATAAACATATCAAAAATAATTTTAAACAACTACAATAATACAATAATATATATATATTAATAAATATTAAATAAAATAATTAAAGTAAAAATGTTAATTGTTGGAATTGATATTGGTTCTTATTTTACAACATATGCCTATTCTTATGAATTTGAACATAAAACTTTTCTAAAATCTGCCAAGTATCTTAGTGGTTTTAATTTAGAAAAAGTTGTTCAAAATGATACTGTATATATTTTCAAAAAACTTTTATCATTAGATAGAAATACAGATCCAGTACCAAAAAATTTCTTGTTTCTTTCTGAATTATTTATTGAAAAGGATTTTCTCAATGAAATAAGAAAATTTATGGAGCGTCTTACCAATAATATACCAGTAGATCAAGATGATACAGATTCAAAAGTAAATTATATGTAAAATTAGTAAAAAAAATATATATATAGTTTTTTATTATAAATTTTAAAATGATAACAATATGAATAAGATACAATACAAATATATTATAATATTTTATTAAAATTATTATTTTATTATTATATTATTATATATCGTTTCTTAAAAAATTTATATAATAACAAATATAACCATATATAAACGAAAAATTAAAAAATAAAATATATATATAAAAAATAAAATATATATATAAAAAATAAAATATATATATATATTTAATAATAATAGTATTTTATTATTTCTTATCCAAGAGGTTTATTAAAACAACCAATTTCAAAAATATATTTAGAACTTATTTGTGAATCAATTACTAGAGGTATTCGTCATAATAAACCTTTTAAAAATGCCAAAATAAACTTTATAACGGACTATGAAGGTAAATTTTCAAAAAAAAATATATATATATATATATACATATATATATGTATATATATCATTAAGTATCATATTATATTATATTTTATTGGATATAAAAATTTAATATTTATATATATATTGAATATAAATTTACTAATACTTTTAATTAAAAAAAAATATATTTAAATTTATTTTGTCATACCTTTATATATAATATATATTATAATATATATTAATATACTTTATATATTATTACATTTAAATTTATTAAAATAAATATTAATATTAACATTATTTTTTTTTTAAAAAATCATATTAATTGTAAAATAATTTTTTTTTTTTATTTTAGCATTTAGACAAAGTTATAAAGAATTATTATTAAAAAATCAAAAAAAAGATATTATTACTAATTCACCTCCAGGTACTATTCTTAATTTTGATGATCAATCACTTTCTAAGAGATATTCCAAAAGTCTTGTGTTAATGGATGAAAATGATTCAAGTATCCTCACTGGAGTAGATAATAAAGATTTTGAAAAAACTTACGAAGAAATATTAGATATTGATAGCATATTTAATTCATTAAATGATATTGATGTTGAAACTTATAAAACATTATATATAGATTTTGGTTCAAAAGAAATTCGTTTTCATTATTCCGAATTTATTAATATTATTAAACCAATCAAGAATATGATTGTTGAAGATCTTACTAATATTCTTATTGAACAATATCTTTCCAACTTTTGTTATAATTTAACCCGTGAAAACCAAATAAAATTAAGAAATCAATTGATGGCCGATGTTCGACATATCATTTTACCAAAGTTTACCGATTATTCAGTGGAAACATATCAACACGAATTCAAGTATGAAATAGTTCATCTTCTCACGATAACTAAAAAAATGATAAATTGTTATATTCAATCCAGTCTATTATTTGATGTAATTGAAAGGATTCAAGAAAATGCTAGTTCACCAATTCATAAAATAGAATTAATTGGTAATGAAAATCCTTATTTAAAATTATTTATTAAATTAATTTTTTATATTAAGTATATTTTATAAGTTATTTTTTTATTTATTTACTTATTTATTAATTAATATAATGAAAATAATAATACTTTATATTCATATATATATTATTTTATTATTATTACTATTAATTATTATTAATTATTATTATAATAATTAAAATTATTATTATTATTATTATTATTCCTGCTCTACTCTAGGTGGTTATTCACGCCTATACTATCACTATGTTAAAAATCATTTTCCCGAATTAACTATTAATATTTCGAACATTAATATCAGTGTAGGATGTGTCTATTATCAACAACAATTGTTAGAAAAGGAGAAAAAAATAAGAAATAAGTATAGAGATGCGAAGATTGATTGTAAAAATCAAATAGAAAAAATAAAGATCTCCTTGGAAGAAGAAAAGTTAGCCTTATCTTTCGTTAATAAAGAACAACTAGATTTCTTCCATCGTCAACAAGAAAAACAACAACAGCTTATCGAAAAGAATGCCAATAGTCCATTATCAGAATTAGATTGGATAGAAAATGTTCATAAAAAGGATGCCATTGAGCAAGATCAGTCTTTAACAAAATTAATTGATAAACAAAAAGCTGTAGAGGAACGTGTAGAATTCGTTCAAAACAAGATTAAAAAATTAGAAGAATTTAGAGATGGTCTAGATAGATATTATAAAAATATCGTTATCTCCTTTGGTAATGTTTCCTTTGATTTTTTCAGTTCCTATTCCATAGTTATATCTTCAAACAACAACAACAACAATAATAATAATAATAATAATAATAATAAAGAAGAAGAAGAAGAAATGTCATCATCATCATCATCAACGGAACAACAATCTAATGACCATAACGTTACAAAAGATAAAGATTTAGAGGTTTTAAAAGAATTAAATATTTCACCTTCAAGTAAAAATAATTTATATTTCAAAAAATTAGGTTTAACGTTAGATGATACCACCAGTGATGATCATAAAAGTAATCGAAAAATTAAAGTAATTGGAAGTTTTACAGATTTAGATAATGCTCTTACTACTGATAAAAATAAAAGATCTTCCAATAGTAGTTCTCCTTATTCTTCTTCTTCATCTTCTGTATCTTTATCCTTCTCCCCCTCCCACTCTCCTATTCCTTCTTCAAATGATAGTGATCACAGTATTTCAACCTTCACTATGGATAAAGAACCAAATAAATCCCCTCAAACTAATCAAACTAATTCTACCGTTTATTCCACTTCACCTATCTCTATAGATAATGATGAAAATGATAAAAATGCTAACTTAACTGCTCTCAATGATAAATTTATTTCCTTTAATTTAAAGAATGATCGTTTAAAGCGAAAAACTCAACTTATAGAAAAAAATCGTTCCCTCATTTCCGAACTTAAAAATATAAAAGCAAAAAATTTCAATCTAAATGAAGAAATGACCAAAGTAAAACAAGAAAATCAAACACTTAAATCAAAAAATCAGCAGTTACAACAACAAATTGAAGAATTAACTCGTAAATTACAAGCTTATCAACAATCTTAAATTTAAAAAAAAAAAAAAAATCAATATCATTTCGTAAGAGTTAGTTTTTATCAATATTACAAATATATAGATAATATATATATATATAACCATTTAAAATTTCAATATTTAAATAATATTTTTAAAAAAAAAAAAAAAAAAAAAAAAAAAAAAAAAAAAATATATATATATATATATATATAACATAATAATATATATTACTATAATAATTGTTAGTAATTTTAAAATAAAAAATAAAAATTTTTAAATTAATTTGAATTTCAAAATATATACATTTTCATTTACATAGAAATGAAAAAAAAAAAAAAAAATTACATAGAAAGATAAAAAAAAAAAAAATTTTTTTGTTACATAAAAAGATAAAAAGAAAAAAAAAAAAACTTTAGTTACATAGAAAGATAAAAAAAAAAAAAAAATTAGTTTTGTTACATAGAAAGATAAGTTAAAAAAAAAAACAAAAAAATCAGTATCTATAATAAAGTAAAATATAAAATATAATAAACTAGAAAAAAGAAAGAAAAAATATATATATATTAAAATAAACTAAAAATTATTAGTATTGCAACTATTTACAATAAGTAAAATAAATAAAAATTCAAAAAAAAAAAAATTTTTTTCAAAAATATATATATAATATTTATAATTATTCTAAAATCAATATAAATATTATCAAAGAAATACATGTTTATAACTTTTTATATGTTCTTTCCATAAAAAAATATTTTAATTCTATTTATTTATTTATTTATCTTTATACTTTGGGTTAAAGATCTAAATTAATTGAACATAATTATTGTTATTATATAATTATTATTATTATTATTATTATTATTATTATTATTGTTTATTATTTATTATTATTATTTATTATTATTATTATTATTATTATTATTATTTATTAGTATTTTTTAAAATGAAAATTATTCTTACTATTATTATTTTTTATTTTTTTTTTTTTTTTTTTATTTTTTAATTTTTTTTATTATCTTTTTTTTTTTTTTTTTTTTTATTATTTGTATTTTCTAAACTAAAAAGAAAAGTCATGGCTTCTCCATTTTATAAATAGATATATAGATAGAGATATGATTTTTTTTTTTTTTTTTTTTTTTTCTATAAAGTGGATTTAGCACTCATTCTTGGAGGAAAATTAAACTAAAAACATAACAAACCAAAAAAAAAAAAAAAAAAAAAAAAAAAAAAAAAAAAAAAAAAAAAATTTTTTTTTTTTAAAGGTAGGGTTGATTTAAAATTCCTAAAGCAAAAAAAGGTTCCTTGGTAATATATATATATATATTCAAAATAAAGTGTAGAAATAAATTCAAATAAAAAAAAAAAAAAAAAAAAAAAAAAAAAAAAGGTTCATAGAAAACGAACCACGAATCTCACCTCCAAGATTTATAAGATTCTGTTTAGTTTTTAACAGTTTTTTTTTTTTTTTTTTTTTTTTTTATTTATTTATTTATTTATTTATTTATTTATTTATTTATTTATTTATTATATTTTTTCTTATTATTATTATTATTTTTCTTATTATTATTTATTATTATTATTTTATTATTATTATTTTTTTATTTTTATTTTTATTTATTTTTATTTTTATTTTTATTTATTTAAAAAATTATTTTTAAAATAATATGATGATTAAAATAAAATAAAATAAAATAAAATAAAATAAAATAAAATAAAATAAAATAAAATAGAAAAAAATAAAAAAAATAAAAAAAAAATAAAAGAATTACTTAATTTATTTATTTGTTTATTTGTTTATTTATGTTTATTTATATATTTATTAATATAATATAATATTTTTTTTAATTTTTATGGGTTGGGGTTTAATAAATATATATATATAAACATATATATATTTATTATGTTTTTAATTTATTTTTTTTTCTTTTTTAATATATATATAATAATTAAATTTATTTATTATGATTATTATTATTTTATTTTATTATTTTTGAATTTTTTTTTCTTGGTTTTGTTTTGTTTTGTTTTGCTTTGCTTTTTTTTTTTTTTTTTTTTTTTTAAAAAAAAAAAAAAATTACTATTAAATATTAAAATAATATTATAGTTAATATTTCACAATTTTTTTTTTTTTTTTTTTTTTTTTTTTTTTTTTTTTTTTTTTTTTTTTTGCTTTATGTTTTCTTATTCCAATAAAGATAAGATTAAAAGAAAAAAAGAAAAAAAAAAAAAATACTTTGTTTGAATATAGTATTATTGTATTAATGGATTGATTAATAATAACAAAATTGTTACATGGACGTATGTATATATATAAATATACATTTAAATATTTAATTGAAAATATTTTTATGTATACATAGATATAGATAAAAAAAAATATTATATATATATATTATAGTTGTAACTATTTTATATATAAATAATTCTATGTTTATAAATATATATATATATAATTTTCTTATAAAGTTTTTTGATAATATTTTTGCCTATTATCTTTACTTCTCCAAATTGTATTTTCATTATTAGATATTTTATTAACAACAAATAATCTATATTCACACATTCTAATAAACATGCATTGCTATATTATATATATTTATATAAATTTATATTTATATATAATAAATTAATTATTATTATTATTATTATTATTATGGAATTTATTAAGTTTAAAAAAAAAAAAAAAAAAAAGGAATAAAACAAATAAATCATTTAAAAATAAAATAATATAAAAATGTAGAAAAATAAAAATATTTTAAAAGATATATTTAGTATATATTATTTAATAATACAAATATAAAGTAAAAAAAAAAAAAAAAAAAAAAAAAAAAAAAAAAAAAAAAAAGAATAAAAATTAATAATAAAAAAATGATAAAATATTAAAAATTGATTTAGTTCATTTAAAAAAATAATAATAACCAAAAAAAAAAAAAAATAAAATAAAAAATAACAAATAAATAAGTAAAAATAAAAATAATTATTATTTATATATTTACCCATGTATAATAAGTAAATAAACACCAAATGAACATAACTGTTTTGGGAACAACCCAATCTGCCTTATAATCTCCCATAATCCAAACTATCATAGTTGATAAGATGGTTAAAGCACTATAAACCATAAGCAAGTTTAAATATCCAATACTTAATTTACCCCATCTTGATAAATACTAATTAACATTAATAATGTATTATGAATAAATTATAAAAATGTATTTTTTTTTTTTTTTTTGATATTATTATTGATTATTCAAAAATATTGTTGACATAATATTATATTATTATATATAAATATACATATATAAAAATTATAAAATATATTATATAATATAATAAAATTATAAAATAAAATTATATATGTATATAATTGTTCATTAGTTCATCATTTCATTATTAAAAGAGAATAATGATAATATTAATAATAATTAATTATTAATTAATAAAACAATTGAACTACTCACAGTCACTGATGTATCCATGATAATATGATGTGCAAGTATAATCACCGAACCCAGTACTGCAAATTGATAACACTTTTTATTTTGAACTGTTTCATTAATATTCATAACTATCACTAAAAAAAATGATTCAATCTATGATTAAAAACCAATATATTTATATTTATATATAATAATAAATGATATAAAATAAATTATAATATTTATTAAAATTCATATATAATATTTGAAAAGATAATGATATTTTAATATATATATTATTAATTATGATAATGATAACGATAATAATAATAATAATAATAATAATAATAATAATATAAAATTGATAAAAAAAAAATTATTATTATTAAATATTTAATATATATATATAGCATACCATTAAATAGGGCAAAGTACTTCTAAATTGAGGATCAGAATTTAAATGAAAAGGTTTAATATATTTTTCAATGTGATTGACTTTATCTACAGAATTTCTTATTTCTTCTAATTTAAAGGTCATGGATGAACGTTTACTTTCAGTAGTATCCATTTTGTATTGACTTTTAATTTCTTCAATATCCGCAAACGAAAAAGATTGCTTTTTATCCAATAGACTTTCATTATTTGTTTGAGCTTTGCTAAAATGCATCGCTTTCACAGAATATGGAGGTAATTCTGTTGCCATTTTTTTTTTATTATTTACTCTATTATTATACTATAATATATTTTATTTAATAATTATTTTTTCTTTTTTATTTATATAAAGTTTTAGTTTTAATTTTATGAAATCAAAACTTTTTTGTTTTTTAATATTTAATATAAATTGAAATAGTTGAATTGCTGATGTGTTTTAATATTATATTGCTTAAGTTATTATTTATTATAAAGAAATGTTAAAGCAAAATTGAATAATACATAATTGCTCCTTCCCTTTTTTTTTTTTTTTTTTTTTTCTTCAGTTTATTATTGTAAAGAAAGAAAAAAAATAGTGAACTATAATAATTATTGACAAAATAAATTGTAATTAAATTTGTATAATTGTCAAAGGTATTACTTATTTAAATTTAATTTATATCGTTTATTCGAAAAAGTTGAAAACGAAAATAAAAAAGGAAAAAGTGAAGGAAAAATATAATATATATGCAAAAGAGAATAATATTAAAGTATTATAGTACTATATATTATATTATTCGAAAAATAAAAATATATATATCTTTTTTTTTTTTATATTTATATAACAAAAATAATAAAAAAAATTATTATTTTACAATATTATAAATTGAATATATATATTATTTTGTATTTTAATAAATATATTATATAGTTATCGAGGAAATATTTATATTAAGTATATTTTTCTTTATTTATTTCTCGAAAACTTAATATATATAATTATTGAGAATAAAATGTAAACTTTATTTTTGATTAATATAAATAAATAAAATATATTTATAAAAAAAAAATAAATATTAGTAAAAATATTTATATTTTAAAATACTAATATTATTATTATTATTATTTATTAAATCTTTCTTTTTCCTATTATAATATTAAGAATACTTACTGTTGCTGTTGTAATTTTTATTATGGAATAAAAAGGTATGTGTTTTTAAAATAAAATTTCAAATGGTGTTATATTATATTAATAAAAATTTTTCATTTTTTTGTTTTTATTTTATTTTATTTTATTTTATTTTTTTAAATATTATATATATATTAATTTATTGATTCTTTTCCTTTTTTTTTTTTTTTTTTTTTTTTAAATTCCTTTTATAACATATTTTTTATATTATTTGAGTTAAATAATATATATATTGTATTTTTTTTTTTTTTCGATGTACAAAAATAATAATAATAATATAAATAAATAATTAAATAGTTTAATAATTAGTTTATTATTATATTATCATATTATCATTTATATTTAAATATAAAAAAAATTACTTCTTTTTTTTTCTTTTTTTTTCATTTAATATAAAAAAGATTTCAAATTAGATTAGGTAAAAGATATTTGAAAAAATTTATTTAAAAAAAAATAAAAAGAAAATTTAAAAAAAAAAAAAAAAAAATACTAAAGGAATTGAAGTTTAATTTTAGATTATTTTTAATTTTATTATTAATATTTTATTCTTTACATATATATTTTTTATTTTAATATTAAATAATAATTAATAAGTTATAAACTTACATACTTTATTATTTACATAATAAAAAAAAAATAAATAAAAGATAAAATATTTATAATAAAAACTAAATAAAAATAATATAAAATAAAATATCAAAAAAATAAAAAATAAAAAAAAAAAAAAAAAAAAAAGATTTATATTTAGATAATTTTTAAATAAAAATAAAAATTTTAAAAAAAATTTTTTTCAAATCACATTTAAATTTATATTTATTAAACTTTTTTTTTTTATTTTTTTTTATAATCATCTTCCTTTTATTTCTATTATTAATACCCTTTAATAGTATTAATACACTTTAAATACTTTAAATAAATATATAGAATAAATATTTTAGAAAATAAAGATTAACTGAAAATTAAGATAAAAATAAAATAAATATTAGTAAAAAAAATATATATATATATAGAATATCAAATTTAATAGTAATACTATATATACTTTTATAAAATATATATAATAATAATAATATTTTTGAATAATTATAAAAAAAAAAAAAAAAAAAAAAAAATATCAGGAATAATACTATAAATAATACTATGAATAAAAAATATTAATATAATCAATCGTTTGAATAATAAATAATAAAATTTTTAATAAAAAAATTTTTTTTAATGAACTAAATATCACATACTATTTAAATTTAAAACTTCTTTTATTGTTATTATTATTATTATTATTATTATTATTATTATTATTATTATTATTATTATTATTATTATTATTATTATTATTATTATTATTATTATTATTATTATTATTATTATTATTATTATTATTATTATTATTATTATTATTATTATTATTATTATTATTATTATTATTATTATTATTATTATTATTATTATTATTATTATTATTATTATTATTATTATTATTATTATTATTATTATTATTATTATTATTATTATTATTTTATTTTATTTTTTTTATTTGGTTGAATTGTTATTTTAAAATAATAAATAAATATACATATATTAAAAATATTTTTAAAATATTTGAATTTGAATATGAATTTTCATTACTAATATTAAAATAAAAAATTATTAAAATTATTATTAATCTTTTCTAAAAGAAATTACAAATAAATATGAAGGAACATTACTTTAAAACTTTAAAATTGTTATGTTATTAATATTTTAAAACAAAATAAATAAATAAATAAATAAATAAATTAATAAATAAATAAATAAATAAATAAATTAATAAATAAATAAATAAATAAAAAGAATAAAATAAAATAAAAGGGAAAAAAAAATTTTTTTAATTTGTAATATAATTAATATTCAATATTATGAATAATTTAATAATAATAATAATAGTGAAAAATAAAAATAAAAAAATTAATATTATTTTTTATTTGAATATTATATTACAAATATATATATTAAATTTATTAAATTCAATCTATACTTTTCATTAAGCATAATTATTTTTTAATTATTTTATTGTATATATATAAAATGCTTGGAAATTAGATTAGTAACCTTTTACTATTGAATAACAAATTTTTAATGAAATTTTTATGGATTTTTTTCCCATATTTTATATATATATATATATAAAAAAAAAAAAAACATTATAAAATAAAATTATATAAAATGAATGAATTAAATTTAACCTTTTTTTTTTTTTTTTTTTTTTATTTTTTTTATTTTTTTTATTTTTTCCTGTAACACATGAAATATATATATATACATTTTCTTTTTTTGTCTTTTGCTTTTTTCATTATAAATATAATAAAATATAAATATATATTTATATTATCGTTATTAGTATTAGTATAAATTGAACAAAGTTTGAAATAATCAAAGACATACTTTGTTATAAGATTTGATTATAGAGTTCATCATTCATTAATTTTTCACATTTGAATGGAACATTTCCAAATAAAATTTATAGTATTTAATTTATATATAAAATTTTATATACAATAACGGATTATAGATTAATTTTATATATATTAAAATGGATTAAATAAGAATGAAAAAAAAAGCTATATATAAAAGAAATATTCACAATACAAAAAATAACTTGAACTTTTATATCCATTTTATCATATTTATAAATAATAATAATAATAATAATAATAATAATAATAATAATAATAATTACAAAAATCAAAAATAATTTAATGAATATTAAAGATAGTTTTATATTCTATGAATGAATTCTATCAGTATAGAAATTTCTATTTCAATATTAGTAACACGCATTAATGTATTATTTAGAATATTCTGATATATTCGTCGTATTTCTTCATTTTTTAATTTCTAGGAAAAATTTTTTCTCTTAAATAATTTCTTTATTAAAAATAAAACTTCTAACTTTTTATCTTTTCATTATCATATTTAACTTCATAGAAATAAGCAAAAAATTATATTAAAGTTGTTGTAGTTTCTATTATTATTATTATTATTATTATTATTATTATTATTATTATTATTATTATTATTATAATTATTATTATTATTATAATTATTATTTTATTATTATTATTTCATTATTATTATTTTATTATTATTATTATTATATTATTATTATTATCATTATTATTATTATTTTATTATTATTATTTTATTATTATTATTATTTTATTGTTATTATTTTATTATTATTATTGTTGTTGTTATTGATTGCTATTATTAAGTATTGAAATATTTTTCATATATTTATATATTAATTTTTTAATAAACAGTTCCATTTATTTAAACTAGTATTTTTTTTTTTTTTTTTTGGATTGGGATTAATGAGAAAGGAGGATAATAGGGCCTCCCTTTAACGTATCAGACTCTCATTAGATTCTTTGTAAAACTTTTTTCGTGTCGATACGGACCTCTCTCTCTAAGCAAGTCTAATATGAATGACATTCCCTTAACCACCAGGATTAAAATTGAAAAGACATTACTAGTATTAAATTATTAAAAAAAAAGCTTATTTATGGTTTATGATTTATGATTATAAATGAAAATAACTATATATATATATTTTTTTTTAATTCATTATTAAAAATATATATTTCTATGTTAATTTTAAAAAAAAAAAAAAAAAAAAAAAAAAAAAAAAATTTGACCGATAATTAAAAATTTTAAAAATTATGATACAGAATTAAAAAAAATAAAATTTGTGATACATTATAAAAATAATAATAATAATAATAATAATAATAATAATAATAATAATAATAATAGATTTAATGTAAAATTAATTTTATATATAAAAAAATGATTATAACCATCAAAAAATAAGTAAAATAAAACGATTATCTTTTTTTCTCTTTTAATTATTATTATTATTATTATTATTATTATTATGAAAGATGAAAGTAGTCCATAAATTATATAAATATAATATATATTATTAAAATAAATTAAATATATTTATATAAAGGAAAAGAAACTAGTATGGCTTATTGCTATTACCTTAAATATTTATGTATATATGAATCATAAATAGAATAATAATAATTGATTACATTTTATAAAAAGTAAAATATTTTAATTGATAAATATTACTATAACCATTTTTTTCTTTTTTTTTTTTTTTTTTTATTACTAATAAATAATATTTTTATCATTTTTTGTTTTTAATTTAATTTATATAAATTCAAATTTTATTAAACTTTATTGATTTTATTATTTTTAATTATTGATTTATGATATGTTTAAGAAATAATATCAGTACGTGTCTAATCATTGTCTTTCCAGTGATATGGACTGTTTCCAGGATCACTGAGGAGGATTGAATAATACAATTTAAAGTCCATTTTAATCATTATTATTATACAACCTTAATATGTCGTCGAAAATTAATAGTAATAATATTTATTAAAATTGAATTTATAAATAAAAAATCGTTTCTTCATTTCATAGGATTGGATACCTATATGTTTTTGTATATTACAGTTAAAGAATACTTAAGTATGTTTTTATTAAAAATAATACCTATTATATTATTAATATTTAAACTGATTTTATTTTTAAAATATGAAATCACATTTACAAAGTACTGTTATATAGTACTTAATGCATAATATGATCTATTTTACACTATACTTCGTACACTACATTATTTCTATATGGTACACTACACTTCGAAACTGGAAACAAAGAAAATAAAGATGAAATTTTTTCATGGACATTAGATTCAGGTGCTTCCTACCATATAACATACCACCTGGATTCACTGACTAATATAGTAATCTCATAATCAAAGTTTAACTTATGCTGATGGGAGGCGAAATAACATACAAATATATATGGGAACTTATATTGGATATAAAAATAATAATAAAGACATATCATAAGATGTATTATATATACTATCTTTTAAAAGAAACCTTTTATCAATATTTTCACTATGTAAATTTATAAAATTATATGTTATAATTATAATGATAAAAATAAGATTTCTATTTATAATAATAAAGGTAACAGAATTTGTACTTGCTACAGCAAATATTAATATTATGACCTATAAAATTGCATTTCCTTTGTTATGTTTTAAATACAAAAAAAAAAAAAAAAAAAAAAAAAAAAAAAAAAAACCGCTAAGTACAGATAGTATTGAAAAGACGGAAAACGAGGAAATATTAAAATTAAGGCACCGAAGAATGGGTCATTTTAATATTGCTTCAATTAATAACTTCCTAAAAAATTAATTTAAAAGGAAAATGTCCTATCTGGGTAGAATCAAGGATAAAGAATTTTCTCATACTACCTATCAGAGAATAAAACAAAAAGAACCCTTCGAAATGATTCATATGGACACAGTTCTAAACTCTAATGAATCAATTTACGGAAATAAATATTTTTTTTTTTTTTTTTTTTTTTTT
Organism: Neocallimastix lanati (nom. inval.); assembly: GCA_016946835.1. Lineage (NCBI taxonomy): Eukaryota > Fungi > Neocallimastigomycota > Neocallimastigomycetes > Neocallimastigales > Neocallimastigaceae > Neocallimastix > Neocallimastix lanati (nom. inval.). The sequence continues at coordinate 768,239 of JACVTC010000064.1, forward strand.
TACAATAATGGATGACTATTCCAGAAACGGATAGACTTTCTTCTTAAAGTCAAAGATTGATGTATTTCCTACTTTTTTAAACAGGTACAAAAAAAAAAAAAAAAAAAAAAAAAAAAAAAATTAAAAAAATATATTTAATAAATCAATAAAATATCTCAAGACGGATGATGGCACAGAATATTGCAACTCACAGTTTGATAACTTTTGTGAAAATAATGGAATTGTCCATCCATATATATTCTCTTGCTTATAATCCTCAGTAAAATGGTAAAGTTGAACGATTCCAACAAGCAACTTATCCATTGCGCAAGGGCACTTTTATATGATTCAAAACTTTATTATACTTTTTTGGCAAGACGCAGTTAGCCCCTCTAAGTATAAATATAATCGTCTTCCTCATAAAGGCATAAATAATAAAATTCCCTATGAAGTGTTATTCAACAAAAAAAAAAAAAAAAAAAAAAGTTGACTTTAACACATTAAAAGATTTTGGTTGTCAGGTCTTTTATTATGTTCCCAAACAGTTTACAATATGGCTTGACCCATAGTGTACCAAAATTATGTTCTGCTCATGTTATTGTTATTGTTAGGAAGTTAGAATACATTGAAACCCATAATATTAATCAATTATTTATTATATTATATTTTTATTAATAAAAAAACTTTATTTTAAATATATACTATATTATTTTTTTTTTTTTTATATATAGTTATAAGTATGTATACACTATGTAATATCATAATGTACATAAAATAAGTGTAAACCCTAACAATTATTATAATTATTATAATTTTTTCAAATATTTATATATAAACTTCATCATTTACTCATATCTAATAATATCTCATTTTTACTATTAGAAAATAAATAAATAAATAAATAAATAATATATATATATATATATATATATAAATATACATTATTTTTTTATATAAAAAAAAAAAAAAAAAAAAAATATTGATATATATTATAATTAAATTATTAAAATCATTTCTATTATATATATAAAAATTGAATATAATATAATATAAAAAAAGGAATAAATAAAAATTATATATATGTATATTCTTGCATTACTATTTATTATAATTATTATTTACTATAATTATAACTTATATAATAATAATTTTTATTATTACTAATTAATAAATAATAAATAATTATTATTGTATTATCATGTCTTTGTCTTTTTTTTTTTTTTTTATCTATTCAAATAAAATTTCATCCTCTTCATCATCATCTTCTTCCTCTTGGTTCATAGTTGTAGTCATTGTTACTTTATTTTCCTCCTGAACTTCTTCCTGAGCTTCTTTTTCTTCTTCTATGACAATAACTTTTTCTTCCTCTTCTTTTGTCTTGGATTTTGTTTGATTTTTCGAGGTGGATGGTTTCTTATTAAAGATATCATACATAGTTAATTGTTTGGTTTGATTCTTAGGTTTTGGAGAAGTAATCATTTTGGTATCTTGCTGACCGGAGTCATTGGTATTGGTATTATTATTATTATTATTAATAGTAGTAGTAGTAGTAGTAGTAGTAGTAGTATTCGAAGAATTTATGGATTTTGTATCGGTAGCTTTCTTCTTTGTCGTCTTCGCACCAGGAGTCTTAACTTTACCACTTAATTTTTTAGGATTGGAAGCCTTACGTTTTGATCGCTTGGAAGGTGATCTCGTTAAAGAAATATCTTCTACATTAGAACTAATTTCATTAATATCTGCATCTGTATCACTCATGAGATTATTATCTTTCATAACCACATCATCCTCTTGTTGATTTGTAGTTGAAATAGAAGTAGAAGTAGAAATAGAAGTTGACTTCTTTCCCTTTTTATTTTCTGATTTTTTTTTCTTTTCTGTAGTAGTTGATGATTTTATTGTTGTTTTTCTTGTTCTTTTACCTTTACCTTTAGTTTCTTTTTCCTTTTCCTTTTCTTTCTTATTATTATTTTCATCATTATCATCATCATCATCTTCTTCTTCTTCTTCTTCTTCTTCTTCAATATCTTCTTCATCATCTTCAAATTCACCTTTATTCATAGATTTAAGTAATTTTTTATCATTTTTTAAATCCATTTCTATTTGATCCTTATCCATAACATCAGAATCATCCTCACTTGAATCACCTACATCACTATCCATATCTGGATGATAATCTTCATCATTACTTTCATCCTCATCTACAAAGGTAAATATATTTTGATTTTCACCTTTTTTATTACTATTCTTTTTCTTTTTACCTTCTTTCGTATCGCCGTCATCATCATCTCCATTTTCCTCATCAGAATGTTGTTCTGCTTCTTCTGCTTCTTCTGCTTCTTCAGTATTCATACCAAATTCTCCATTACGATTCGTAGACCATTCAGTCTTATGTTGACGTATATATTCCATAATTGCGTCAAATTCAATGCTATCAATCATTGAAAATTCAAAATTTTCTTCTTCCATGGAACTATCATCGTTTGATTTGGAACCTCCGGTTCCCTTTTCAGATTTAATTTTTTTGTTGGATGGTGCTGGAGAAGAATTGATGGTAGTGGTAGAGGATTGACGACGACGAATATTTAAATTAAATGTTCGACTGGTGACATTGGTAACCTTAATAGAAAGAATGGCACTCATAGGGAAATAAAGGGAAGGTTTTTTTGCTCCATAGAAAATACCTTCTTTTAAAAGAAAGAGATAACCTTCTTTTGCTTTATAATAGCAATTAATATGAAATTTATGAGATTTACCTTTAGAATGACTAGACATAGTTTTCTTTTTGGAAACAAAGGTGGCCACATCAGGTTCAATAACAGTTTTAGAACGGTGAGGCCAAACATAATTTTTTAAAAGGGTTATGAGATAGTCTTTATTGGTAGGTGACGTAGTGACAGGTTGAAACCCAAAGGTATCGTATTGAGAAGTCTCTACATCACCATTTGGTGGTTCATACACTTTTAAATTTTTGTTATCATTAAATTTAAAAATGAAAATTTCATGATGATTAGAGTTGGCATTGGGTAAATTGGAGGAGGAATCATATGCACTATCTACTACTAGTGAAAAACACCACTGTTTTGAGGTAGTTTCCGGTATCGTTACACAAATGATTTCTAAAATATAAGAAAATGGTATAATTAATTCTATGTAATTTCCATTGGGATAGATAATAATAAAAGCATCCTTTGTGATGACTACATGATAGGTACGTCTTGGATTCATAAATGACACATCATGAATAATATTTTTTATAGAGTAAAAGGAAGCATTGAATTTTGGTTTTTGAGGTTGAGGTACACTAACAAAATTGGAATATTTGTGAGTTGAGAGTGCTTTAGGTTCATCTGAATCTATTAACATTTGGTCAGACCCAGAGTCACCTTGGACATCACTTGTTAGAGCATTGAATGAACGCTTTTTGTTATTGGCAGTAGTAAGGTCATTCCGACTGAGAAGTTGGTTATAGTCGTTTTGTAATTTATCAAATTTAGTTGTAAAAAAATTCAAAATTTCTACAATAATAGATTTCTCATCAGTATTTAATGAAGATGAAGGTTGAAGTAAATTTTGTACTTTTGATTTTAATGGTGAATTTAAATATTTTAAGTAATCCAATGACATAATTTCATGTATATATGTATATAGAAAGAGGTAATATTTATTATTTAAAAAAGTTTTTCAACAAATTTTCTTATTATTATTATTATTATTATTGAAATTTATTGATTGTAATATATATTATAAGAATAAAAAATAAATTAAAAATTAAAAAGAAAAAAAAAAAAAAAAAGACAATGTTAAATTAAATTAAATTAAATTAAATTATTTTTAATTGATTATAAAAATATTGATTCAATTGATACAAAATAAAAAAGAATTTCAAAAATGATTTTTCATATTTTTTTTAAATAAATGTTTGTTATTGGTCCCTATAAAACAGTGTTATATATCGTTCTTTTATTATAACATATTTTTTTTTTTCCTAATATGAAAATATGATAATAACAAAAAAAAAAAAAAAAAAAAAAAAAAAAAAAGTATTTTATTATTTATTTCATAATTCTTTTTTCTTTTTTTTTTTTTTTTTTTTACTTAGAATACCTAAATAATATTATAGATTAAATAAAAAAAAAATTTTTTTTTTATATTTCAATTATTTAAATTTATTAAAATAAAAATACTTTTATATTAATAAATAATTATACCAAAAAAAATTAAGCTGAAATTCTAATTAGTAAAGGAGAAGATACTTGGTAAATGTTAATAAATTTTAAATATATTAATTTCATTAATGTAATTAATATTGGATGTAAATATTTTAATATTTATTATATATTTATTAATATTATTATTATTTTTAACTGACCTGAAGTTATACATATAGAAATTATTGATACACGTGATATATATGAATCTAATGTGATGAATAGTTAAATATATATAATTCTCACTATATATATATAAAATAGTTATAACTTTTTTAACGCATTTAGTATTTTTTTGTAAATGTTTAAACTATTTAATATATATATAAAACATTAATGGTTATTTATTTATTTATTTATATATTATTTATAAATATATATTTATTATATATATAATTATAATTAATTTTATATTTACTATATCTATTTATATTTTACACCTATATAATATTTTTTAATTTATTAATTTATTTATTTATTTATTCATCCATTCATTTATTCATTTATTAAGTACATGAATATCTTTTTATTAAAAACAGAATTAATAAAAAAAATAAATATTATTTGTCCAATTAGAACATTATAATATTTAAAATAGTAACATAATATAAAAAGTAATATTCAAAATAAAGTGTATAAATAAAATTCAGAGAAAAGTTCATAGGCAACAAACCTCAACTCCAGATTATAAGATTTAGGATTTGAATTGACTATCTGAAAAGAAATTATGGTCTTCTCCTTCAGAGACATTGGCCCTACTAGCCTGTCTTACTGCATTTTCAGCGTTGACGCTCCTGGTTAGTTTGTACTTATACTGTTGGTATATCAACCCTTGACGAGTACTAGCCCTAGGTATAATATCTGTAAAGATGGCCACAGATCGCACTAAGAATGGTGTTGTTGAATAATCACCAGAAGTGATTTGGTTTTTAAACAAAATATCTCATTTCTTTTTATAATTTATATCAATAATGTCTACATCTCTTCCCACAAGAAGGAAGTTGTATAATCGGTTCCACATCACATATATTTTTACACTCATTATTTAGAAAGTAACTAATATTAACACGATATTCATCAATTTATCCATTCAACTACATTTTAGAAACGATCCTATTATTTTCACTATCAATAATGTTAATATTATTAACAATATTATTTCAGTTTTTTATTATTAATAATATTATACTCTTCATTACTATTATCAGAATTCAATACTTGATTCTACATTATTCATATCTGTAATAACAATGTTAATAACATTACTATTGGACAATATTTGCTAATTACAAACAGTTTTTCATAAAGAATTTCAATATTCATAAAAATATTTCATTCGAAATTCACCGAAAAGTTAGCATTTAAAAAACCAATGTTCCAATTGAGGATTACTGTTTTTTCTATAACAACAAGGACATCATTCTAGACATTCATCTTCAATCATATTGGCAGCAACGTTTATCACCAATAGAGATTCCAAATTTGTCACAATTATTAAAAATATCATTAATGAAACAAATTAAATAAAATTTTTGAGAGGGGATAACCTTGACAAACACCTTTCTTAATACTAAATGATTCTGATAATTGTCTATCAACCTTTACAGCGATCAAGTAAAGATAAGTACAAGTTTTCAATAAAATTATAGCACTTACCTCTAATACCTAAGTGATGAATCTTCATTAATACATTATATATGGGCACTGAGTCATACGCTTTTTTAAGGTCCAAAAAAGCAAGGTAAGTATCCTTATTTTCAAATTTCCTTCTCTGACATATAATTCTTAATGTAGTGTAAAGACTTATATATTCCTCTCGATTACGAAATCCATATTGTTCAGGTCTTATAAAACCTTCATCAATTCAATATAAGCTTGTGCATTAGAATCTTTAAGAAAGACTATGACCTGAAAGAATCTGACCCACCGTATAGGAATTTATAATGAGAAGCCCAAGCATTTAATTTTTCATCTATACAAGATACTAATTCATTGTTATTATTCTTAATAGGATAAGCAATGATTGATTACCAATTCTTATATTCTTTTTTACCTATTTCCATACTTTCCTACTATTATATTTAAAAAACTAACAATTATTCATTTTTAATCCAATATAAATAATCTTTTTTCTGAAATTTAACTTTACAAAAGAAACAATAAATAAAAAAAAAAAAAAAAAAAAAAAATTAATGGGCCTCCTTTATTTTTTACTTAAAAATTATGAAATATTGAAAAAAAAAAAAAAAGGTACATTCAAATATAAATTAATAATAAATAAAATAAATTGATTATTTACAAAATATCTAAAAAAGCAATATATATAATTTAAATACTAAAAATAAAATAAAAATATTAAAATGAGAAAGAAAAAAATAATCATAATAATAAATGAATAATCAAATATTAAATTTCTTCTCATTAAATATAAAAAGTGTAAATTAATAATAAAATAATTTTTATAATTTTTTTTTACTTTATTTTATATTTATAATTTAATTTTTATATATTAAAATTAATGTTTAATAATATTCTTGTTATCTATATATTAATTTGTTTCCAAAAATATAAAATATATAAAATTTAAAAAACTGAAAAATCGATAATAAATATAACTTCATAGCTTTTAAACAAAACTTTTTTTTAAAAAAAAAAACTACTTTTCTTTTAATTATTTATCATTTTGTTTAGAAAACTAAAGCTAAAATAGCAGTAGCAATAGCAAAAGCACTAAGGCTCATAGAAGTAGCAGAACTTTGAATAGTGTTATTGTTGTTAAGTTTGTTGTTTCCGTTAAGAGTACTGTTATTGGCATTGTTATTACCATTGGCGTTATTAGCATTGTTACCATTAGCATTGTTTCCGTTAACATTGTTACCATTAGCATTGTTACCATTAGCATTATTGGTGTTATTACCATTAGCACTATTACCGTTAGTATTAGCATTACCGTTATTAGCACCAGCATTATTATTAGTAGTAGCAGCACCAGTATTGTTACCCATGTAGAAGTTGTCAACACATTCATTGTAACACTTTAAGTAACCAGCACTATCAACAGTAGAATCTGGACACTTGCTGGCACAGTCGTTAGTTTGGTAAACCATATCCTTGGTTGGAGCTGGAACACCATAACAACGGGCAATACAGGCAACATCTTCATTACAATTACTGTTAATGACACATTGAGCTATTATTTTTTTATTAATTTAAATAAATATATAAATTATTAGTTTCTATTATCATATTCAAAACTTTTAAATTTCTATATTTCTAATTTAAATTTTCATACTAATTATATATCTATATTTTTTATTTAAATTTTCATTCTAATTATATCTATTATTTTTTATTTAAATTTTCATACTAATTATATCTTTTATTTTTTATTTAAATTTTCATACTAATTATATTAATTGCTTTTTTTTATTTCATATCTATAAACATATTATATTATAGTACATTGTATTTTTTTTTAAAATTTAATTTAGAATTATTTTTACCTTCTGGAGTTAATTTTTTGTTGTCATTTTGAGTGTTAGTATTGGCTTGAGTATTTTGAGCTTGAGTTTGTGGTTGAGTTTCAGTTTGTTGATTGTTACCATTTGCATTGTTATCTTGATTAATAACAGCTGAGTGAACAGCAACAGCAGAAAGAGCTAATAATAAAGTGTTTGTGAAACGCATTTTTTAAAAATATTTATTTAAATTAAATTAATATAATTTTTTGAATTTTTTTTTTTGGATAAAATGATTTTTTTCAAAAATAAAAATATATTTTTTATTCTTATAATTTTTAAACTTTTATTTATTATAATTTGAAATTATAAAAATATATCTATAAATACAATTATTAAAATAAAAAAAAATAAGAAAGGGGAATTTTATTTCTTTATATATCCTCACAATTATATACTAAAATGATATTTTATATTATAAATTATTAATATTTATTAGTATATATTAAAAAATTAATATTAAATATATATTTCTTAATCATTAAATAATAATATATAAATTTTTCTATATATAAAATATAATACAAAAAAAAAAAAGGATAGTCGATTGTTGATAATCAATTTAATAATATATGAAAAATATATAATATTAATATTAATCAATTTATATAAGAACTTTTTTTTAAAAAAATATATATATATATATTATATTAATAAATAATAAATTTAATAAATTATATATAAAATTTTGTGTAATTTATATAATATATGTTTATATATTAAAGCATATAATTTTATTCATTAATATTGTAATTATCTAATAAGTCAAAATAAACTGTACAATATATTGAAATACCTTTTTTTAATAATTTCAATCGAAATAAATTTTTAGCAAATATAATTATTATTATTTAAGGTTCAATTTAATATAAATAAATATAATATATAATATTATGTACCTATTAAGTTTAATTGTGAAAGTAATAGTATATATTATTATATATATTAAAATATATTGATAGGAAATATACAAACAAAAAAATTTATATATATTACAATTTATATTAATATAAATAATATATAAATAATATATATGATATTGATAAATTTTGATGTTGTACAATATAAATAAGTAATTATCAAATTTAAGGAGTGACCGTAATGTCTATAAACTATATTTATTAATAATTTAAAATTTTTTTTAAAATTTCATAAAACCGTTACTTTACAGGATTTTTTTTTAATATCAAAGAATGTAAAATATTAATGCTTAATTATTATATTATAATTTACATACATTTCATTATTTGTAATAAATAAATAATAGATAATATCAAGAACAATTTATTATTTATTATATATTATTTATTATATATTATTTATTATATATTATTTATTATTTATTATTTATTATTTATTTAACAATATTTATTTATTTATTTATTATTTATTATTTATTATTATTTATTATTTATTATTTATTATTATTTATTATTTATTATTATTTATTATTTATTATTATTTATTATTTATTATTTATTATTATTTATTATTTACTATTTATTATTTATTATTTATATTATTAATCAAATATTATATTAAATATAATTAATTTATTTTAATTTATTTATAAGGAAAAAAATTTTTATGTTTTTTATTCATTATTCCCTTTTTTTTATAGATAGTGGCTTAATTATTTAATGAGATATATAAAGATTATAAAATAATTTTATGATAAAAAATTATTTATTTTATTTTGTCATATATAGCCAATATATTATCTAATATATTAAATCCAATCAAAAAAATTTTTAATAAAATTATTCCTCAACTACGAAAAAAAATTAATTTTGTAAAAATTTTATTTTATAATAAAAAAAATTTATTTAGCGCATTTTAATTAATATTTATACATTTTGATTAATATTACAATTTATTTATTTATTTATTTATTATTTATTAACTTATTAATCAAATAATTATTATTTAATATTTAATATTTTTAATTTATTTATTTATTTATTTACTTATTTATACTTATTTTTAATTATTAATGATTTTCAATGAAAAAAAAAAATAACAATAATAATAATAATTATATAGTAATTAATTAAAAAAAAATTTTTTTTTTTTGAAAATTTATAATAATTTATTTATAAATTACTTTAATTTTTTTTTTTTTAAATTATTCTGAAGTTTAATTTAATTTTTTTTTCTCAAATTATTCTGAAGTTTAATTTTAATTTAATTTTTTTTTCTCAAATTATTCTGAAGTTTAATTTTAATTTATAATTCAAACTTTTTTATTTCTTTTTTATTAATATTATTTATTATATAATATTAATTACTTTTTATTAATTGCCGATTGTTAATTATTCTATTAATTATAAATATTAGTTCTAATTTATTTAATGAAATAATTTGTTGAATAAAAGAATATACTAATAATTATTTATTTGTTATTTTTTTTTGACTGGGATTAATGAAAGAAGAAGACAATAGAACCTCTAGTCTCTTCTTTAAACTCATCAGACACTCATTGTCATACTGTTTCGACGTCGACGCTGACCTCTCTCTAAGCAAGGTTAATATGAAAGACATTCTCTATACACCGCATTATACGACAAGTTTCTTTTCAGTGATCTCTTGGACCATCATCTAGGGAGGAACAGCTACACTAATCCTTTCATTAATCAAGCACTCTCTGTACTGATAATTATATAGTCTAGTAACAGAAATACTTACCATGTCGAGCTAACCCCAACTTCATTTTTAGGGAGGAAAAACTCCCTAGGAGAATGAAAATTCCTCAACATAAATTCAGGATGGGTTTATCCAAAAGCATTTTGTATGTTGGTTCGAATACTAATCATTAGATTAGAAACTGGAAAGACTTATTTGCTAATTGAATTAATTAATAAAATTATATCTTAAATTTATGAATTAAATTAATTGTATGTAATAATTATTTATATATTATTTAATAATAAAATATTTAATAAAATGTAAAAAACTAAAAATAATTTTATTCATTTTAATTATTGTAAAGACTTTAACTACATTAAATAATAAAAATAATAATTAAAAAACTAATAATTAAATAATTAGCTATAATTTGATTTAAAAATATATTATATGTTCAACATAGTATTATTAATTACTAATTTATAATTTGATATTTGTTCGTTTGTTTTTGTTTTATAATAAATAACAATTAGGATTATTGGTTAGTAAATATAAACGTTAATATAATCAATCAAGTAACCAAATTAATATAAATATTAATATTCATTATTATTCATAATTATTTCATAAAAAAAATTAACAATAATAATAATGTCCTCAATATTTTATAATTAAATTATTTTAATTAAATAAATGAAAAAAAAAAAACATTAATCATAATTATTCATTATTCAACTTAGCCATAAATATATTTTATTACTTTTTTTTTTCATTATCGTACACCCATATTATTAACAATATATATATATATATAATTAATATTTATTATTTATTCTCTTCAAAAAAAAAAAAAAAAAAAAAAAAAATTTATAATTATTAAATTCATACTTTGACCAAAATGGCCGCAATTTTTAATTTTTAATATCCCAAAAAAAAAAAAAAATATATTACATTTAATAAAAAAAAAAAAAAAAAATTGGCATTAACTAATAAATTATTTTTTATTAATTCCATAAAAGTCTTGAATGAAAATACAAAAAAAAAAAAAAAATACTAAATAATGTTACACTATATGTATCAATAAAATTCCCACTAAAAGTAATATATTGAAAATATATAGAAAATAGATTAATTTATATTATTAAATTTAACAGTCATAAAAAGTTACCTCAACTTGTGAAGAACGAACTAGGCTCTATTATTGTTATTAGTCAATAGGCTAGCATACATAAGGCTCCTAGTTCGATCTCACCCTTTAACCATTTCCAGGTTTTCCTCACAATAGGTTTTTACGGAATATAGTGGTTAGGGTTATAAGTAAGTATTTCCCCTTTATATATATTATCCTAAATTTTCTTAGTAATATACACAAGATACTATCTTAACTGTGTGCCTGAGAGGGTTGTCACAAGTACTGTTATTTAACATATTTAAGAGGGAATTAGCATTTTGGTATATATCATGTGTCCATGTAGATATACTATACTAAATTGCAATCTTTATGACTTATATACAATTGTCAAGGGAACTAGTACGTATCTCATTGAGTTAGGTTATATTGGTCTTGCTTCATAGGGAAGTTAGGAACTGGAGAAGCATTCTGTGAAAAAGTATATTTGAAAATTCTCAGCAGTTATATGCATGTTAGAACGTCAATACCGTACACTTAGTAAGGCCGTCCAATATGGACATTATCTGCCTATGCGAAAGCATACGGAAGTCACCAGAAATAAAAAAAAAATGGTGTTAATTTTTAATAGTTCAAAATTATTTTTTTTTTTTTACTAAATAAAATAATATAAAATGTTCAAAATTATTTTTTTTTTTATTACTATATAAAATATAAAATGATTATCGACTAATTATAATTATATAATATCAATTGATAAATAAATAAATAAATTATTAAATAAATATTATATTTAAAATTAAATAAATAATAATAAATAAATAAATAAATATTTAATTGATGAATAAATAATTATATTAAATAAATAATACATAATTAATTAATGAATAATTAATTATATTAAATAAATAAATGTATAATAATTAATAAATAATTAAATAAATTAATAATTAAAAAATTATTTCATTAAATAAAAAAAATAACAAACAATTTTTATTTCTATTATTATTATTAGTAGTATTAGTTTTACTACTATTAAATAATGAAAAAACTATTAAATACATGTTTAATAATACATATATAAAAAAATTAATAATAATTTTTTAAAAAATAAATATTTTACATAAAAGAATTGATTTAATAAGTAATTTTTGGATATTAAGATTTTAATAATTTAGATTTTTTTTTTTTTTTTAAATATAACTTTATATTTAATTCTATTTTACAATTAAGGTCGAAAATAAAAAATGAAATATTAATAAAAAAAAAAAAAAAAAAAAAGTTCATGTATTAATGAACGTTTTCTAAGTATTGATTTAACATTATATAATATTAATAAATATAAGTTCAAATGGTTAAGGTTTTTTCTTTTAATCTTTTAATTCATTAATAAAAAAAACGGATATAAATAATTAAAATAAGTATAAAAATAAATACAAAAGAAAGAAAGAAAGAAAAAAAAAATTTGACAATCTAACTAATAAATAAAATCTTTCATAAAAAACGAAATTTGGCTAATAATTAATTTTTATTCATATTTCAAAAGCATTTGAATCTTCTATATATACGACTTTGAATCAGTTCGTATTTCTTAATAAATAATAATAAAAAAAAAAAAGAAAAAAAAAAAAAAAAAGTCACTATTTATATTCATTTTATTATTTAAAGTTTTTTTTTTTTTTTTTTTTTTAATTAAATAAAATAGAATATATCAAAAAATTATCAAAAAAAAAAAAAAAATTAACAAATAATAATCTCACCATTATTCTCTTATCCTTTGTTTTTTTATATATTTTAAAGTTTAATATAGTTTATAATTACAATAATTACAATACTTAATTTATATTTATTAACTTCTATTCTGTTTTTTTTTTTTATTATATTAAATTATAAAACATATTTTATTGGTTCTATTTTTTTTTTTTTCACCATTATAATTATTATTGGTTACACATAGAAAATACATTTTATGATACATAGTACAAATAAAAATATAAAAATTACATTATATAATTAAAGCCACATATTATTATTTACAATAAAAATAAGATTAAAGGTTAATTCATATCTTTAACTACATAAATTATTTAATCTTTATTATTAAATTAATTATGATTAAAAATTTTGAAAAGTTTTCTTTAAAATTTATCAGAAAATAATAATAATATTATAATAATGATAAATTAACTGTATCTCATTCAAAAGAAAAAATAAAATTAAAACTATTTTTAAAAAAAATAATGGTTTTACAAAGTACAACAATAATTCATTATACACTATGAATGAATACTATATATTATATTAATATATATTTATTATTTTGAAAGTACTCAAATGCTGAAGTCTTTTTATGTAATAATAATACTGATATTTTTCATAAACTATTAATGCTTAATTTTTGTTATAAATTAACATTTTCTTTAATTAAAAATTTATATAATGAATGATATATATTTTTTCTTTTTTTTTTTTTTTTTTTTATTTATTCTTTTTTTATTTATTTATTTTCCCTTATTATATAAAAAAAATATTTTTATAAATTTAATAATAAATAATATAAAAAAATGATGAACATGAACAATAAAATTATTTGATTAATACTATAATAATAAATTAATAATAATAATAGTTGTAGCAATTAGTAATAGTATTAATAGTAATAATAATAATAATAATAACATAATAAGAGTCAATTATTTGATTTTTGAAATAGAATTATAATATCTTAATTAAAAACACTGAATAAATAATATTAATTAATTAATTAATTAATTAATACGATTATGAATATTAGTATTTAATTATTTGTTATTTGTTATTATTATTTATTAATATTATTATTTTATTATTATTTTAATTATAATAATTTATATATTGTATCTGATAAAATATTTTAAATTTAATTATTCAGTCATATACCATATAATACAATAAATTATTAAATATTTGAATATGAATTTATATAATTTAATAGAAGTTAACATTGATCATTTAGAAAACATTAAAATTCATTATTAAATTATTTCATTTTTTTATCTTTTTTTTTTTTTTTTATTATTTTTATTTTTATTTTTATTTTTTTTTTAAATATTAATATTAAATATAAATTAATAAAAGCAACATACATTAAAATATATGAATTATAAAATGCATTTAATTTTACAAAGTTAGGAACCATCATCAAAATTAAATTAATTATGATTATAATTATTAATGATTTTATTATTATTTAGTTATTATTGTATTATTTATTATTTATTATATAATTATTTATTATTTATTAGTTATTATCTATTATTTATTATTCATTATTTATTATTTATTATTTATTAATTATTAACTATTATTACTAAAAGTATTTCTTTTTATCATATTAATAAATTAATAAATAATATATAATGTATATAGTATTTAATTTTTATCCACAGCTGAATTATTATGTAAAATAATATTTGTTATAAATTTTTTAATTATTTTTATGTATGAGTATTTATTAATTATTTTTATGTATGATATGAGTATTTATTAACATTTTTTTGTAATTTTTTAATATTTAATAATATTTATATATTAATAAAAAAAAAGCTTTGCTATTATGTCGTTAACCTGTTCATTTTAAATATTTCATACAAAAAGGATGATTTTCAAAATTAATAAATGCTATAATAGAAGCAATAATATATTTGTTTATATTGTTTATATATTTATATGGTGTGTTAAGTTAAAAAGAAAAAGTGTGATATTAAATTAGTCAAAAAATTAATTGGAATATTTTCATTATTATTTTCTTAAACAGAAGAATTTCAATAGATTTAAATATTATTACAATATATTATTAATAATATATAAATTATTTAACAATAAAATTTCTAATTCTATTCCACAATATATTATAATATATGCCAATAAGTAATTAGCCTATCCCATTCTTTATAGTGAAAAAAATATTTAATATTTTAATTTATAATTTTATATCTATTATTTTTTATTTTTTAATATAATATATATATTTTTATTCTTATTTAATATATATTAATTAATATTAATTATTTAATTTTTTTTTTATATAAAGTGATTCTAACTTTAAATAAAAAAAAAAAAAAAAGATTTAGAAAAGAAGTAAATTAAAAGAAAAAGAAAGTAATAAAACATTAAATTATTTTAAATAGATTTAAGGAAGTATTAATTTATTTTAAAATTACTATATTCAATATTAAATATATTAATTTTTTTACATTTATTTCAATTTTCATTCCTTATTAATAATTATATACAATTAAAAAATAGAAATTGTAAATCTATACTCATGAAATTTATTAGTTTGTTTTATTTATATAATTCTCTAAGAATTAATATTTTATTGAATTAATATTAATAATAATAATAATAATAATAAAATTTATTTAAGTAGTATTGTTTAGTTATTAATATTTTTAAAAAAAAAATTAAATATTCTATTTTATTCATCACGATTACATACAAATCATATATAATTTAATAACTCATAAATAACTCAATATATTAACCATCAATAATAGATTCAATATTTTAAATAAATATACTATTTTGATGAAGAAAGGAAAATTACAAAATTATTAAAATATTTATTATTTTTTTTTTTTATTTTCTTTAAACAATTTCATTTTATATATTTATATTTATTTCCTATTAAATTATTTGTTACAAGAGTATTTGAAAGTAAAAAAAGAAATAAAGTAACTGTAACAATAATAAATTTAAATTATTATACCTAAATAAGTATTATTAAAAAAAAAAAAAAAAAAAAAAAAAAAAAACATATTATGTAATTTTTTTAATAAAAAAACATATAAATCAAAAATAGTATATATATCATTTAATTTGAATAAAAAATATATATATATATAAATCACAAAAGCTATCGTCATAATTAAAATAAGGTACATTATTAATAATTTTGTTTGCATATTCAACATATTTTAAATTGCAAAAATCTAATTATATATAAAATAATTCAATCATTTTAAATTTTAATTTTTTCAATAACAAATTAATAACTTATTTTCAAAATATAGAGTAGTGTCAAAAAAATGGAGTCATTAAATCTCTCAGAAGTAGATATAGCAAATCTATCAGGATATCAGGATTCTAACTGTCCAATGAATTCATTAAATGGAAGTGCAGTGACCCTTACTCAAAATAATAATACGAATAATACAAACACTAATCCCACAAGATTAAGTTTAAATAAAATGCGAGATAAAGCTAATGTTGATAGTGCTATTTTCAATGATCAAGTTTCTAGAATAGTAAAGCCAAGTAATAGTTGTAAAAATTTTTTATATTGCACTATTACTTGTAGTGTCATTTCTTATGTATTATTTATTATATCATTATCATTACCAAAATGGCAATCAGATTATAGCTATTTTCAACCAAAAAAAAATATTCTCTCTAGTGGTGTTGATACATGTTATATGATTATTATTATGATTATCACCATTATTGATTTCATTTTTTTACTCTTTTTATTAAGATTAAATCGTTTTTATAGAAAAACATATTATGCTATTTTAGTATGTTTTGCTGTTTTAGGTAAGATAAATAATATATATATAATAGATTATACAAAATATATATTTAGTATTTCAAAAATGAGATATCATGAATATATAATATATTAATTATAATATTTCAAAAATAAGATAACATGAATAAATGATATTTCAAAAAAAAAAAAAAAAAAAAAAAAAAAAAAAAAAAAAAACTATTAAATATATTTTAAATATTAATCTTATTTATTATTATTATTATTCATATATAAACTTGAATGAATGATATTTCTAAAAAAAAAAAAAAAAAAAAAAAAAAAAAAAAAAAAACTATTAAATATATTTTAAATATTAATATTAATATTATAATTATTTTATTTTTATTATTATTATTTTTCATACATAAACTATTGAATATTTATTAACAATTCACAGTACTATTAAAACTTATATTCGAAGTTGTTTATTTAATAAAAATTAATTATAAGAATTTGGGATCATCCTTTTGGTTATTCACAGCAAGTGTTTTACTTGATCTTTTATCATTATTCTTTTATCTTGGACTAATAAAGATTTACGAGCATAAAATAAAATCATTCCGTTTAAACAAGCAATTAGAAGATTTTAAGAAATCTGGATTTGATTCTGGTATGATTGATTCAGTAACATTAGTTGGATCAACTGGTTCTCAATCACAAACTCAATTAGCCTATAATGTTAATAAATCTATTCCAGAGAAAAATATATTGAATTATCAAAATCAACGAGTTTCTGTAGCAAGTTTAACAAATCAATCTTTATTAAATAATGCCAAGATAGATTCTCATACTTCAAATTCAGAGTATATTAATAAGAAAAATATTCAAAGTAACAATACATCACTTCCATATTCAGTCAGTTCTGGAATTAAAAATGTAAACGGAAATGGAAATGGTAGTAATAGTGATAATAATAGTAATAATCGTGTTTCTTCATCGAATATAAATAATGTCAGCTTACAAAGATTATCAAATATTCCAATTAATCAAAATTCCAATTCAATTATAAATAATAATAATAATAATATTACTAAGATATCCCCGGTTGAAAATATGAATAATATCAAAGGTACTAATATAGAAAGTAATGAAAATATACCAAAAGAAAATTACAATAACGAGAGTAATGTTCAACATCATTCAAATTCAAATTTAACTTCAAAAATAGAAATAACTTCTAAATCATCACCTAATTCTAATAGTAATAGTAGCAATCATACTAATGATATTAATAAGACTAATGTTGATATAAAGTCAAATATACGCAACAGTATGACTGTTAATACCAATAATACCGATAAAGTCATAAGAAGTACCGTTAGACCAAAGCGTGATAGTTCACTCATCATAAACGCTTCATTTTCTAATGGTCAACTTCAAGTTCCTGTAAAATCCTCAAGTGACAATAAAAGAGTTAGTAATGCTAATTATATGGAGGAATTAGAAGAAATAAATACAAGTAAGAGTCAAATTATAGAACTAACTAAAAATAATATAAGTGATAAGTCTGATAAAAAAAGTTCATTCGTTTTAAATAATACAGGGGAACCTATTTATTCACAAGACATTGAATCTTTACATGATATAGAGTCATTTGAGGAGGGATCTTCCGTTAATAAGGTTAAACAAACCAATAGTATACCAACTACAAATTCATCTTCCACTCCATCTAAACCAAAATCACAACCACCATCTCAACAATATTCCATATTACCACAACCATCACTTCAACAGAGACCGCAATCCTATCAATGTAATAATAATAATAATAAAGTACATGATAACAATATCAAACCACCATATAACGTATCTTTAGATTCAAAGAAATCACCAACGACGATTGATGATTATGTACCATTAGCACATTACTTGAATTCACCATCTTCTTCTCAAGTTGCAAGAAAATCACAAAGAGATAGTTTATTAAATCAAATATTTGGAACAAATAATGATAGTCATAGCTATGTCTCTATGACTGCTATCAATGATAAAACTAGAAAAGAAACTTATCAATCATTTGATCAGTTAACTCCTCTTGAAAATCATCACCGTCCTACAGATGAAAATTTATCACTTACTAAAGTACCAAAAGATATACCAAATGATATTTCTTTTGAAATAGTAAATGGAATCACCAATGAAATACCAAATGAATCCTTTTCCCAAACACTTTGTCATTCAAATATGGATTCTTATTCTCAATCCTATTATCTTTCTAATTCCAATTCGAATATGGATGATTCTTTATTTGAGACACTTTCTTATTCCCAGGGTAACTCCATCGGTGGTCAGGAACATTCAGCCAAGATTATTACAGACAAAGATTTAACTCAAGATCCTCCATCCATTTCAAAATCGCAACATACATCTAGTATTTATGATAAAGGTGCTAACATCAATAAATATAGTGTTAAGTCTTTACAATTAAAAACTGATGTCCCATTGAATAATCTTGATCCTGCTCTCAATGAACGTATTAATAGTATAACTGTTAATAGGTATGTTAATGAAGAAAAGGTAGAATCTTCAAAGGAAACTAACTTTGATATTTTAGCATCCTCTTCAATGACTTCAAATTATAATCCAAAAGAAAAAGAATTTATTCAAGATCCTTATTATATGAATACTTCTTATTATGAAAAAATACCTTATTATGAAAAAGTTGAAGAATATAAAGGTGGATCTGAAGGTAAAGATAGTATTGTTTCATCCTTATCTATTTCATCCTCATCTTCTTCTTCCTTAAATACTTCAGATTCTTCTCTCAAAGAGCATTATAAGAAGTATGGTGTGGATAGAAAAAAGATGCATTCTCCTACTAAAAATTCTTCATCTCATCATTCACAAGATCTTCGTCCACAGGAATGTGATCTAAGTGAACCACCAGCAGAAGAAGAAAAAGAAGACTATGTATCTGATTATTATCAAACCAAGGATTATTTAGAATATGATGAATTAAATGAAGCACACAGTCATCGTCATTCAAATGGTTATTCTTATTCACGTCAACCACCAACCCCATCCTCATTTGAACAAAGCCACAATAATTATGAACAGCAAAATCAACAAGATCAACAAAATCATGCTTTAGAAATGGAAGATCATCATTCTGGTTCTTATGTCACTGGTCGTCCACAAAATGAACAAAGAAATAGGCATTATAATAATAATAATAATAATAATTCGCAAGCCAATAAAAAAATGGATCGAAGAAATGAAAATATCATAAATGATGATGAAAAGCAGGAAGAAGAACAAAAAAGAATAAAATCCTATTATAATGAACGTTCATATGAGCAGGAACAGGGTCATCATAATCACCATGATCAACGTAATTATCATGATAATCATGCTAATCACATTGATCATCGTTCACCAAGCATTATTTCTTATTTAACAAGTAGTAGTTCCTCTTTCAAATCTTCAGAGGAAGCAGCTCAACCTATTCATAATAATATTAATTATGAGCGTGAGGAGGATGACTATGAAAATCAAAAACCACCAGTTACTGTAGTGACAATACCACCACTTTCACCATTTGAACTTCCAGCTATTGCTATTCCATTTACTCAACCTGATCCAAGAGAAGTTGGTGATTTTTCTCCAATTATCACCACGCAACCTACTTTAACGACCAAACCTACAAGTTATACTTTAAATAATCATTTATCAATACCGTATGATCATTCAAGAAGTTTTATGAATGATTTTACAGCCCCATCTTCATATAAAAACAGTAATAATAATAATAATAATATAAATATTAATGATAGTAATAATAATATTAATTTTAATGAACAGGTATTATCAAATAAAATCCGTTCTAATTCTAAATTAGCCGCCGATGAATTGTATAGTCCAAACTATTTCCCACGTAATTCCTATCCTTATTCATCTTCGCAATCCTCTTCTCATCATCAAAATACAAGTACTCAACATTATTCCTCATCCTCTAATCAAAAGAATCAATGGCCATCAAGTGAAATGTCTTACACAAGCCAAATTATTCAACAACAACAACAACAGCAACGTCCTAAAAATAATAATATAACAAAAAGATCTATACATTCTAATTCTTCAGTTCGTTTAAAAAATAAATCTTTTATTGATCATTCAGGGCTTGGTAATACAGGTAAATATATATCTATACATAATTTAAATTCAAATTTAGTAATAAATAATAAATAATAAATAATAAATAATAACTTTACTAATTTCAAATTAATTTACTATTATTTTTGTAAAATAGAAGTTTATTCCACAAAATGAAAATTAAAATGAAAATAAATAAATAAACAAATAAATAAATAAATAAATAAATAAAAAAAAAAAAAAAAAAAAAAAAAAAATTAAATGCATGGTGATGTTATACTGGTTTATTGATCTTTTAGCTATTAAAGATATTTTGGTAAGAATAAAACAACTTTATGAATTTATGAAGTAATAAAACTCCAGATCTCTATTGTACTATTAATAATGAAGGTTGAAATGAATAGTAATCAAAGCAAATAAATAAATAAATAAAAGATATTAAAAGTTGATAATCTTACTCGGAATATAGATTTAACGATCCAAGTCTATCAGAAAAGGATCATTGAATGTGTATTAGTAAAAAAAATTTAGATTATGCCTATCTCACAATAAAAAAGTCTTACATTTAGTTCAAATTAATTCATAAATATATTTAAATATATATTATCATTTAATTTACTTTTAAATTATACTATCAAATAATATATAATATATTTTAAACCTTAATATCTAATAATATGTAATATTTTTTTAAATCATAATCATCACCAATACAATTAGAACAACAACATTAATTATAGCAATAATAACAAAAGCAACACCAATGACAACAATAACAACAGCAATAATAATAATAAACTCACTAGTTAACTATTTTATATCATTATTATTTTTTTATTTTAGTTTTTAAAGAATAACAACAATAATAATAAAGACATTAGTTAACTATTTATTATTCTTAACTTTTTTTTTTTTTTTTTTTTTTTTTTTGAATTTTGAATTTTGAATTTTGAATTTTATTAAAATTAATATTTTATCAAAAATAAATACAAATTATGAATATAAACATAAAAGTTATCCAATATATAAACTATAAATTGTATTTATTATTTAATTAATTGATAAACAACAACAACAACAACAACAAAAAAAAAAAAAAATAATAGAAAATTCACAAGCAATAAATATAATAGACAATTAAACATTATTTAATAATTAGGGATAAGCAAAGAAAAAGAATAAAAAAAAAGTTTTTTTTTTTTTTTTTTAATTTTATATTTAATAATGATAATAATAACATATAAAATATATTTATATTTAATTACATAAAAAATAATTTTATTTGTTTGTTTATTAAAATTTATTATATTACAATAAACAGATAAATATTATGATATTTTTAATATTTTTTGAAAGTGATAAAATAATAACACTATTTATAATAATACTAATTATAATAATGAAATTAATAATTAATTTTTATTTTATTATATATATATATAAATATAAATAATAGTTCATATTTTTATTATTTTATTTTAATTTATTTATTTTTGCTTTTATTTTTATTTATATTTATATATATATTTTTTTAAAAAAAAAAAAAAAAAAAAAAAAATCTATTATAATATTCCCTTCATTAATATTCATATTTAAACAAATAGTAGTATTATAATTCTTTTTTTTTTTTTAGCATCTAAAATATTTAAAATATAAAATATATAATACATTGTTAAATTTGTTTAGTATTTTTGATTTTTATTAATATATATATATATATTGTTTATATATATATATATTTTTTATTTATTTATTTATTTATTTTAATTTTGTCATAAAGTTATTCCCTCATATTATATATATTATTTATAGTTGTTATAAACTTTTTTTTTTTCATTATTTATATTTTTATTTATGTTTCTTTTTTTTTTTTTTTTTTTCTTTTTTTTTTATTTATTTATTTATTTTATTTTAAAAAAAAAAAAAAATAAATAAAATAATATTTAATAATAATAAAAAAAAAATATAAATATATATATATTTATGTATAAATTTCCCAAACTTTTTTTTTTTTTAATATATATATAAAAGAATAAAAATTAATAGTAGAAGAAGAAAAAAAAAATAATAATAAATTAAATGTTATTATTGATGATAGATATCATGGTATAATTATAGTATAGTATTTTTATTATTTAAAGTCTTTTTATCATTTATTATATTTTATATATAAAGTTATATGTATAAAAAAAAAAAAAAAAAAAAAAAAAAAAAAAAAAAAAAAAAAAACATTTTTATAAACTTATTCCCTTCAATAATTAATTGTAAAATAGTTAAAATATTAATTAAAAAATATATATTTTTTTTATTTTTTATTTTATTTTTTTTTTTCTTTTCTTTTTTTTTTTTTTCTTTATTAAGAAAAAATAATTATTAAAAAAAAAAAAAAAATGAAAATGAAAATGAAAAAAAATTATTATTATTATTAGTTGTTATATTATTTATATATATATATATTTTAAAATAATAATAATAATAATAATAATAATAATTAAAAAAACATTTAAAAGAACATTTTATAATATTCCATAACATTTTATATGTTCAATACTATTTATAATAAACATTAATGTTTATAAAAACATTTAATACAATTTTATAATAATAGGTTATTATATATTATAATAAAAAAAAAAAAGAAATGTTTGAAATTTTTTATTATATTATTTTATATGATAGGTATTGTTAATTATTTAAAAAAAATTTTATATCATTATTTTATACTATTATACTTTTTAAATTACCCATTAATTAAGCTTTATAATTTTTAATAATTTAATTTAATTTAATATTGAAAATATTATATATTTATAATATATATATATAAATAAATATGTAGAAAAAAAAAAAAAATTTCTTTAAATAAAATATAAAGAGGATTAAAAAAAATAAATAAATAAAATGTTAAAAAAAAAAAAAAAAAAAAAAAAGATATGCTTTATATTATATTTTTATATATTTTTTATATTATTGGGTTTAATAATTAATTAATTAAAGTATTTTATTAATTATTTTCTTTTATTATTAATTTTAATAATAATTGTTTTAATTTCTTAATTTTTTTTTTATTTCTTATGTATTTGTACTAATTAGAAATTATATTAAAAAAAAAAAATCACTCTTTATTTCTCTAGTTATATACAACTTTTTATTATTATTATTAATTATTATTATTATTATTATTATTGATTTTTCTTTTATATAATATTTTATTTTTTTTAAATATATATATATGAATATGTAGATATGGATTTATACATTTAAAATTATGTTTCAATTTTTAAAAAAAAAAAAAAAAAAAAAAAAAAACTGTTTAAAAAAATTTTTTATTTTTTTATTTTTTTGATATATTAATTGAAATTGTTATAATTAAAGTTTAAATAAATAATTAAATAATTAAAAATTAAAATAATAATTAATAACTATTATATATAAAAATAAAAAAAAAAAAAAAAAAAAATAAAAAATTAAACATTCATTAAATAAATTAAAATTAAAAAATTTAAAAAATTAAATAAAAAATATATATAAATACTTTTTTTTTATTTAATATATAAAAAAAAAAAAAAAGAGAGAAAAAAAATAGAGCAATTTTATATAATTCCATATACTTATATTATTTTAAAATCCATTTTTATTATTATAAAATTCATTTATTAATTATTAAATAGCATTATGGTAAATAAAAGTTCCAACTATAATAAATAACTATAAATAAATAAAAAAAATAAATTATTTCATAATTAAAATCATTTTAACCATACCGTGCTAACTATTTTTTTTTTTTTTACCTCATTTATTTAATCCTTTTTCTTTTTAAAATATTTAAAATATATATATATATATATATATATATATATATATACTTATATTTATAAATATTAAATGGAATAATAACCTATTTTATTTATATATTTTTAAAAAATAAAACAAAAAAAAAAAAAAAAAAAAAAAACTTTTATTTTATTTTTCTTTCCATATATATAAAATTATAATTATAAATTATGAATATATGAAATAAATAAATAAATAAATGTACATACATATATATATATAAAATATTAAAATAACATATTTTTTTGTTTGTTTGTTTGTTCTTTCGTATCTTCTTTATTCAATTGAAATGATACTTTTTTTTTTTTAGTCTGAAGTTGAAGAAACTATAAAGAGATTACAATCTCATAAGGGTGTTGAAGGAATCGTTATAGTTAACAGTGATGGTATTCCAATTCGTTCTACTCTTGATAATAATTTAACTGTTCAATATTCTGCTCTCATCACTCAACTAGCTTCTAAAGCAAGAAGTGTAGTAAGAGATCTTGATCCTCAAGTAATTATTCATTATTATTATTATTATTTTCTATTATAATATATATGTCATAGTTTGAATTTTGTATTAATAATTTATATATTAAAAATTTATTAATAATAATACTAATAATATAAAAATTACTTTATATAATTTTATTTTATTTTTTTATATTTTATTATTATTATATATATATATATTTTTTTTAAAAAAAAAAAAAAAAAAAAATTCTTATTACTTTTATAAATAATAAATATACAAAAGAATGATTTAACTTTCTTAAGAATAAGGTCTAAAAAACACGAAATTATGGTAGCTCCAGGTAATTAATAACTAATAAATTATTATTAACAATAATAACTATTTTACTTTGATAACATTGATAATATATATATATATATATATAACCCCATTTACTTATATATATGTTTTTTATTATTAATATTATTATTATAATTATAATTAAATATATATATATATATATATAATTCAGATAAGGAATATATTCTTATTGTTATTCAAAATCCACAAGAATCTTCATAAAAAAAAATAAATAAATAATTTAAAATAAGTATTTATATGTACATATAACATATATAGCATATTAAAAAATATATATTAAGCTTTATAATTTCATTTTGTTTAAAAATAATAATAACATAACACAACACACACACACACAAAAAAAAAAAAAAAAAAAAAAAAACTTTATAATGTAAAATTTTTATAATTCAATAGAAAGCAGGATCGAAATTATGTTTTAAAATTGAAATTTAATATTATAAATATAAGGAGATGTAATATATATGTATAAATGCATTTTTTAACATATAAATTTCATATATATATGTATATATAAAATAAATATATATATATGTGTATTTATATATTTAATGTATCCTGACTTTATGTTTTTATTATATCTATTAATTATAAATAATAAAATATATATTCAACAGAAAATAAATAAAATAAAATAAAATAAAATAAAAATAAAAATGAAAAAAAAAAAAAAAAAAAAAAAAAATAAAAAAATAAAAGAAATAAAATAAAATAAAATAATAAAAATTAAAGAATAAAGAAAAAAAAAATTATATGTATATAATTTATTTTCTTTTTCCTCTCTTTTTTTTTTTTTTTTTTTTCCTTTATATTCTTCTTTCTTCTGTCATGTATAACATATATATAATCTTTTTTTTATTATTTTCTAAATTTTTATAAAATTATATGGTGCCGTGTGTCCACTAAACTCTCTCTCTCTCTCTCTTTCTCTCTCTCTTCTGAAAATACATAAAAAAAAAAAAAAAAAAAAAAAAAAAAAAAAAAAATTCTCATTAAGAGAAATTCCTCTCTTCTGTCTTCTGTAATTTCGGTGAGTGGATGAACTAGACAGGTTAATAGTTGGTATCTGAAAAATGGATATATATAATTAGGACTTTAACGAAAGAGTATTGTTCTTAAGCCATATTGGTATTGGTAGCAATGTCGGCACTCTTAGTACTAAAGGATTTCTTAACTAATTCAATAAAAAAAAAAAAAAAAAAAAAAAAAAAAAAAAAAAAAAGGAAACTCATGAGAGCTACATTAAACGATAGGTATTGCTTTTTAGCAAGATTAATGTCCAAAGCCACCCCCAACAAAATACAACAATATACGGAAACAGTAGATCCCCTGTGAACTATTTTTTTTTTTTTTTTTTTTTAAAGAGTTTGTTCACTTAAATGTCTCTCCGTTCCCTAGTATGGAATTATAGCTCCTCTAAAGCTAAAGCTAAAGCTGAAATGAAATGAAATGAAATGAAATTCCACCATGAAGGAATATGTAACTATACCTGTTTAATGAAATTTTCATATTTTAAAATTATTAAAATAGGTTGGTAATAAAGGAAAGAGAGAGATCTAATATTATATAATAATAATAAAAAAAAAAATATTATTGATGAAATTTAAAGATTTGCGTCCCTATATAATGAAAAGGAAAAAAAATGTTATTGATGAAATTTAAAGATTTGCGTCCCTATATAATGAAAAGGAAAAAAAAAAAAAAAAAAATAAAAAAAAAAAAAAAACTCTACCACCACTGATAGCAATGGTAATGTTGTATTTATTGAAATCAGATCTTCATTTTAAAAATCCAGTTAAAAAAAAAAAAAAATAAAAAAAAAAATAAAAAAAAAAAAAAAAAAATTAAATTGGGAATATTCAAGGCTGAGCTTGAATACCTTTCTTGTTTCAATGAATTTTTATTTTTCCTAATTTGTACCTTCGTTGTTCGACAATTCCCTTGACGTTTATCGTTTATTGAACGACCAAAAGAATTCAATTACATCTTTACATCTTTATTTTCACTTTTTCATATAATACTTTTTTTTTTTATTTCATTTCTAATATTTTTCTAGAGAGAGAACGTGATTTTTTTTTTTTTTATTTTTTTTTGTTTATGAAAAATGTAACTTTTTTCTTTGGGGGAATATTTTTCTATTAGGTCCTTTTTAATCCCTTTAAGAATTTCACCATTTAATTAAAGCATTTGATTTTGAAATGAAGCACAAAATCTTTTTTTTTTTTTTTTAACTGCAACAAAAAAAAAATGATTCATCTTTATGAATTAAATAGTTAATAAAAAACAAAAAGAACAAAAGATAAAATAATAAACAAAAAAAGCACAAAATAAAATAAAATAATGGTATAATGTTATTCTAGATTCTTTTTTTTTTTAAGTAAGACTTCACAAGGGCATTATCATAATGTTGTATAATAATTATTTTTAACTTCACAATGTTAATCCTAATTTTAAGATACGAAATTATGATCTTCAATTGTTGTGCTAGCCCTGCTGGCCTGTCTTACTGTTTTCTTCAGCACTGACGCTTTTTGGTAATAGAAGGATTCGATTTGAACTTATTGAACAAAGACCATTACTGGTCAACAGCAATAGGTATAATCGATTGATGAAGAGCCACAGTAACCATCAAGAATGGAGTATCCAAATAAGCACCTGATTTCATCTGGCACTTAAATAGATTCTTTCATTCCTTTGTACTGTTATTAATATTAATGCTTCTTCCCCCAAGAAGGAAATAAAACACTTTTTTACCCACACTAGAATCAGCATACATATTATTTTCAATACTATTACTAATATTATTATAACTATTATTACTATAACTAATATTACTATTATTATTATTACTGTTACAAATATATAATATATATATACTATATGTATTAATTTTTACAATTTAATTTTTTTTTTTTTATTTTTCCTTAGTTTCACATAAATAATTATTATTAAATAAATTAATAATAATAATAATAATATAATAACTTTATTTATTCTCTAATATTAAATATTATTATTTAAATAATCAAATGAATATAAATATTATTATTATTACTTTTTTTTTTATTTCTATTTTTAATTTTTTTTTATGTTATGATTTTTATTATGAACTTTATACCATAAATTCTTATATAATGTTTATATATATGTATTATGTATTGAATTAATAAAAAGTAATTTAATTAAAAAGAATGTAAAATAGAATATACACTTTAAAAAATAAAATAGTTATAAAAAAAAAAAAAATATTATTATTATAAAACATTTTTATTTTTTATTTTTTTTTTTTTTTATTTTTTATTTATTAATTTTTTTTTATAAAGTTAAATTACATAATTTATTCACTATAATAACGATAGTTTTTGTTTTTTGTTTTTTAATTTTTTTTTTTTTAAAAAAAAAAGAAGAAATTTATTTTTCGTTAAATATATAATATTTTGAAACTCTTTAATACTATAATTCAAAAAATAAATTTTCTCTTTTATTAAAAAAAGAAAAAAAAATTTAAAATAAAGATAATTTTATTAATTAATGATTATATTTATGAAAAAGTTTTTTATTATATAAATATATAATTTTTTTCTATGTTTCTTTTTCTTTTTCTTTGTTTTATATTATTTTATAATTTTTTTTTTTTTTAATTGTTTCATTTTAATCTATTTACTTTTTGGCTTATATTCATTTTCTTTTCTTTTGTTTTGCTTTTTTTATTTTATTTCATTTTATTTTTGTATTGCTTTGTTTATTTGTTTGTTCATAGATTTTTCTATTTTATTTTTTTTTTTTTAAAACTTTTGTTTATTGAATTTTTACTTTAATTTTTTTTTTTTTTAATAAATTAATTTAAAATATATTTAAAAATAATAAAAAAAAAAAAAAACTAGAATTTTTAATTTAATAGTATATTATTTAATAAATATTTAAAAATGTGTGTCTACTGATAATAATAATTTAATAATTTCTTTATAATATCTAAAATATTTTAAAAGAATAAAAAAATAAAAATAATTTTTTTGGTAGTTTTTCCTTATTTATTTGTGTGGATAATATCTTCCCATCATAAAATCATATTAACAATATTTTATTTAAAATTAAATAAACAAATACATATATATTTATTTATCTTTTTTTTTTGTTTTGTTTTTGTTTTTTTTTAATAGGATTTTTTTTTTAAACTTTAGTAGCTGTGATATCACTATCCTTTTCACCAATTGGAAGATTGTTACTAATATTAACAGCAGAAGCCATGTTCATTAAATCAGCTTGAGTGTATGAAACATAATCATAGGCAACTTCTCCCATTTCTGATTGATCAATACCATAAACTTCTGCTTCCTTTTCAACACGAATCCTTAATCCTGGAATATGATCTAAGATCTTAAGAAGAACAAAAGTAAGACAGAAACTCCAGAAGAAACCAGCAACACATCCAACAAATTGATAAATAATTTGATCCCATGATCCATCTAACCATCCTCCTTGAGCTTTGTAGGAATAACCTCCATCTAAATCTTGTACATACTTTTGAGCAAAGATACCTGTTAAAAGATTACCGGTAATACCACCAATACAATGAACACCGAAAACATCAAGAGCATCATCAATACCGATCTTTCCCTTAATCTTACATCCAAAGTTACAAACCGTAGCTGTGATTAATCCAATGGCTGCTGCTGGACATGGTGAAACAAAACCAGCACCTGGAGTGATACCAACTAAACCAGCAACAGCTCCTGAACAGAATCCAAGAGCTGAAAGTTTCTTTTCACGATGGTAATCAATGAGAACCCAAGTAATACCACCAACAGCAGTCGATAAATTGGTAGTTAAGAAGGCCATACCAGCACGAGCATTAGCTCCAAGAGCAGATCCTGCATTAAATCCAAACCATCCAAACCAAAGTAAAGCAGTACCTAAAAATACATTTGAAAGATTATGTGGCTTGAATTTTTCTTTTCCTAATCCTTGTCTTTTACCAAGTACTATAGAATAGGCCAAACCGGCAGCACCAGAAGCAATATGAACTGGTGTACCTCCAGCGAAATCAAGAGATCCTAATTTTCTTAACCAACCATTTTCAGACCAAGACCAATAAGCAATTGGATCATAAACGATGGTAGTCCAAATGAAAATGAAAACGATGGTTGGAAGAACTCTCATACGTTCAGCTGGACCACCGAAGATAAGACCAGCAGTAATGATAGCGAACATCATTTGGAAAATAGAAAAAATAGAAATGGGTAAAGTTGGAACGATTGGTAAATAATCTTTTGGACCAACCATATGATGACCGAAAGCATATTTGAAATCACCAATGATAGGATTTCCAGAAGTTTCACTGAAAGCTAAAGAGAAACCAAACATCCACCATTGAACTGAAACGACAGCGATAGCAAGGAAACAAACCATAATTAAAGAAAGAGCAGATTTAGAACGAGCCATACCGGAATAGAAATAACCAAGACCAGGAGTCATAAACCAAACTAAACCGGCACAAATAATGATGAAACCAACATCACCAGTATTAAATTCAATTTCTTCAGCCATTTTTTTTTTTTTGTTGTTTTTTTTTGTTTTAGTAATTAATAATTTTAATTTTAATTTTAATTTTAATTTTATATATTATATGAAATATTATATTATATATTATCTTTTATAAGATATTTTTAATTTTATTTTTATTATTTATTATATATATATATCTCTATATTTAATTAATAATTTTTTTTATTCTCTATTATTATTTTAAATTAATTTATTTTCAATTCTTATTATTTATTTCTCTTTTTTTTTTTTTATTTTTTTATTGTTTGTTTTTTTTCAAAAAGATATTTTATTTTATTTATTTTCTTTTCTTATAGTATCTTTTTAAATTTTTGATTTACTTTTTTTTTTTTTTTTTTTTTTTTTTAAGAATAATTATTTATTTATTCTTTAATATTTTATTATAGAATTAATAATAAAACATTATATATTTGTTATTTGTTCTCTATAAATTTACAATTAATATTTTAATTGATGATATAAAAAAAAATTTTAGAAAAGTGAAGAGAAAATTTTTTTATTTTTATATTTTTTCTTTTCTAGAATTATAAATAATATGTGATCAAAGATCGAGATATGCTTAACTATTGTTTAAAAAAAATAATATTATTATATATATACAATAATCAAAAAATTAAATTTTTAGATTGCTTATATACATTAATGTATTGTATATATAAATGAATATATAGATACACAAATAATAAAGTTTATTATCAAGTTAAACACATTGTTATATATTAACATTTTTTTATGTAAAAAATAATAGTAAAAAAAAATTAATAATAAATAATAATAATAATAACAATAAAATAGAATATATAAAAAATAAAATAAGAATAAAATAAAAAAGAAAGATTAATCAAAACAATACAATAATACTTATCTTTTTTTTTTTTTTTTTTTTTAATGCATTAATTTATTATTATTTAAATTTAAATAAATTGATCAACCTATCTTTGTACTTAAATCTTTATTATTATATAATTATATAATTATGTGATAAATTTATTATTAGTATGGAAATGCATTTTTTGATTTTATATTATTTTATTTTCAATTTATTTTATATGTTTCATATATATTCGATAATAATAATATTATTATAAATATTATTATAAATATTAATATTATTATAAATATTATTATTTATATTATTATTATTGATTATTGATTTACTTATTTCTATTTCTATTTCTATTTCTATTTTTAAGTTTTTCAAATTTTTATTTGTAACAAATGAACATCTTTATTTTATCTCTTGATTGAAAACTTTTATTATCAAAAAAAAAAAAAAAAATAACCTTTTTTTAAATTCTTTTTTTTTTTTTTTTTTTTTTGATTATTTTTAATTTTTTTATTTTTCAAGTTTTTATTTTTTTCTTTGATAACAAATATTTTAATTAAATAATATATGGATATAATATATCAGACTATATTAAAATGTATTGTTTAACATAAAATTAATTTAAATTAATTTGAATTTCAATATTCTTTATCAAAATTCAAAAATAAATTTTTTTGATAAATAATTTTGTTAAATATATTAAAAACATTTTATATTAAATAAATAATAAGTAAATAAATAAATAAATAAATAAATAATTAATTAATTAATTAATTAATTAATAAATAATTGAACAATAAATAATAAATAAATTATAATTAATAATAAATATAAATAATAAATAATTAAATAATAAATAAATAATAATAAATAGTAATAATTAAATAATAAATAATTAAATAATAATTAAATAATAAATAAATAATAATAAATAATAATAATTAAATAATTGAATAATATATAATAATTATTATTATAATTATTATTATAATTAATTATTTAAGTCTTTCGTTTTCTTATTTTTCTGTTTATTTTATCTGGATTTAAAGACAAAAAAGAGAGATAAAAAAAAAAAAAAAAAAGCTTTATCAATGAAAGGAACATAAAATATAAAATAAAGTAAAAAAACAATGGTATAATATATTTTAATAATATAAATTAATTGATTTTAATTTATTTTGTTTATCTGTTTTAGATAAAAAAAGAAAAGAAATCATTTTTTTTTTTAATTAATTACTAAATATTATTCCTTTTGTGTATTAATTTTTTTATCCAGATAAAACTTTATTTTATTTTATTATTTATTTTATTACTTTTAATTTTATTATTATTTTTTTTTTTTAATATACAAAACTATTTTTTTTTAATTAAATAAAATAAAAGTATAAGTAATTTTTTTTTATTCCATATATTTTCAACGAATAAAATGAAATTGAGATTATGTTGAGATAAAAAAAAAATTAATATATTTGAAATTAAAACCAACTACGAAAATCATTAATATTATTATTTAAAAATATTATTTTTAATAATTATTATAATATTAACATTAATATTATTATAATTATTTTAACATTATTTTATTATTAATAACAATACTAGTAATAATTAGTAAAGATCTTTACTTTCATTTATAATTTGTAAAACATAAAATAAAAACGAAACATATAAATACAAAAAAAAAATTCGCTTTAATTTTTTTTTTTTAAATTCATCATTTATTAATATAAAAATTATAATAATTAAAAAATTATATTGAAACAATAAATAATATTTTATTATTAATTATATAATAAAATATTAAAGAATAAATAATTATTCTTGAATGTAAAATATATATATATATAAAAGAATTAAATAATAATTTAAAAGATAAAAAATAAAAGTAAATATATAATAAAATACTTAACAGTTAATAGTTGAAAATAATTTTTAAAATAGGATAAATAAATTATTAAAATATAGAATTTATTTTAAAAAAAAAAAAAATTTTTTTATAGTTATTAAGATAAAAAGATAAATTTACATTTATATATATATATATATATATAAAGTTTAATAAAAATGGCTGAAGAAATTGAATTTAATACTGGTGATGTTGGTTTCATCATTATTTGTGCCGGTTTAGTTTGGTTTATGACTCCTGGTCTTGGTTATTTCTATTCCGGTATGGCTCGTTCTAAATCCGCTCTTTCTTTAATTATGGTTTGTTTCCTTGCTATCGCTGTCGTTTCAGTTCAATGGTGGATGTTTGGTTTCTCTTTAGCTTTCAGTGAAACTTCTGGAAATCCTATCATTGGTGATTTCAAATATGCTTTCGGTCATCATATGGTTGGTCCAAAAGATTATTTACCAATCGTTCCAACTTTACCCATTTCTATTTTTTCTATTTTCCAAATGATGTTTGCTATCATTACTGCTGGTCTTATCTTCGGTGGTCCAGCTGAACGTATGAGAGTTCTTCCAACAATCGTTTTCATTTTCATTTGGACTACCATCGTTTATGATCCAATTGCTTATTGGTCTTGGTCTGAAAATGGTTGGTTAAGAAAATTAGGATCTCTTGATTTCGCTGGAGGTACACCAGTTCATATTGCTTCTGGTGCTGCCGGTTTGGCCTATTCTATAGTACTTGGTAAAAGACAAGGATTAGGAAAAGAAAAATTCAAGCCACATAATCTTTCAAATGTATTTTTAGGTACTGCTTTACTTTGGTTTGGATGGTTTGGATTTAATGCAGGATCTGCTCTTGGAGCTAATGCTCGTGCTGGTATGGCCTTCTTAACTACCAATTTATCGACTGCTGTTGGTGGTATTACTTGGGTTCTCATTGATTACCATCGTGAAAAGAAACTTTCAGCTCTTGGATTCTGTTCAGGAGCTGTTGCTGGTTTAGTTGGTATCACTCCAGGTGCTGGTTTTGTTTCACCATGTCCAGCAGCAGCCATTGGATTAATTACAGCTACGGTTTGTAACTTTGGATGTAAGATTAAGGGAAAGATCGGTATTGATGATGCTCTTGATGTTTTCGGTGTTCATTGTATTGGTGGTATTACCGGTAATCTTTTAACAGGTATCTTTGCTCAAAAGTATGTACAAGATTTAGATGGAGGTTATTCCTACAAAGCTCAAGGAGGATGGTTAGATGGATCATGGGATCAAATTATTTATCAATTTGTTGGATGTGTTGCTGGTTTCTTCTGGAGTTTCTGTCTTACTTTTGTTCTTCTTAAGATCTTAGATCATATTCCAGGATTAAGGATTCGTGTTGAAAAGGAAGCAGAAGTTTATGGTATTGATCAATCAGAAATGGGAGAAGTTGCCTATGATTATGTTTCATACACTCAAGCTGATTTAATGAACATGGCTTCTGCTGTTAACATTAGTAACAATCTTCCAATTGGTGAAAAGGATAGTGATATCACAACCGCTAAAATAATATAAAAAAAGAAAAAAAAGAAAAAAAAACTTAATAGGTCATTTTTTGTTATATATTGAATTTATACTTTGATTCTAATTTCAAAGTATAAATTGTTAATACTATTAAAAAGATATAAAAAATTTTTTTGAATATTAAAAATATAAATTTTTTTATTAAAAATCATATTAGTTAAATTAACTATATTAGTAATTTATTTTTATACATATTTTATCTATAAAGTAAAATATTTAAAAAAAAAAAAAAAAAAAAAAAAAAAGAAAGGAAGAAAGAAAAGAGAAAAAAAAAAAATTAAAAAGGAAATTCAACTTTCATAACAAAATTTATCCAATAGAAATATTAATAGCTTTTGTTATATTTTTTTTTTATATAAATATATATATATACATATATATATATATTTTATAAATATTAAAGCAATTAATGTTTTTTATTAATAATATTCTCATATATTAAAATATATATTTACATTAAAAAAAAAAAAAGTTAATAAATTTATTAATCATTTTATGTAATATAGAAATTTTTAATTTAAATAAATAAATAAATAAATAAATAAATAAAAAATTAAATGAACTTTTTTTTTTTTTTTTTTGTGACAACTGGTAATTTATTATTTGAAATTCTCTATAAAATTTCGACTTTATTATTTATATTTATTATTATAATTTCATATTTCTATTATAATCATAATGAACATTTTTTTAATTCTTTTTTTTTTGTTAATTATAATTATTATTATTTTGCTATTGTTATTCATTATATTGATATTGTAATTTTTTAATTTAAATATTAAAAATTAACAAAAATTATTAATTTTTGTATAGAATTTTCTTTTATATAAAATGATTATTCTATTTTTATTATATATATATATAGATTTTCTTTTTTAATGTTTCATATTTCAATATATGATAATATATACAAATATATGAAAATAGATTAAAGTATTTCAGCAAAATAATATAAAAGAAAAGAGAAGAAATAGTTAAAAATATGAATATAATTAAAGTACAGATTGAATAAAATAAAATAAATTTTAATTATATTACAATTATAATTTCAATATATTGATTCAATATTATATATAAATTTAAGATATGGTTAAATTAAAAAGGTTAAGACAATCTAAGTTAATACGTTAAAGAATAAAATATATATATATATATATATGTCATCTCCATCTTAAATATTCTACATTAAAACAAAATAAAATACTAAAAATTATGAAATATAAACTATAAAATATAGAAATACGGAAATATAGAAATATTAAAGTTAAAATATAAAATATAAAATATAGAATATAGAGTTTTTTTTTTATTATTATTTTCGACATATACCGCCCTTGGTTTCAACCCCCCTCAGGAACAGTGGGAATATTGAGGTAGTCACCCATTTCCATGAAGGCAGAATTATTCCTGTTGAACGACTTCGCTGAGTGTTCAGGCATTGGCGCTCTGACATGTGTATTATTGTTTAAAAATTTTTCAAGTACTTCTTTTCCGAATGCTTCTCCAATTTGTAACTTCCCTTTTGAAGGGAGGCCATTATAACCTAACCCATGAATATTTGTACTAGCCCTTGACAAATAATGTAAATGTCAGAAAGAATGCAAATTTAATAGAATATATCTACATCACAGGTAGAATATATATATTCATGGTCATATTAAATTATGCACCCGAATGCTAGTAATTCCCTATTAAAATATACAGTATTAGGGCAACCCTCTCAATTAGTTCAGTATCTTTTCTAATAATATTATATAAAAAGGTGGGACACTTAACCACTGTATTCCATAAAAACCTTTTGTGAGTAAAAACCTGGAAAATGGACAAAGGGAAGAATACTGATATATGCTAGCATATATTCAAAAAAAAAAAAAAAAAAAAAAAAAAAAATTTAATCTCATATAATAATAATAATAATAATAATAATAATAATAATAATAATAATAATAGTAATAATAATAATAATAATAAAACTTAATTCTATTACATTAATAAATATTATTTTATTTTATTTTTATTTTTTATTTTTTTTTTTTTAATTTTTTATTTTTTTTTTTTAATTTTTTTTAATTTTAATAATGAAAAAAGGGTGTGCTTAAATTTACTTTAATTAATATTTTTTTCTTATATATAAGTTACTTATATTTAAAATGAATATCTTTTTTTTTAATATAAACATGATAATTTTGAGAAGAATAAATATTTATTAATGATTTTATTTATTTATTTATTTATTTAAATTTTAAATGTTTAAAATACATGAAAAAAAAAATTTTTTTTTTTTCCTTTTATTATTATATATAAAATTTATTATTATTATTAATATTATATAATGTTACTTATATTTGAATATATGAAATATATACAAATATATGTTAATATATGAAGATATTTGAATTGAAAAAATAGTAAAAGATTAACAGTTTTAATTTCGTAAATATTTTCTCTTTAAAACAATTAATTTTTTAATTTTTCTATTATATTTGTAAAATTTTTTTTTTTTTTTAAAAAAAAAATAAAATTGGATATTTGACTTAATATATAGTCTATTAAAAAACAAGAAAAAACATAAATTATTAATTAATTTAACAAATGTGTATTTAATAAAAATTAAAAATATAAATTAAGATAAGATATATTAATTTTTGGAATTTTTATATTTATAATACAAAAAAAAAAAAAGTTATATAATTATTTCTTTCTACAATATTTTTAAAAATAATTGAGAAAAAACTTTTTTTTTTTATATATATTTAAACTTTAATATCATATTCCTAAGTTTAAATTCATATTAAAGTAGAAATAAAATTACTTATATATTAACTTTTTTTTTATATCCTTTTTAATAAGATTTTTTTTTAAACTTTAGTAGCTGTGATATCACTATCCTTTTCACCAATTGGAAGATTGTTACTAATATTAACAGCAGAAGCCATGTTCATTAAATCAGCTTGAGTGTATGAAACATAATCATAGGCAACTTCTCCCATTTCTGATTGATCAATACCATAAACTTCTGCTTCCTTTTCAACACGAATCCTTAATCCTGGAATATGATCTAAGATCTTAAGAAGAACAAAAGTAAGACAGAAACTCCAGAAGAAACCAGCAACACATCCAACAAATTGATAAATAATTTGATCCCATGATCCATCTAACCATCCTCCTTGAGCTTTGTAGGAATAACCTCCATCTAAATCTTGTACATACTTTTGAGCAAAGATACCTGTTAAAAGATTACCTGTGATACCACCAATACAGTGAACACCGAAAACATCAAGAGCATCATCAATACCAATCTTTCCCTTAATCTTACATCCAAAGTTACAAACCGTAGCTGTAATTAATCCAATGGCTGCTGCTGGACATGGTGAAACAAATCCAGCACCTGGAGTGATACCAACTAAACCAGCAACAGCTCCTGAACAGAATCCAAGAGCTGAAAGTTTCTTTTCACGATGGTAATCAATGAGAACCCAAGTAATACCACCAACAGCAGTAGATAAATTGGTAGTTAAGAAGGCCATACCAGCACGAGCATTAGCTCCAAGAGCAGATCCTGCATTAAATCCAAACCATCCAAACCAAAGTAAAGCAGTACCTAAAAATACATTCGAAAGATTATGTGGCTTGAATTTTTCTTTTCCTAATCCTTGTCTTTTACCAAGTACTATAGAATAGGCCAAACCGGCAGCACCAGAAGCAATATGAACTGGTGTACCTCCAGCGAAATCAAGAGATCCTAATTTTCTTAACCAACCATTTTCAGACCAAGACCAATAAGCAATTGGATCATAAACGATGGTAGTCCAAATGAAAATGAAAACGATTGTTGGAAGAACTCTCATACGTTCAGCTGGACCACCGAAGATAAGACCAGCAGTAATGATAGCAAACATCATTTGGAAAATAGAAAAAATAGAAATGGGTAAAGTTGGAACGATTGGTAAATAATCTTTTGGACCAACCATATGATGACCGAAAGCATATTTGAAATCACCAATGATAGGATTTCCAGAAGTTTCACTGAAAGCTAAAGAGAAACCAAACATCCACCATTGAACTGAAACGACAGCGATAGCAAGGAAACAAACCATAATTAAAGAAAGAGCGGATTTAGAACGAGCCATACCAGAATAGAAATAACCAAGACCAGGAGTCATAAACCAAACTAAACCGGCACAAATAATGATGAAACCAACATCACCAGTATTAAATTCAATTTCTTCAGCCATTTTTATTAAACTTTTTTTTTAATATATATATATAAATGTAAACTTATCCTTTTATCTTAATAACTACAAAAAAAAATTTTTTTTTGTTTTGCTTTTTAAATAAATTCTATATATTAATTAATAATTTATTTATTCTATTTTAAAAAATTTATTTTAATTATTGATTATTATTAATTATTAAGTATTGTTTTCTTCTTTTTTATACTTTTATTTTATATATAACTTTATTATAAAATTTTCTTTTATTTTAATATTAAGTTTAATAATTTTTATTTTATTATATTATATTTTATTTTATATTTAATTTATTTTTATCTATTATTATTTTTTTGAATAAATATTTTATTTTTTTTTTTAATATTTTATTATAAAATTAATAATAAAATATTATTGTTTCAATAAAATTTCATAATTAATATATTTTTAATATTAATAATTAATGATTTGAATTTAAAAAATTATTTTTTTCATTAACGAGATTTTTTTTATTTTTATACTTTTCTTCTAATTAAAAGTAATGTATATATATAAACTAAATCATAATAATATTAATAGTATTAATTATTATAATAAATCATTAAAGTATATTATTATGATATTAGATCATTTTTAAATTAAAGTGAATAGTAATTGCTTCACACATTTACTGAATAAAAAAATTATAATAATTATGGAAAAAAAAAAAAAAAAAGATTAAAGTTAGATTGATCAAATATATTAACTTTATCAACTTAATCTTACTTTTATTTTATTGAAGAAAAAAATATTTAATCAAAAATTAAAAGAATACAATAATAATAAAAAATAATAGTATTAATAATTATAAATAACAAATATTAATAATTAAATATTTTATAAATAATATATAAATTTATTAATTAAAAGTATTTGCATAAATAAATAAATTCTATCAATAAAACTCTAACTTTTAATTCATTAGCTAAGCTGATTTTTTTTTTTTTTAATTTTTTAAAGATAAAGTCAAAGATAAATATAATAACAATGCAGTATTAAAAGTATTTGATTAAACATATATAAACATTTATATTTTAGAATATTATATAATATTATATAAATAAGCGATTGATAATTTTTTTTCCTTTTTTTTTTTTTTTAATATTTTATTTTTTCCTATATTAAGTAATATGATAAAATTTACTGAAAGAAAAAAAAAAAGTTTATTAAAATAATATTATTATTTATTTTATAATTATCATTATCATTATCCATATTATCAAATTATCATTATCAATTTCATTATTATACCTATCATTATTATTATTATGATTATTTTATATTATATCTTTTATACTTTCCCTTATTATTATTATTATTATTATTATTATTATTATTATTAATTATTATTAATTATAGATAAACACAAGAAATTAAATATTAAATTTAATTTTAAATTAAATTATATAAAGCAATATAATTTAATCAAATACATTATATTATATTATATACCATATTAATTTAAATATTTTGTTATCTAAAATTTTAGGACGGAAAAACTTTTATGAAATAAAATTTATATTTTTTGATAATAAAAATTTTCATTTATCTTATTAGATAATTATAAAGTTGACGACTACTTAACAGATAATAAAATTTATGTATTAACATCTATAATATTTAATGAGGACCTGCCGATAACATTTTGCATTTAAAATAACTTTCAAATTTTAAGATTATGCCGGAATTAATATTTAAAATAAATAATATGTTATAAAAGAGTAATAATAATAAAAAAAAAAATACAATATTTTTTTTATAAGAATTAATTAATATAATTGTTATTTTATTTATTTATTTATTATTTATTTATTTAATAGTTATTTATTTATTTATTTCATTAATTTTAATAAATCATTAAATTATTATATAAACCTAAAGAGAAATATAATTATATATTTCAAAATTTTTAAATAACATTTAATTAGGCATTATTAAATAGCTCGATACATATAGAAATATGATTATTATTTTATAATTATTCACTATTAATCTTTTTTTTTTTAAAAAAAAAAAAAAAAAAAAAAGAGAGAGAGAAAATTATATTTTATGAATAAATATTAAAAATAAAAAATAAATATATATATATTTAACATAATTAAATATTATTATAATTTATATATAATTTTTATAAGATATTTATTTAATATTTTTTTAATCTTTTTTTTTTTAATTTACAGAATATTAATGTGCCACGTGATAAACTATATCAAAAAAAAAAAAAATTTTCAAGTCCAATTATAAATTTAATTTTTATTAATTAAAATAGATATTATTTAAATTTAAATTTACTTTTTTATAAACTTTCATTTCATTTTATGGATTAATTCAATAAAATTTGTATAAACGAACAAATATATATATATATATGTATTTTTTTTTTTTTTTTTTTTTTGAAATTAGTTAAAATTATTATTATTCATTAATATTTATTTAATATTCAAAAGATAAATAGGATTTATTTTATTTCTTTTTTTTTTTTTTATTTTTTTATATAATATTAAAAATATAAAAATGAAATATTATTATTATTAATAGAAATAGAAAAAAAATTATTTTTTTTTAAAAGTTAAAAAAACGTTTTAATAAAAATTATTAATAAAGCAAAAGAATTATAGTAATTAATATATAAAATATAGAAT
Source organism: Neocallimastix lanati (nom. inval.) (assembly GCA_016946835.1). Classification (NCBI taxonomy): domain Eukaryota; kingdom Fungi; phylum Neocallimastigomycota; class Neocallimastigomycetes; order Neocallimastigales; family Neocallimastigaceae; genus Neocallimastix; species Neocallimastix lanati (nom. inval.). The sequence goes on from JACVTC010000064.1 coordinate 810,749, forward strand.
TTATTACATATTATAGGAATATAAAAAATTATTAATTTATAATCATATTAATATTTATAATAAATTGAATATATAGGGTTAGAAATTATATTAATTTTTTTTTTTTAAAAAAAAAATTATTCATATAGATTTATATAAACATAAATGTTAATTATTAGGATAACCTATTTTTAAAAAAAATAATAATAAATAAGTGACTGGAAATAAAAAAAAATTAAGAGTATTATATTAATATTTAAATATAAATATATATAAATATATAAAAATACTTTTTTTTTTAATGTAAATTGTTCATTTGAAATACTCTTAATAAAATGTTATGAATAATACATAGCTATCTGTTTAAATTAAAGAACTAGTTTTTTTTTTTTTTTATTTTTTTTAAATCTTTCATAATTAAAATTATCAACAAAATAATTTTTTTATGATTATTAAAAGTATAAAAGATATTAATTATTTCATAAAAAAAAAAAAATAAAAAAATATAATAAAAATAAAATTAAATACATTATAAATGTATTGAAATAAATAAATAAATAAATATATATATATATATATATATATATACATAATCTAATAATTTAAATAAAATATAATTAATAATAAAATTTATTATACAAAGAAAAAGAGTTTAAAGAAAAAATTTTCTTCACTTTATTTTCAATATATTATGTTAATTATGATATTTATGATATGAATTAAAATCATTTTCAACTAAATTTTTTTTTTCTTTAAATAAAATAAAATAAAATAAATGTTAACATCTGTAAATCTGTAAAAAGTAGATAGTATGATGTCTACATCATTCTTCCTTGAACAACAAGGAAATACTTTTATGAAGGTTCAATTTTCAAAGATTTTGAGTACGATAGAATGATAGAATGATAATTAATGCTGGGTTAGATGAACCTTTTTATTATTTTATTTTTTTTGTATTTTTTGTATTTTTTATATTATATATATATATATATTTTTTTTTATTTTATTTTATTTTTTTTGTATTTTTTGTATTTTTTATATTATATATATATATATATATATTTTTTTTTATTTTATTTTATTTTTTTTGTATTTTTTGTATTTTTTATATTATATATATATATATATATATTTTTATTTTATTTTATTTTATTTAAGTGTAAAAAAATACATTATAAATATATTAAGATAAATTAAACATGTACATATAAAATGTATTAAATAAAAAAAAAAAAAATTATTAAAAATATACATTTTAATAAAAAATAAAGTTAATGTAATACAATGAAAATGAAAAGAAAATTTAAAAGTAAATTTGATATAATGAAATGAATCAAGATTATTTCTACCAATAAAAATATTTAATAAAAAAGAAAAAAGGTTAAGGAAGTAACATCTTGTAAGGTTGATAGTGTGGAAACTAATAAACACTTTCCTTAAACCAAGGGAAATATTATCAAGAGATTTAGTTTCCGTAGAGTTCTTTGCGTAAAAAAAAAAAAAAAAAAAAAAAAAAAAAAAAAAAAAAAAAAAAAAAAAAAAACAATTATTACTTTTTGTGATAAGATATACTATAGGAGGATTAGTAGTAGTAGTAGTAGTAGTAGAAGAAGAAGTTCTTCTTTGTCATATCGATTCGACGTGGTGTACTCTCTTGATTGTGAAGAGCTTCATACTATATACTAATCAAAGAGTAACTTTAGAAAGTAACTAACGACAGAGTATAGTGTTAGTGTTGGAGAGGTTAATCCGTGAGGCCTAACAAATATATATGGAAACGTCAGACCTAGAACTCTTATAATAGAAGTTTCTTTTAAATGTCTATTGCTCTTCAGCTTTGAATTGTAGAAAATAAAGGTAATTACCTTTATTTGTTACTTTCAAACAAATTTTAAAAAGATCATTGATGAAATTTAAATGATTTTAATATAGCATTTTTTAAAAAAAAAAAAGAAAAAAATGGAACATTTAAAATATCCAGTGGATCAATGACTGATTCACTTTTATTACAACAACATGGACAACATTTGAGAAAAATTTTCCTCAGTACTTCTAATGGTAATAGTGGTATTGTACTTACATTCACGTTTTTTTTTTTTTTTTTTTAGACTAGGAAGAGAATACGCTTCCAGTGCTTTATTAAATAGATTAAAATATTTTTATGTATTACATTTAATAAAAAAAATACAGTAATAATTTCAGTATTAGTGTTATCAATCGAATCTGTATCTGTCATTTCACCGGGAGGTGAAAATCCATGCCTTGTCATTTCGACGTCGACGCTCTTGGTAACGGTAGATTCAACGGAATACCATTTCATCATCAAACTAAAAGATCGACAAATTAATGGTATTACGTTTGTTAGAAACTCCGCAATCCTCACAAAATACGGAACAGTTGACGAAGTTGAACTTTGTTTAAAAATATTGTCAACTAATAGTCTTTGTTCCCCATCATTAACTTTAATTTTTGAATATATTGAACGCCCACCAAGAAGAGCACTCAATATATAATAATAAATATTATTATCATAGTTCTTTTCTGAATCTAAAGAAACATCCAAGGATTTTTGTTCAATTATCAATGCAAACTTCAAAAAAGAGATCATATAGAAAAGGTAAAGATTTATTTCTGTAATTTTCCAATTCTTTACAGGCAAAGATCCAGTGAGAAAAGCTAGGTACAATAACACCACAACAAGGGCAACATTTAGGGCAATCTTCTGAGACGATTTTTCTTTTAATGGAAATACTAATGTCAAATTTAAAACCACACCTAATTCGAGAAATCCAAAAGAATCCCAACTGATACTTAGGATATTGAAATGGTAAGTTTCTGATTTCTGAAATAAATCCAAAATCATTCTCCTTGTAAATAATTGCTTTTTTGGCTTTGAGGGTTTGAAGACATCTCTTTCCCAATAAAACTTTTTTATTTCACTTGTTTTCTTACCATTTAATTTCTTATCCAAAGTCCTTGATTCTTTAGTCCATGAGTAATGTGACATAGTAGGAATATTATTAGTGAGATGATTAATAATACATGAAGAATTTTTCCATTTTCTAAAGCATCGTAATTGAGATATAGCACAGACAGCTGAAAGAGGAGGTATTCTCAATTCCCGAGTAATATTATAGAGACTAACAGAAGAATTACGAGATTTAAATCTGTAACTCCAATAAAGTCCTCTATTTATAATTTTTTGAGCTTTAGAACATCTGCTCTTATTTGAACCAAAGAGAGGAGCATAATATATAACAAGACTAAGAATAAACGAAATTAAAACATATTTCTTCAATGGGAGAGGAACAGATTTATTAATAAGAAATCGAAAGTACAAATTTAACTTGACATTTAAATTACTGTTTAATTTGGATTGTATAGGTTTCAGTGATAAAGATTCATCAAAAGGAATACCAAGATAAGTATAGTTGTCAGTTTTAGGTAATTTTTTACTACCAATAAAGATGGATCTTCATAGTTTATCGGTTTAACAAAGTTAATCGGTTTTACAACAAGAGTAGCACACTTATTAATTCCAAAAGTCGTTTCATTCTTAATATCCCATTCATGAACTTTATTCAAAATTTTCTTAAGAGCTTGTTTAGATGGAGCAACTAAAACAATATCATCCGCAAAAAGTCCACAACAATATTGAGAATCTAAATATACACCATACTTATCACAATTATCCAGTACATCATTAATGAACAAATTGAATTTTTTTTTTTTTTTTTTTTTTTTTTTTTTTTTTATTTTTTTTAATTTTTTTTTAACAAATTGAATAAAATAGGAGATAGAGGGCTACATGAGGAATCATAGCTTTATTATAGATAATATGGTCGATGCAAGAAGATTCAATATTTTAAAGATAAAAATAAAATGTTATGTAAAGGATCAAGTAAGATAAAAAATGATAGAAAATTAAAAAATAATAAAAATAACAGAAATGAAAAGGTCATCGATAAAATCTAAAGATTTAAAGGTAGATCATTCAAATATCTAATGAATAAAAGATTGATTACTAAAAACTATCATATAAATATATTTTCCACAACTTCTAATAAATTTCAATATATTCAATTTAACAATAATTTTATAAACACAAATTTTTTCATGTAATCTTTTTTTTTTTTTTTTTTTACATTTTTTCTTTTATTGATTTTATAATTCTTTTTTTTTTTTTTTTTTTTTTTTTATAATTACATTTTTTTTTTTTAAAAAATTATTAAATAAATTACTTTTATAAAATAAACTATTACTACTAAACTTAGACACAAATATTAAATTTTATTAAAATAAAAAAAACAGTAAACTTTTTTGAATATATATACTAATAATATATATAAAAATAATTAAATATCAAGTAATAATATATTTCTTTAAATATTTAAAAACTATAATAGAAACCTAAAACTAAAAAATTTTTAAAATAAAAAAAAGAAAAAAATAAAGTAAAAATATTATATAAAAATTTGAATTTTTTTTAACAATTTTTGTATTTAAATATCTAGTATTATTAATAAATTTCAATATCTTAATATTATAATTTTAAACTCATTATTTATAATCAAGTCACTCCAATTCAATGTATCATTTATATTTTAATATTTTTTCAAGAATGTAAATTTTTTTTCTTTTTTAATTTCAAGAGAATTTTTCATTTTATAGAGACTATTAAAGATTTTTCTTTTTATATATATTTATATATATTTTTTAATAAAAATTTTAATACTTATCTTTCTTTTCTTTCTTTAAATCATTATCTCTTTATAATGAATCTTTAGACCTTTTTTGCCTTATAAAATAGTATTTGTAATACTATTTTTCCTTCAAATTTGTCATTGGCAAATAAAGGTAACTTTTTCAACGGAAACGCAAGTTCGTTTTAGCTCTAAAGAAAATAAGAATTTATGTTGAATAATCTTATTTTCTTTTATTTTTTTTCTCTACTTACTTTTTATATTTAATATTCTCTTGAATTTTTATTATTATTTTTTTTATAAAAATCTTATTGAATATAAATATTTATTTAAAATATATTTCCTTTTTTTATATATTTTTTAACACTTGCCTTTCCTCAAAGTTTTATATTTATATATATATATATTTATAATATTTCTTATAATTTATATACTTTGGTGTCTTTTTTTTCATATATCATTTTAAAGAGGATTAAATTGATTTGAAAAAATACATCTATTTATTTCCTTTTTATTTTTAATAAAAAGAGAAACTAAATATCTTTATTTTCTGACATATTATTTCTTTGGTATCATTTAATCCAATTTAAAAGATGAGTCACATTAATTGCTAGCGTATTATTATTAAATTTACTAAATACTTCTGTGTTGAACATTTTCTTTATAAATTTTAATACACAATTAATGGTTTATCCTGACTCTTCTCGACACCTAAATTTACTATTCTTGCATAATAATTAGAGTGACTTACCATATTTTTCTTGAGACCCTGAGATAACTTGGAAATACCTTTGGAATTAATCTTGCATTTCTTTGGTTCAACTTTTGATTTTTGATTGAAATAATCTACTGATGAAAGAGCATTTATAGCTCTAAAAGTTGAATATTGATTATTTATTCTTTGACGACTTCTAAATGAAAGTCTTTGTGGGATACTTTGACAAGCGCCAAAAGGAGTTACAGTACTTTTTCTTGATGATATTCTTGAAATTCTTGGTTGGATAGATTTTGAACGTTCTTCATATTTTTGTTCATATTCGGCAGGAGTACCATTTTGATATATTTCATCACAGCTTTTTCTATTTAAATTAGGATACTGTTCTAAAAAATGGCAAATATCGGAGCAATACATATCATTTTCACGGGCTTGCTTACCACATGGACACCATTGTAAATCGACATTCATTTTCGTTTATTTCTTTTGTATTATAAAATTTACTTTTAGAATTTCTTTTCTTATAAGACTTCGTTTAAAATACTTCCGTATTAAAATACTATTTATATGAAAATAAAAAAATAATAAGAGTAATTTTTTAAAATTAATCAAAGAGTACTCTATTTATACTTTTTGGTAAATTATTGTACAGAACAAGAGTTTCTTCTATTTTATTCTTTTGTGAGAATGTTGCTGAAAAAAAAAAAAAAAAAAAAAAAAAAATTTTATTGGTTGATTCAGAATCAGTTAAATAACTATTGGTGAAAAGTAAAATTTTTATTAATTGATAAAATATATTAAAATTATAATAATATTATAGCATATAGTATTGTCATACATTTTACATCAAATAATATTAAAATTGTGGTTATTCATATTATAAATATAATATTGGTTCATTGTTAAATTATATATATTTATATTTTATCTTATTTATTATTGGCTTAATAATGTATAATCAGAATTTTTTCTGGCTTTATGTGTTTTCAAATATCGAATTTAACAGAAATTTTATACTAGAAAAAAAAATATAATTATGTAAATAATGTAATTAATACTATTACGTTGTAATAAATAATAATTGATAAATAATAAATATATAAAAAATAAAAAAGTAATAAATAAATAAATAAATAAATAAATAAATAAATAAATAAATAAATAAATAAATAAATAAATAAATAAATAAATAAATAAATAAATAAATAAATAAATAAATAAATAAATAAATAAATAAATAAATAAATAAATAAATAAATAATAAATAAATAAATAATAAAAGATAAATAAATAAATAAATAAAAAAGATAAATAAATAAATAAATAAAAAGATAAATAAATAAATAAATAAATAAATAAATAAAAGATAAAATAAAATAAAAATAAAAAAATAAATATATATATATAAAATATATAAAACACAATAATTTTTATTATTATTATTACTAGTATGTAATATTTTTTATTTATTTAAAATAAAATTATTAGATATATAAATATAAATAGATATAATAATTTTGGTGGTATAGTATGTGGGTATATTAACATTTATTTTTCATATATATATTATTTAAATATAATTTTTTTTATTAACTCAGTCAATTTGTAATTTTTTTATTCTATCTTTTTTTCATTTTTTATAGGTATTTGGATATTTAAATAATTTTAGACTCATTATTTAATATATATTGTTTATTATTTTCATTATTACAATCTATTATTTTAATTAACAGATGATCTATGCTTTTTAGTTAATGGTTCTTCTTTTTTAATAAATACATCACTATTTCTCTTTCTATCATATTTATTAATGCTATTATTATTATTATTATTACTGTCGTTTATTGAGTTGATACTTGAATTATTTTTATTACTACGATCATCTTTATTATTACTGTTTTTATTATTATTATTATTATTATTATTATTATTATTATTATTATCATTATCATTTATGCTATCATTATCATTATTATTATTGTTATTTTCTTTAGTACCTATTTTTTCTTTCATTTCAATTAATTTATTATTTTTATTATTATTCAAATTTGGATTTGAATTTTCAATATTAGGTTCTTCAATTTTATTAGTACTTTTAATATTTGTTGTTTTTTCATTTTTGGTATTCTCTATTTCAGTAAGGTTATTATTAATGATTTTTTTATGTGTCTCTTCTTCCATTTTTGTAGCATTATTGACAATACCTTTTTTATTTATTTCTTCTTCCATTTTATAATCTTCATTAATAACATTTTTTTTATCGATTTCATTTTCCATTTTATTACTATGATTGACAACTCTTTTTTTATTAAGTTCATTTTCCACTTTATTATCATTACTAATAATAACTTTTTTATTTGAAATTTCTGTTGTTTCATTTGTATTATTAATCACAGTTCGCTTATTGGTTACTTCTGTTGTCATTTCTTCAGTATTGTTAACAATAATTTTTTTATTTGTTATTTCTGTTGTTTCATTTACATTATTGATAATAATTCTTTTATTCATAATTTCAGTTGTTTCATTTGTTTTATTAATAATAATTTTTTTATTAGTAATTTCGGACATTCCATTAACATTAATACTGTTGTTATTAGGATTGTAATGAATTACTTCATTTATTTCATTGTTATCTTTATCAAATTTATCATCAATTTTGATAAGATCGTTATTATTATTATTATTATTATTATTATTATTATTATTATTATTATTGTTATTATTATTGTTATTATTTTTTGGGGTACTATTTATTTGACAGTTATTATTTTCATTTGCGTTATTTTCATTACTTTTATTATGGCTACTTTCATCATCATTATTTTTGTTAGTTGGATCATTTTTATTTTCTTTTTTATTTTCTTTCTCAATATTTTCAATATTTTCAATGTTTTCATGAATTTCATTACTATTAATTTCAATATTATTCGTATCACTTTCATTAATTTCATTATTAGGATTTGTAATATTTTTAGATTCACAAGTTTCATTATTAGGATTTTTAATATTTTTAGTTTTATTAGTTTCATTAATTATATTACTATCACTAATATTGGAAACTGGAATATTTGTATTATTTTCATCCAATACCATATTAACTTCATTATGATTTTCATGATTACTATTTAACTTATTATCATTTAATTTTTCATTTTTTTTATTTAATTCATTATTATTATCCATAACATTATCATCTATATCATCGTTATTATTAATATTACTGTCATTCTTATTATTACCAACTAAGTTATTATTATCATGGTTATTATCACCAATTATATTACCATTATTAATATTATTATTATTACTATTGTTTATGTCATTCTTATCATTGCTATTAACATTATTGTTATTTTTAATAAAATCATTATTAATAATTTCTTTTTCTAAATTCACTTTTTTAGGAGTATTTAATTTAAATTCATTCTGAATATTTATTATATTTGATTTATAATTCAAAGGACTATTTAACTGAGGTATATCAAAACTACTCATACTTTTACTTCTTGGATTAAGAAATCGATTAGAATTTAATTTATAATCTTTATCATCATCGTCATGATAAAGTGGTATATTTATTAAATCTCTATTTTTATTATAATAATTGAGAGGCAGAAGTTCATTTTTTTCTCTTATTATATTTATAAACTTAGAAAGATTTGTGTTAGATTCTTTATTTTTTTTATAAAGGGCTGAAAATGGGGTAATTATTTTTTCTGGAAGGGTGACAACAGTTTGAGTTTCAACAGAAATTGATTCTGATTTTGGCTTTTCGGAGATTAACTCCATCTTATCAGTTTGAATAGCTTTTTCTTCTCTTATCTTATTTCTCTGTTGAATTATCTCCTGAATAACTTTATTTTTTAAATCTTTAAATATATCTAGAGTGGTATCAGCATAAATATTTGTATTTATTTCTACGTTATCTTTATCGAGTTTAACGTTTTCTGGGTAAATATCATTTTCTTTTTTAATAGAATCAAACCTTAGATTAGGTTCAAAATTATGAATTACAGATTTCATTTCGTTTGAGTATTTATCATTTTTTAATTGAAGTTGAGCAACTATATCTTTATACTTTTTCAATTTTGATTCTAAAGATTCTATTTTTTCATTATTTGATTGTTTAATCAAATGTGCAGCTTTTAATTCACTTTGGAGTTTTGTATTTTTAGATTTTAAATTGTTAATTTGTCTTTGATATTCTTGAACTAATCTTGAATTATCTTCATCAATGACTAATTGATTCTTACTGATTGAATTTAAAGTTTCACTATTGATGTCATTTAAACTACGTTCCTTAAATTTTTGGATTAATTCATCTCTTTTACTAGTAAGATTTAATTCTTTAGTTATTTCTGTTATTTCTTCAATTCTCATATTGTATATTTGTTTATATTTTTGAGTAATCAATTTCCATTCATTTTTATATTTATTAATTTCCTCTTCATAATAAATTTTATTGTTTTCTATTTGAATTTGATATACTTGAATTTCTTCTTTTAATTGCTCAATTTTTTGATAATTTTTTGAATTGCTCTTCTCTAATTCTTTAATGATATTTTTTAAATCATCCTGACTAGCATTGTATTTATTATATTCACTATTAGTATGTTCTTCTCTTTCATTGGATAAATTTGAATTTTCTTTATTAAGACTAATTTCTTTTAATTCCTTAATTTTTTCTAAAGAATTTTTATATAAATTTTCAATTTTTATTTTTTCATTTAATAATTGATTTCCAATTTCAGCAGCTAGTTTTAAATCTATTTTTATGAAATTTTTATTGTACAATTTAATATGAGTATAACAACAACAACAATAATAATAATAATAATAATAAAAATTAATATAATTTGTAATAAAAATGTTGATGGAAAAATATAATTAAAAAATATAAAAAAGAAGTAAATATATAGTTAAATAAATAAACAAACAAACAAACAAATAAATATATAAAAGAAATGATATATAAAATTCTTTTAAATTAATATATATATATATATATATAAATTAAATTTTAAACATGAAAATTTAAAATTTTATAATATATGTACTTTCTGAACATTCATATAGTTCTTTGTATGCTTCTTTGAGTTTAATTTTTGCTTCTTTTTCAGATAATTCATTTATTAAAGGGGTTGAAAATGGTGAATCATTTTTAGCTATTGAATTTTTATTTGATGGAGTTTTCGTAATATCACCAACTTTTAAATGACCATTTTTTTTTTCTTTCATTGTTAAACCTTAAAATTTAAAATATTAATTATTTAAAATTACGAGAAATAAAATTAAAATAGAAAAAGATAAAAAAAATAAGAAAAAAATAAAATGAAATTATTGAAGAATAAATTTATGATTATAGCTTTTTTTAGTATTTAATTAAAAATGATGATATTAATTATTCCAATTTAATTGAATATGAAGTTTTTAATTTCGATACATATAATATTATTGTGTTGAATAATGAATAATGGAATTTTATTATATATATATATTTTTTTATTTATTAAAAATTTATTAAATTTTTTAAATTTAATTTTTATATTAAAATTGTTTAATAAAAAATTATATAAATATATTTACTATATACTATATAATTAAATACTATGATATATAATGTATTGAATATTTTTATCTTTTTTTATACTTTTTTTTATAAAAAAAAAAAACAATTATTAATTAATAAAAATTTTTATATATCTTTATTTATATAAAATAATAAAAAAAAAAATTAAAATTAAATTTTTATTTTATAAAATATAATTATAAGAGACATTTTTTAATACATATATAGTTTTTTAATATTAAATTATATAGTTATTTATTTATTTATTTACTTTTATTTTTTTATTTTTTTTTTTTTTGTATTTTTTAATGCAATTACCAAGTGAGTTAGTACATACTTCATTGGGTTAGGTTATATTATCCTTGTTTCAAAGGAACTTAGGAACTGGAAAAGCACTCCGAGAAAAAGCGTAATAGAAAATTCTCACCGATAATATACATGTCAGAGTACTAATGCTGAACACTCAGTAAGGCTATCCAACAGGAACAATATCCGTCTATGCGAAACATAACAATGTATTATGACTTCCTTAATATTCCCATGCTTTGAGAGGGACTACAGGGTAATACACACTAGAAATAAACAAAAAAAAAATTGCATATTTTAAATAAAAATATTTTATTGAAGATAATCTAAATATTGTTTTAAATCAGATCGTTCTTGAGAATGTAAATCGCTTTGCATACGTAATTGTTCTTGCTGATGCTTGAAGAGCTGTTCTTTCATTTTTGAAAGTTCATGATAAGGTTGTCTTTTATCATTCACTTGCTTTATTAATTCTTGATATTCTTTATAGTGATTGTATGAAAGTGTTATACGCTGAGCTAGTTGTTGAAATTGTAATTTTTGTAACATTTGTTCTCCGTAAGTTTCCTTACTTATATCATCAAATTCTTGATCAGATAGCGGTGGACTTTCATAACCATGAATATTTGTTTTTAATATATTATGATTATTACTCTTATTAAATTCTCCACTAGAATGAGTCACAGGGTTACTAGAAGTATTAATTTGTGAATTAAAGGTGGATGGAGATCTATCCAATGGAGGATAATTCTTATGATTTTTATTTCCAAAGGAATCTACGTAATTATCTGTATATTTAAAAATATGGTGGCTATCGTTATTTAAATCAACGTTTTCATTAATATCATTAGTTCTTAATTTATTATCATGTTTCGTTTCTAATATATTTTGATTAATGATAGTTTTCTGAATTTTATTATGATCTGAATTTAAATATTCATCTAATTCAGGAATTTTTCCTTTATTAATGTTGGAATTAGTATGATTTTCAAAACTTTTTTCAGTATTATAAATATCTTCTAAAATATAATTAAATATATATATATATATATATAATGATTAGGGATTTAAGATATAATAAAAATAATAATAATTATATTTTTCATGTTTGAAATTTTATATTTTACCTCTATGACTGTCATTTTTTGAAATATCAATAGAATTAATTGATGTTTCTTGATAATTTTTATTTAAAGTTGCATGAGTATTCGTAATATGTTTTATCTATATTTCAATAGTAATAATAATTATAATTATAAAATATTTATATTAATAGAAAGATTAAGTATTATTAATATTTATAAAATTTATTTATGAATTATTTATTATATCCATATAAATTAGGATATTAAAAAAATAAATATTAAATTTTTAATATATATATATATATTTTACATTTGAAGGTGTTTTGTTATTATTAGAAAATATTTTATTTTCTATTTCTTCTGGATGATTCAAGATTTCCATATTTCTCATAGATTGGTCAGGAGGTGTATTAAAATTACTTATTTCATTTGTAGAACGATTTATTATAGATTTATTATTATTTTTGGATTCTATAGATGGAAGGTTTTGGTTTATAATGATATCAGAACAGTAATTGGGATCATTGGATTTTTGTTTTAAAGATTGAATTTTAGAGATAGTTGAGGATTCCGAAGTAGGTTGATTATATTCATTATTGAGGTTGAATTTGACCTCATTATTTTCTGTAGATTTGTTAAAATTTTTAAAATTATTATTACTTTTCTTCATTTGTAAATTATTATCAGTATTTATATTCCTATTTTCCTTATTTTCAGAGAGTTCACTTTTTTCCATTTTGGAACTAGGGAAAGATACTATACTTTTAATTTTCTTTAGTGGTTTTTTATAAACTTTTTTAGTGGATTTTTGTTTTGATTTTTCCTTTTTATTCTTCCGTTTACTTTTTAATGAGAAGAAATTCTTTAATATATTTTTTGATGTTTTTTTTAATGATTTTTTTGAAATATCATTTTTAATACTTTTTTCACTTGATTGACAATCAATTTCTTCTTCCACTGTTGAAGACAAGGTATCATCTTCATTAATCATAACAAATGTCTTATTATACTTTTTATTTAATTTTTGTATAAATTCTTGCTCTTCCAAAGTTAATTCATTTAAGGTTATACTTTGTCCTTCCTTATAGGCATTAGAGTTTTTCTTGAATTCATATTTTTCTTTTTTTTCAGGTTTCTTTTGATATTTTTGTGATTGTGATTGCGATTGTGATTGTGATTTTTGATTTATTACTTTTTTTTCTTCTTCATCTATGATTTTATCATTTTTGTGAGGCAAATTTCTTTTAATATCAATTGAAAAATTAGTTACTATGGAATGATTAGTAGTGTTAGTTTTAGTTCTTAGTATTGGAGAATAATTACTCATACTCTGAAAAGATCTTGTTTCCAAGGGAATATCATTTTCAGAATATAATTCCAAGTTACAAGATTTTGACTGGCTATAGAGATTATTGTTTAATGCTTTATCGTATAAGGTATTCATGATACTATTTTTAAAATTTGGAGAATAAGAAAATCCATCTAATTTAGTATTATTATTTTTATGAAAGATAATGGAATCATCACTTAGAGTTCTACGATGAATATAGTTATTATCATTAATTGATACTTTATGAAAGGATCTTGGTAGTGATCCTTTCCAATTTTTAATATTAGAAATACCAGTTAATTGAAGAGTTGGACTATCTGGAGCTGTGATATTAATAATGGATAATCTTTTATTTAATAAAGTATCTAATTCGGAAGGAGTATCGACTTTTTTCAATTGAGGTGAAGATTTAAGAATAGATTTAATAGAAGTTGAAGGAGATATTGGTGATTTAGGAATAGGGATTATTACATTTTCACTATTTTTACTTTGGGTTGATAATTTTCTTGATAATAGGTTATTATTACTATTAATATCGTCATCCTTATTATCTTTATTATCATCATTATTGTTATTATCACAGATATCATTATTATCTTCAATATCAATATTATTATCATTTTCAAAGTCATCATTGATATTAATTTCGATAAAAAGATCATTTTCAGAATTTCTTAAAGATGGTAAAGAATTAAAGTGGTTTAATCTTTTTCTTTTAAAATTAGAAACTACATTTGTTGAATTTGATCTTGATATTTCATTTAATATATTTAAAGATAACACATGATGTAAATCAACAGCTGGAAATATATTAACATTTTGATATATAATATTGAAATAATAGTATAAAAAAAATTTAATTTTTAAATATGGAAAAAAAAAAGAGATATTTTTTTGTTAATTAGTAAAATATATAATAATATTCGAATTTTAAATTTAATTATTAAATATATAAAAATATTTATAAAATTTTATAATTCCATTCTATTGTTTTTTTCTTTAAGTACTAAATTGATAGATACCTTTTCTATGTTTTTGATAAAAATTGTCATTATATTTATCCTCAAAAAAATTATCATCATAAATCACTTCATCCATATCTTCATATAATGGATTATTATCCAAATCATTGGTATTTTGCTTAGAAATACCATTGGAAGTATAACCTGAATTTCTAGTAAATCTAGGCATAATAGCTGGGGGTTGAATTTGAAGCTCGGATTTATCAGTGGATGAATCATTATGACTTGAATTAGAACTAGATATGTTTGGTGATTTATCTGGGGAATATTTTTTTTTCCGACTATTTATAAGATTTTTACGACTATTTTTTTTTATCATCATAAATTTTATAAATATAGATATATTAAAATATGAAAAGAAAAATAAAATAAAAAAAAAAAGAAAAACATATATTATTTATATACTGATAGTAAATTTTAAAAGTATATGTATACCTTAATTCATCTTTAATTAGAGTTGAAAAATCCAAATTATTTCTCTGGATTGTTTTATTATAATTGAATTTAAAAAAGAAAGAAAGAAAAAAAAAAAAAAAGGATATATATTGATAAGAACTAAGTTACTATTTAAATAATTTTTTTTAATAGTCCTATTTATTTTTTTTTAATACCTTTATTTTTTCTTCAGAATAAAAATGTAAATCCAATAATATTTCTCTATTATTTTGATTTTATTTATTTAATTTTTTTTAAATAATTATGAATATATAGATATATGTATATATATATTTTTATGATGAATAATAATTGATTTATGAATAATATATTATTGATTTTATACATTTTTAATTTTAATATTTAGTAAAAATTATTTATTTACCCTCTACAGACAAATTTATCTTAATTAAAATATGATTTTTATTCATTTATATAATTCAATATAATAAAATGATTTATTAATATATCATATAAAAATTATAAAAAAAAAAAAATTAAATTATATAATCAAAAAAAAAAAAAAAAAAAAAAAAAAAAAAAAAAATTAAATTATATAATCAAAAAAAAAAAAAAAAAAAAAAAAAATTAAATTATATAATCAAAAAAAAAAAAAAAAAAAAAAAAAAAAAAAAAAAAAAATTAAATTATATAATCAAAAAAAAAAAAAAAAAAAAAAAAAAAATTAAATTATATAATCAAAAAAAAAAAAAAAAAAAAAAAAAAAAAAAAAAAAATTAAATTATATAATCAAAAAAAAAAAAAAAAAAAAAAAAAAAATTAAATTATATAATCAAAAAAAAAAAAAAAAAAAAAAAAAAAATTAAATTATATAATCAAAAAAAAAAAAAAAAAAAAAAAAAATTTTTTTTGTTATTTAAATTTGCTTTAATAGTTAAAAAAAAAAATAAAAAGAATTATTATCATTAGTATCATTACTTCTTTTCTCTTTTAAATATATAGGATACCATTGTTTGAATTTTTCTGTATATAATTAATTAGAATAGAATATATTGTTTATTAATAATAATATTTATAATATTTTTGAAAGTTAAATTTTAAAAGTTTAAATAAAAAGTTTACCATTTTCAATAGCTAAAATAAGAGGAATTCTAGTTTCACCTAAAAGATTAAAATTATCTTCTGTATTATTATTAAAGCATTGCAAAAAAAAAGATGATTTATCCCTAATAAGTTCAAAGTTTAATTTACAATTCCATTCTTATTTTTATATGAATTGAATATATATATATATATATATTTAAAAGAATTTAGTAATGAATTTAGTAATAATTTAGAATAGATGATGATGAGTATATATATACTATTTTATTATTCTTTTTATCTATTCATTTATTATTATTATTATTATTATTATTTGTTAGCTGCTAGTTTTTCAAGAAAACGTACTAAATGATTCTCCTTGACCTTCAGCTGGGGTGGATACTTTTGTTCCAGAAATATAACTAATTTTTATTATTGGATTTTTTACTGTTAGAGTTTCTAAAGTATTTTAAGTTAAAAAAAAATAAATAAATAAAAATTGTAAAAATTAATATAGTATATATTATAATAATGAATATAAAATGAATATAAAATACTTTTTGTTCCATTTTCGATTTTCTGAAGGTTTTTTGCTTTTAAAACTTTTTTTTACACATAAGAATATATATAGAATCATATTATAAGAAAAATATATAATTTATTAATTTAGCAAATATGTAATTAATCAGTTTATATTTTTTATTTTATGAAGTGAATTTTATTTTTGCTATTTTTTTTTTTTTTTTTTTTTTTTTTATTTGCTTAAAAGATTTTATTTTGAATATAATTAAAATATTGTATGTAAAAATAAATGAAATATAAATATAAATATATAAATATTATATAATTTTTACCGTTAACACTTAAAATCCCAATAGAAAGATTATCCATTTTTTATTATTTTTATTTATTTCTAATTTATTAATTATTATTAAAATAAATATATTAAAGTATAGGTGTATATATATATATTTTTTTTTCTTTTTTTTTTTTTTTTTTTTTTTTTTTTTAAACAAAAATTTGATATTATTTATTATATTATATATTTACAATATATATTATTTTAGAAAATAAATCAATAGGTATAAATTAACTTTATAATATTAGTTCTATTTATACAAGATTTTTTTTTTTTTTTTTTTTTTTTAACTTGCTATTTACATAATATTTAATATATATATATATATATATATAGAATAATATGTTTATTTAATTATTAGTAGTATTATGCTATTCTCAATATATATATATATATATATATATATATATTTATACATATTTTTAGATATCAATTCCTATTACTAAGCTTTTTATATTTCGTATTGATTATACGACTTTAATATTATTAATTTTTTATAATTATTTTTATTTATGTATTATATTATTATTTTATTTTATTTTGAAATAAGAATAAAAGGTCTTAATTTTTTTCTTATTTTTAAAAACTTTTATATTTATTAATTTTTTTATAATATTATTACTTATACTAATAATAATATATTTTTTGTTGACTAAAAAAAAAGAAGAAATTACAATTATTATATATTTAAATAGTAAAAAGGGAACTTTATATAAATATATAATAATTAAATTTGAAATTTTGAATGTTGAAATTTATTTTTTTTTTATATATATATTTATTTATTCTTTTATTTTTTATTTTTATTAAATGAATATATATATATATATATATATTAATTTTTATTTTTTAATTGTTCCTTTTTAAATGGTAAAATTAATTGAAATTTTACACATTTAAATTTTTTAATTTCCTGAGTTATAAGTTTAAATTACTATTAAAATTTTTATTATTAGATATTTTTTATTTACTTTTTTAGTTATCTTTATATTCCTAATTAGAAATATCTAATTTGCCTTTTAAAAATTTTATATTTATAAATACATAAATACATTCATTTTAAGATTTCAAATTAATTTTAGAATGAATTTTAAAATTATTTTAAATATATATATATATATGTATATATATATATATTTTTTTTTTCAAAATAGTTATGAATAAATATTATATATTATCATCATTATAATTATATAATATTAAACATTATAAAAATATATATATTATTATTATTTTTTACTTTATATATATATTTTTTTTTTAATTTTTTTTTTTAGAATATAAAAAAAAAAAAAAGAAAAGAAAATATTTTAATAAAAAAAAATTCTATAGATTAACTTTCATGATTGTTAAAATAGATTTAGGTATTTTTTTAAAAAGTAATTTTAAGCTTTTTTTTTTTTTTTTTAAAATATTTAACCAATACAATTTAATTTTCAATTTAATAAAATTAATATAATAAATTGATTTAGTTGTTAAAAAATAAATAAATTAAAAAGAAATAAAAAAAATTTAATTTATTTTTTTACCATATTTGTATAATTAATATTTTTGAAATTTAAACAAAATAAAATGAATGATTAATAAAATTTTTATAATAAATTAAATATAAAGTTTTTATAATATATTTTTATATTTTTAACATGATTTTTTTTTATCATTTTTTTTTTTTTTTTTATTTTTTTATTTTGTTATATATTCTCATTTTTATAAATAATTATCTATTGTTATTATTTAAAAATTTATATTAATAAAAATACTCCATAAAAAGCTTAATATATAATAAAAACAGTATTATATATAACATTCTAAATAAAAAAATAGAATATAAATATTTATTAAAAAAATTTTTTTTTAAAAAAAATAATTAATCCAATTATACAGATGACATGTTATAATATATATGATATCATTTCTTTAAAAAATGTATGATTAATTAGAGAAAAATATGTAATTATTTGTCGTCAGTATTAGTTTGTGGTAAATGTGATCAAGCGATGGTATGTGATTCAAATCGATTCTACAAAGACATCAGATTAAGGTATTATCGCTGCAAGAATCGTATCACATCGTACCAAAATCACAAACGGTATTTTTTTGACAACAACAATGATATGAATCAACTCTATGAATTTTTAATTCTGTCCTATTTTAAATAATAATAATAATAAAAATTAAGAAAAACAAAAAATAAAAAAAAAAGTTAAAAATTATAAATATTATATAATTATAATAAAAATAAATATAATTATATAGGTAAAAATAATTCTGGTAGCTTTGCTATTATATATATATATATATATATATATATATATTTTTTTTTTTTTGACTGGAAAATATGTTTTTATTATTGGATTGATTATTTAATAAAATTTTTAATTAACAATTTATTCAATAAGTTATTAATATAAATTGAAATTTATTATAAATTATATGATAAGAAAAAAAAAAAAAATAAAGTTTATGCAGTAAAAATGAAATTATAATTAAAATTTTAAAGTGATCATGGTAAAATATGATGAATAATATAAAATATGTTTTAGCTGTTAACAATGTAAATTTAAAATAAATATTAAAAATTTTAAATATATCTAATTATAAATATATTATATTTTCTATATAAATTCATAATTTTTTTTTTATAGTTTTCTTTATGATATAGTCTCAAACTAACCTCAAGTCAAGCGAAGTATTAACATAATATTCATTATCTAAGATTTGATGTAAATAAAATAATTATTATTCCTATTTTATAAAAGACTAAAAATAAAAACTTTTAATTTTTTATTATTACTTTATATTTTTTTAATTTATATTATATATTATAATATTATGTAAAAAATAATTATAACTTAAAAAATTTAATTAGGCTATATGGACTTGAAAAATTTTTTTTTTTTTTTTTTTTTTTTTTTTTTCATTAAAAAATAAAAATAATAGCTTTATTAATATTTTCTAATAAATTAATTTATTTTATAATCTTTATTTATTGATACATTTATTTTATTTATAAACATTTTTATGTAAATAAATTAATTATAAAAAAAAAAATAAAAAAAATATATATATTAGAATAGAATAAGAAAAAAATTAAGTACATAAAATTGAAATAAAGACAAAAAAAAAAAAAAAAAAGATAAACATTTAATTCTAAAAATGTAAAGAGTAAAATAATTCTACAATATTATTTAAATAAAAAATTTTTTTTAAAAAAAAAAAAAAAACATAATTAAATAGTATCTATTAATATTAAAATATATATATATAAATTAACTTTTTTTTTTTAATAATAAAATATATATATATATATATATATATATATAATTTATATAATTTATGATTTATTCTTTTTTTTTTTTTTTTTATTCTTTTCTCCTTCATTTTTGTTATTTTTTTTTATTTTTTATTTTTTCTTATTTAGAACATTCACCGTAACTCTTTTGACAACCAGAATCTACTTTACAATAGGCAGCTGTATTACCACACCAACCATATTTACTACAACAGGTGCCATGACCACATCGACCAACACCTTTACCACATCGACCATCGTCACGAATGACGGTATCATCAAATTTATTACTAAAGTTCTTACAGGAACCATAGTCAACTTGACATTTGTCTGCATCACAGTAAGCATCAGTAGATCCACACCAACCATATTTACTACAACAGAGGCCATCAGGACAACTACCATAATGATAACCACAACGTCCTGAAACACTTGTAATGGAAGTTTTAGAACGTTGTTTATACCAACAGACACCATAATCAGGTTGACATGAATTGGGCTCACAGAAATCTTCAGTTAAACCACACCAACCATATTTACTACAACAATAACCACGACCACAGTGACCGTAACCTTTACCACATTTATAATTTTCAGATGTTGGAGAAGAATTATTTTTAGTTTTAGTAGATGTAGTTTTATTTGATTTTGTTTTTTCTGTTGTTGATGTTGTTGTTGCTGTCTTTGTCTCCTTAACAACACCAACCGTAATTTTTTTACCGTCTTTATCTTTATCATAACAGATACCATAGCTTTTTTGACACTTATTTTCGATATTACAATGTTCATCGGTAGTACCACAATAACCGAATTTACTACAACAACCATTGTTAGCACAAATACCGTATGCTTCACCACATCTAAAACTTACATTTTCATCATCATCATCTTCTTCTATCTGCGCATTTAAATTAGCATTTACCATAGCTTTTGAAAAAGGAACTAAAAAAATTTTAATTATTTAATTTATATATTTATTATATTATAAATTATTTTTTTTAATAATAATATAAATAAATAAAAATAATAAATATAATTTTTAATTGAATAAAATATCTATATTTTTATTTATTATCTATATATTTTATTTAGATTTATATATATATATATATGGAATAATAATTATAATTATTATTATTAATATTATTATTAATATTTTTTATTATTATATACATGTTCCAATGGTTTCACAATAATTGTTGATTGGAAGTACCCATTTCTCTGGATAGGAAACTCCTTCATGATAACAAATATTTGTATCACTGAAATTTAAAATGGCATCTTTATTAAATTTTGGAACTTCCCCACTTAATTTTGTACTTGAAGAGAAATCACTATTATTATAAATTATATTTATAGGTTAAAAAGATGTAAATCAGTCAATCAATAAAAAAATTAATTAATTATTAAATTAGAAATAGAAAGAAAGAAAAAAAAATTATAATTTTAAACATTTTATATGTATACATTAGAAATATGTTATATTATTATTATTATTATTATTTATAATTATTATTTATGATTTTTATTATATATATATTTCTTAAAATAATGTATATATAGTAATATATATATTTATATACTATCAATTTTTAAACTTACGCAGTAATTAATTTCTTCAACTTTTTAAAAGAGGAAGGAAGTTTAGTTAAACCGGTTGAAGTAGCATAAAGTTGATTTAGATTAGTAAGTTTTCCAATATGTTTTGGTAATTTCTCTAATGCTGAATCATTATTTAAAATTCTAATAAATAAACAATTTTTATTTATAATATTTTTTAATATATATATATATACATAAATTGTATTAATATATGTTTATAAATAACTATCAATAATGCTATATTTAGCAAAAAAGGAGATGAAATAATTGATAATATAGAAAAAAAAAAAAAACATCAATAATAATAATAATAATAATAATAAAAATGTAAAAGTGAAGAAAAATTTTTTTACAAAATATTTAAATTCTTTAGGGAAGTAATAGTATCAGGTAATTTAGATAAATTTGTTAAATCTTCCAAGTTTCTATTTACGTATATATATATTAAGTTTGTAATATAACATTAATAAATAATGAGCCAAAAATATAATAAATATATATACATATATTAAAATAAAATATATTTTTAATATTAAGAAATGCTAAGTATCTATTTACAAAAGTTCCAAATTAGTTAATTCACTAATATGCTTTGAAATTTTTTTTATTTTTGGATTTTTTGAAATATCTCTATTATTATGATTATGATTTTTTTTTTTTGTAATATAAGATATATATATAATAATAATTTTTTTTAATTAGTTTTTTTTTTTTTTTTTTTTTTTTTTTTTTTTTTTTTTTTTTTTTTTTTTAATATTTTATTTTTTGTAATTTTTTGAAATATTTTAAAATAATATAATAATTAATATTTAAATATTTATTGTATAATATTTTTTTTTTAAAAAAAATATTTACAAAGCACGTAAAGGTAATTTAACAATATCTTTTGGAAACACTTCAAGGTTTAAATCTTCAAGATCTCTATATATATATTTTTTTTTAAAAAAAAAGCATTTTTAATATTTTAAATTTATCTCTTAATTTTTTGTTAACCATAAAAACAACAACATCAATAATAAAATAAGTATTTAAAATTTATTGAAAAATTTTTTTATACTTAATAACTAATTTTCATTTAATTTATTATTATTATTATTATTATTATTATTATTATTATTATTATTATTATTATTATTTTCCTTCTCATTAAAAAAATATTTATTATAATATAAATAATTTACTCTTGTTTAAATTTTTTTTTTTTTTTTTTTTTTTTTTTTTTTTAAATATCAATCTATTTACAATTGAATAATATTTAATTTATTTTTATCACAGCCGACTCTTGGATTTGAACAACAGAATTCTGAAGGATCCGTAACATTCAAAATTTGATTTACAATTTTGCATTGTTCTTCAATAGTTTTAAGACTATAAACATATTTACATGTTAACGTCGTAATTGTAAGGATATTAAAGATCCTTTTAAATTTTGTGTGTCCAAACATTTTTTTTTCTTTTTATATATATATATATATAATATAATATTTGTAAAAATTAAATATAAATATTAATTATTATTATATATTATGATCTATATTTTTTTTTTTTTTTTTTTAAAAAGAAAAATTAAAATAAAAAAAAAAATAAATAAAATTATATAGTATGTATGCTATGTATGTTAAAAATAAAATGCATATATATATATTAAAAGTTATTTTTATCTGTTTTATTTTATGTTAAGTTAAAAAATAAATAAATAAAAAAATAAAATATTAAATAATTTTTACAATATGCATTTATATTTTGTCAATATTTACCTAAATGTAGGTTAAATAAAAATGTCTCATTCTAATTATATATTAATATTTTAAAATTTTTAATTATTATTATTATTATTATTATTATTATTATTATTATTATTATTATTATTATTATTATTATTATTATTATTATTATTATTATTATTTTATTTTTTACTTTTATTTTAATTTTATTCAAATAATAGTTTTATATCTTTATTAATTATAAAAATAGTGTCAAGTACTTTTTTTTTTTTTTTAATATGTATATAAATTATATATATACTGTTTAAAATTTTATTTTTAATTTTTATTTTTATTTTACCATAAAAATATTGATACATGGAAAAATTGATAGACATTTATATTATATATATATATATATATATAAATAAATCATTTTAATTTTTATTTTTATTTATAATTAATGTTAAGACATTTATATAAATATATATATATATATATATAAATATCGTATATAAATAATATTAAACTTTTTTTAAAGTATATTATATATATGATTTTCTTTTTATATTTAATTTATTATTATTATTATTATTATTATTATTATTATTATTATTATTATATTTTAATAATGAGCATTACAAAAATAAAGTTAATAAAGTTCATTTATAATTTCATAATAGATAAATATTTTATAATATTCTCGGTAGATAAGGAAAAAAGAATAGATTAAAGCATATGAGATTGCACTTGTAAAAAAAAATAAATATTTTTTAAATAATCATGTATATTTTTATAAAATAATATTTCATATATATACAATTAAAAAATGAAAAGATGTTGTTCACAATGTATATTTTTTTAATTAAGATGAAAGGAAATAATAATTATAGTTAAAATTTTAATTTTTAATTTTTAATGTTTAATTATTATTATTATTACTATTATTATTATTATTATTATTTTTTTTAAAGAAGTATTATAAAATCTTTTGTTTTTAATCCATAATTATTACTATTATTTTTATTATTATTATTTTAAAATTATTATTATTATTATTATTATTTCTAACATTTTTTTTAAATAATTATTATTATTACCATTATTATTATTTTTTTTTGAATAATATTACTATATGTTATAAAATCTTTTATTTTTAATCTTTAATTATTATTATTACTAATATTTTTTTTTTTTTTTTTTTTTTTTTTTTTTTTTTTTTTTTAAAAAAAAAAGTATTATAAAATAATGTTTTAATTATTTTTTTTATAGCCACAATTATTGTGAAATTTAATCTTTATTTATTTATTCATTTATTAATTACATGAATATTTTGAATTTTTAATAAAAAATAAAAAAAAAAAAACACAGAATTAATAAAATAAATAAATATTATATGTCCAATTAGAACGTAATAATATTTGAAATTGTAAAAATGAAATAAAAAGTAATATTCAAAATAAAGTGTATAAATAAATTCAGAAAAAAGTTCATAGGTAACGAATAGCGAACCTTCATTTCCTTATGGATTAGGGTTTGAATTGACTATCTGAAAGAAATTACGGTCTTCTCCTTTCAGAGACATCTGTCTTACTGCATGTTCCTATCCGAATAAAAGTTTGCAATTGCTTTTTTTTTGATGAAAAATTTATCTAATTTGTCGGCTAAAATTTTACTTTCTTTATCCCATGCATGACATCTACAACGTAAAATCTCTCTATGTCAATCCGAGATAATACAATATGAGTTTTTCCATTTTTTTTAAAACTTCTTACCTGAGTAATCGTACATTTCGTCGAAAGAGGAGGAATACTAAGATCTTTAGAAACACAATAAAGGGATGTAAAACTATTTTAATCCTGAATTAACTAGTGTCTGTGTACTTCACGTTCTTTCTCTATTCGATCCAAGTAGAAGCGCATAATACGAAACTTACCCAATTACTATAACTGAAAATAACATTTTGTTTATAAAGGATAGGAATATGAGGATTCTTAGGAAATCCTTTTAATGGAATAAAGTGCTTTTCTAATTTTATTATTCATTCTCTTTATAATCTGTTTCAATTCTAAATCATTTAAAAATGGTACACCTAAGTAGATATAGGAATTCGTTTTAGGTAACACTTAACTTAAAAGATAAAAGGTAGGGTTACTATTATTAAGAAATATTGAAACTTCCCCTCATACTAATTATTCTTAAAAAAAAAAAATAAATATATAATTCATGTTTTAAGGTTTCTTCAGAAAAAAAAATAAATATATATATATATTTTATTTTAAGGATTGTTTTGTTATTTTTATTATAGATATTAATTTTACAAAAAAAATATAAAGATATTAATCATAGTCTAAGTTTTCAATTAAAAAGATAAAAAAAATTTTTTTAAATTAAGGATTGTTATATTAAAAAAAATAATAATTTTACAAAAAAAAAAAAAAAAAAAAAAAAAAAATGAAGATATTATTCATATTCTAAATTTTCAAAAAAAAAAAATATTTAAATTAAGCAATAATTTTACAAAAAAAAATATAAAGATATTAAATATTTTATATTAAGGATTGCTATGTTATTTTTATTAAAAATAATAATTTTACAAAAAAGAAAAAAAATATAATAAATATAATAATATTATTCATATTCTAAGTTTTCAAAAAAAATTATTAAGGATTGTTGTGTTTTTTTTTTTTTTTTTAAAAAAATAATAATTTTACAAAAAATATAAAGATATTAATCATAGTCTAGGTTTTCAATTAAAAAAAATAAAAAAATAAAATTTTTAAATAAAGGATTGTTAAACTATTTTTTTTTTTTTTTTTTTTTTTTTTTTTTTTAAAAAAATAATTATTTTACAAAAAAAAAAATAAGGATATTATTCATATTCTAAGTTTCCAAAAAAGGTTTTTTTTTTTTTTTTTTTTTTTTTTGTTTAAATAAAGGATTGTTATGTTATTTTTATTAAAAAATAATGATATTTATTAAAAAATAATGATATTACATAAAAACATAAAGATATTATTCATATTCTAAGTTTCCAAAAAAGGTTATTATTATTATTTTTTTTTTTGTTTAAATAAAGGATTGTTATGTTATTTTTATTAAAAAAAATAATGATATTACATAAAAACATAAAGATATTATTCATATTTTTAGTCTTCAAAAAAAAAAAAAAAAAAAGAAAAAAAAAATTTTTTTTTTTCTAAAATTTTTTTCTATAATTTTATTCTTTTATTTTTTTTTTTTTTTTTTATAATTTTTTTTCTTTTTTTTTTTTTTTTCTTTATATATATATATATATTTTTTATATATATTTTTTATTTATTTAAAATACATTAATATTTATAAATTAAGGTTAATAAAGAAAAAGTATTTGAAAATGATTATTTTGTGGAATGTTTTATTATTACTATCATTATTATTGTACTAATTTTTTAAATTTAAACTTGATTTAATTATTTCAGTTTTTTATTTTATTATTATTACTATTATTATTATTTTTTTTTCTTGTATGAATAATATTTAATTATTATTAAGTATTACTATTTTTATTTTATAATTATTATTAAGTATTATTATTATTATTATTATTATTACTATTATTTATTATTTATTTTTTTTTTTTTTTTTTTTTTTAATTTTTTTTTGTTCATTTAATCTTAATTTATTTTAATTTGATTTATTGTTATAAATATATTATATAAATTAAACTTTTTTTAAAAGTTTTATTTATTTATTTAAATTTTAAATCATTTAAATATTATTAATTGGAGGAAGTGTATTATCATTATTATTATTATTATTATTTTCTATGTCAGTTTCATCCTTTTCCTTTTCTATTTTATCTAATTGATCTAAAGATGATGAAAAAATGTTTTCATCTATATTCAAATTTTCAAAATTTCCTGATAAATAATCTGTTGTTGGAGGAGGAGGAGAAGTTCCCATAATATTTTGATTTAACAAAGCTTCTTGTTTTTCTCTTTCCATTGTAATAGTGGAAGGAATAATTTCAAATGAACAAAGTAAATCTTTATCAACGGACATAATAGCACCATTATTATCGAATTCACCACAATAATTTGGCGCACTAAAAACGGTAACTAAAGTTCTATTACCAAAGAATTCGAAACCATCTTCTACAATCATGTGTGCTCTACAGACAAGATCAAGATCATTTCTTTCTAAGAATTTTTTAACAATACGTTTACCGAAGCAGTAACTAACACCACGTTCACTTTAAAATAAAAAAGTAAGAGTAAATTTAATATATATAATAATATTAATTAATATATTAAAAATAATGAAAATAATTTTTTAAAAAATAAATTAAATTATTAAATTATATTTTTAAAATTTTTATATAATTTTATTTTGTTATTTACCTTTCCTATTAATATTTAAAAAATTATTTTGTGAAAAAGTATTGATAATAATAAAAAAAATAAGTTTAATAATTATTTATTTTATATTTATAATAAAAATATTTTAACATTAATCTTTTTATCTTTTTTTTTTTTTTTTTTTTTTTTGTTTGTTTGTTTGTTTGTGTGTTTGTTTTAATATTTACCTCCCTATTAATAATATAATATATAAATATATATTGTTTAGTATTTTATAATTTTATTTTATTTTATTTATTTTATTTATTATTATTATTATTATTATTATTATTATTTTTAATAATTATTTTTATTTATTTCAACATACCATTCATAAGCAGTTTCACTTGGATCGGACCATAATAAATCTGTTTATTATTATTTTATTAAATAATTAATATACATATATATAAATTAATTTTACTTTGATTATTTCAAAATCATTATTTAAACTAATAATTCTAATCCAATTTAAAAAAAAAAAAAAAAAAATTTACCATTTAATAATCCATTATCAGGAACATCAGTTGGACGTTCTATATTTTTATATTTTTAATGAAATATATATTAATAAATTATGTAATTATATATATATATATAATATATATTGATATTTACGTATTCTAGAAACATCTTCATAACTATTTTTTTTTTTTTTTTTTTTTTTTTGTTTAATATTAATAATATATATTAAAAATAAAAAGTAGTCAATTATATATGTAAATATAAATATTTTTTTTTTTAATATGAATAATATAAAATAATACTTATTATATCATTAATTATTATAATTTAATATTTACTCTATTAAATCTGGAGAAAGACCACCATGGACACAGAAAATTTTTCCTATTAATGAAAATTATTTAAATAGTTTAGCTATGATTATAAATATTGAATGTAGAATTATTTTATTTTATTCTATTTTATAATATATATATATATATATATATATTTTTTTTTTTTTTGAAAGTGTACATATTTCATCATTTATTATATTATTTCATAATTTTTTTTTATATACCTGCTACAACAGCTGAAATTGGTAAACAATTAAAGACATCAGTGAACGCCTTCCATACTTTTAAATTACATCTTCTTTTACATTCATCGAAGAAACCGTAGACTATTTTTTATTATCATCATGAAAAAGATATCATTGGTTTGAAATTAATAATATTTTAAGTTAAATATTAAAAATTTTTTAAAATTTATAAATAAACATATTTAAATTAATAATATGAAAAAATTAATTCTAAATTTATTACAAAATAATATATATATAATATATTATACTATTTTTTTTTTTTTTTTTTTTTTTTTTTGATAAATACCTCTATTAATAGATGCACATTCATGATTGCCTCTTAAAAGGAAAAAGTTTTCTGGGTATTTAATTTTGTATGCAAATAACAAAAGAATTGTTTCTAAACTACGTTTTCCTCTATCTACGTAATCACCTAAGAAAAGGTCTATGATAATTTGTATGAAAAAATATGAAATTGAAGAAATTTTTTATTTTTCATAAAAAAAAATTAAAAAAAAAAAAAATTATGTTAATTATACATTCAATCTTTATTATTATTATTATTATTATTATTATTATATATATATTTTAATTCATATATAATAAATAATAAATAAATAAATAAATAAGTAAATAATTACAGTTTGTTTGTGGTGGGTAACCCATTTTTTCAAAAATTCTTAATAAATCTTCATATTCTATTTTTTTTTTTTTTTTAAAAAAAAAAAAAAAAAATTATAATTTGTAATTTTATTATTATTATTATTTATTATTATTATTATTGTTGTTATTTTTTTAAAACAAAATAGGTATAATCATTTTATATGGATTTTAAAATATGAATTTTAAAAATATGAATTTATATATATTGAATAGTGATTATTATTTATTATTATTATTGTTATTTTTTTAAAACAAAATAGGTATATAATCATTTTATATGGATTTTAAAAATATGAATTTATATATATTGAATAGTGATAATAATTTTTATTTTTTAATTTTAAATGTTATTGAAATTTATAATGTATTGGTTATGAGATTAATATTAAAGATATATTTCAAATATAAATATTAATTAGTTATATATAAAATATAAATTGGATAAGAATATTAATTAATAATAGATATATAAATAAATAATAAATAAAAAAAAAAAAAAAAAAAAAAATTATATTATTATTATTATTATTATCTTTTGGAACTTACGTCCATGAACATCACCAGCAATAGCTAAGGATGGATTTGGAGTAAGATGAAGAAGAACTGGTTGATCTAAAAAGATAGCTCTTACTTTTTGTAAAAGTGTAATAATTTCTGAATTTTTTATACAAACATTTTTGGAGTATTTACTATTCATATTTGTACTACTATTTGGTGGTGGTCTTACAGCTAATAAACGTGAAATAATATCATCTATATTAAATTTAGCAGCATCTTTACTTGTATTACTACGACCTATGCTAAATTTTGAGAATGGTTTTGAGGAAAATGATGATGAGAAAGAAGAATGATTAATATTTGATGGTGAATATGAACTTGAACGAGTGATTGGATTACCATGACCATCCTCTAATAATGAAGGAGGAATGGAACTCTCATTTGGAAGGGAACCTACTAAACCATCAATGCTATTCAATGAGCCAGAACTTAACACACTATCGAAAGGTGGTGGAGAAATTATATGTTTATGGGTGTTTTCTTTGTTAATATTATTACTTCCTGGAATTGCAATTGGTTGTTGAGTAGATACATTTTTTCTTGAATTATTAATTGTATTATTGTCATTTTTATTTGACTTTTCTTTTGAAGAGGAAGAACCTCTTTTTAATATCTTTTATTATTAATATTAATATAATAATAATAATAATAATATTATTATTATTATTATTTAATTATAAATATTAATATATATATTATTAAAATAATTAAAGGTTAATAAAAATATTCTAACCTTTTTATTTATATTTTACTAAATTAATATTTAGTAAAATACTAAAATATTTATGAAATACTTAGTATTTATTTACCTTTTTAAACATTTTTGTTAATTATTTTTTTAATTAATTATATTAAATATTTATGTTGTTGGTGATTATATCAATTTTTAATATTTATTTATTTCTAATATACGCTATTATAAAACAATAAATAGTATCAAAAGGAATAAATATTATCAAAAAGATTTATATTACAATACTATTATTTTTAAAGAATAATAAATAATATAAATATAAAATAATATTTATTAAGTTAGTCAAATTATATAATATTTTTATTATATTTATTATAAAATGTTTAGATATATAAATTTAAAAAAAAAAAAAAAAAAAAAAAAATAGAAAAAATAAAAATAAAAATAAAAATAAAAATAAAAATAAAAATAAAAATAAAATAAAATTATAATTTTTTGAAATTTGAAATTTGAAATTTATTTTTTTTTTTTTTTTATTTATTATTGATAATAACATGGTTATTCGAATAATTTCTTTTATAAATGTTTTATTGATATTTATTATAAAATTTTTATTTATTAATAAAATGATTTTTTATTTGTTAATTGTATATATATAAATTTATTTATAACAAAATAATTATATTTATTGTATATTGATATTTATTTTATAAAAACATAAAATATATATTTTCATTATTATTATTTTTTTTTTTACGACATAATTAACTATAAATTTTGTTTATAAAATAAAATTAATATTTTATTTCCGTGAAATATAAGAAACTTGAATCATTTTACTTTATACATATGATTTTAATTTTACAATTTTAACCTTTTTTTTTTATTCAATTTTACATTGTTAATATTTCCTGAACTGTTTATATTATACTATTTTATATTTTTATTGATATTGTTTTAAGATGATAATATTTTTTATCCTTCTATTTTATTATTTTACATATATATATAAATAGATATATATTTTATTACTTTTTTTAATTTATATGACAACTAAAGTTTCATTTATGAATAGGGTTGAACAAACATTTGATTGAAATATTTTTAATATATAACAAAAAGATTATATATATATATACACTTTTATTTTATTTTTCTTTAGTAGTATCTTTTATAATAATGTTGAAAAGTGCAAAAAAAGCATATAAAATAAAATCTTAACAATAATAATGAATGTTATTTTGAAGTTCTTTATTTTTATTTTTTTTTTCTTTAATTATATTTAAAAGGTATAATATAAATAAAGAAAAAAAAATAATTTATATAATTTTAATTAATAAAAAATATATATTTGAAATATATAATCTATTAATTATTAATAATTAGATTAATATGTTAATTTTCTTTAATATATTTATTAGTATATTATTATTATTTTTTTTTTTTTTTGACTTTTTATTTTAAAAGACAAAAAATTTTGAAGAGAAGAACTAAATAACATTGAAGTTTACCTTTTTCATAATTATTAATTTATTTATTTATATTTATTTTATCTATTTATATTTATTTAATATTTATTTATTTATTTATTTTATCTATTTATATTTATTTAATATTTATTTATTTATTTTATATATTTATATTTATTTAATATTTATTTATTTAAATTTTTTGTTTTTACTCGGTGTTACTAATACTTTTGAGATTTGATATATTTAAAAATTATATTATTTATTTATTTATTTATTTATTTATTTATTTATTTATTTATTTATTTATTTATTTATTTATTATTAATAAATTAATTATCTCTTTAACCTTCTGATTATATTTTTTAATATTAAATATAGGGAATTATTAAATTAAAAAATTTTAAATTATTTAATATTTATTTAACATATTATTTATTTATCCATTTATTTTTTGTTTATTGTTAATTAAACATTTTAGGATTCCTACAAACTGCATATATTCTAATATATTGACTAAATATATTAATGAAATAATACAAATTAATATACAGTTTAAATATATTGGTATGTTTTATATAATATATTGATATATTACATAATTTTATATTTAATTTATATAAATGATTTTTATATATCATTAAATGAATTTAAAAGCAAAAATATGGTTTTATATATTATTAATATATTATAATATATTACATTCTTATGTATTATATTTAGAACGTTTTAATTTAATAATAAATTAATTTTAATTTAATTCAATGGATTCAATTTTTTAATTTATTTTTTAATTTATTTTGAAAAGGGAAAAAAAAAATAAAAATTTTAAAATAATAAAAAATTTATGATGAAGTTGAAATTGAAAGTTGGGTTTGTTTTTGGATTTTTGTTGAATTGCTTGAAAAGTAATGATGATATCTATTAATACTCTACAACTAATAAATGATTCTATAATAAATAATAATAATCAATAACTAATATATAGTTCTGTAATAATAAATAATTTTATAATAATAATATGATAGATAATTTTATAATAATAATAATATGAATAAGAATAGAATAATGGTAGTTGTGATTGTAATATTTAATGTTTGTATAACGATAATATTAATGAAACATGGTTAATGTTATACAATGATCAAAAATTTTAACAGGTTAAATTATAACAATAATATTATTAGTTATAATTAATTTATTCATAGAAAAGTTTTAGTTGATAATTGAGTAGGGTCAGTAAATTAATTAGGATGGATCAATCTTTTTTTTTTTTTTTTAAATACATATATATTTAAATATATATATATCAAAATAAAATAAAATAAAATATATTAAATGAAAAGTAATCACTTCTTATTCTTCTTATTGCTATTATGTACATAAAAGATAATATCTTTTTTTTGCCAAATTTTAAAAGTGAAATAAACTTTTTTGCAGTAATTGATTACTAATAATATTAAAGTAATGGCAACTAGTAATTATTTTAATATGATTATCATAGTTACATTGCATATTTGTAATTCATTAGAATTGAACTTTGAATATAATTTATTTGATTATTATTTATTATTTATTATTTATTATTCAATAGTTTATTATTTATTATTTATTATTTAATTATTTATTATTCAATTACTTATTATTTATTATTTATTATTTAACATTTTTATTATTTATTATTTATTATATAATTATTATTATTATTATTATATTATTATTTATTATTTATTATTATTATTATATTATTATTATTATTATTTATTATTTATTATTTATTATTTATTATTTATTATTTATTTATTATTTATTATTTATTATTTATTATTTATTATTTATTATTTATTATTTATTATTTATTATTTATTATTTATTATTTATTATTTATTATTTATTATTTATTATTTATTATTTATTATTTATTATTTATTATTTATTATTTATTATTTATTATTTATTATTTATTATTTATTATTTATTATTTATTATTTATTATTTATTATTTATTATTTATTATTTATTATTTATTATTTATTATTTATTATTTTTTATTAATACTATTAATATATTATTATTTATTATTTATTATTTATCTATTATTTATTATTTATTATAGTACAATTTATAATTATGATTGCAGTTTTATTTTTTAGGTTGTACAAAACAATTTAATATTTATTAATTATTGTAATATATTATTATTGTATTTATAATATATATGTATTATAAAATAAATTTATAAAAATATGAATTATTGATATTTTTAAAAAATTTAAATATTATATAATATTTTATTTTATTTTATTTAAATATATATAAATTTTAAATATAAAAATTATTATGGAATATTTAAGTATTTAAGTATTTGTTTCAATTTAAATTTATAAAATATTTACTTTTGAATATTGGCATTTATTTAAATTTAAATTTTAAAATTTTAAAATTTAAAATTTATTAATATGTTTTTATTGCTTTTATATATATATATATATATATATATTTTTTATTTTATAATTTGAAATATCTTAAAATTGAAGTGAACTTCAATTTTTTTTGATATTATTATTTGTTTTATCTATCTCTTTCACTTTTTTTTTTTTTTTTTTTTTTTTGTTTGTTTTGTTTTACCAATTTTATTTTATATATTTTTTATATAAATTGAAAAAATTAAACATTATTTTTGAAAAAAAAAATTTTTTTTTATGTTTAAAAAATGAATTAATAATATCTTTTTTTTTTTTTATTTTTTAATGACCTTCTTGAATTATTAAATAAATTATAATGCTTATTAATATTATTTAATATAGCTTATTGTTATTTTTAAACAATTAATATTTAATATTAAATATGTTATATAATTATGTAATTTTTATTTCATTGTTAATTTTGAAATTTCAAATTTCATATTAAGAATTTTTTTTTAAAAAAAAATTTATATAGTATTATTTAAAAAAAAAAAAAAAAAATTAACCTTTTTATAAAAGTTGGAAATTTTTATTATTATTATTAAGTACTTTGGTATATTGTCTGTATATTTTGAATTTATAACTTAGCTTTTATTTTCAATATATTTGATAAAATATATTATATATATACTTTTTTTTTTAATGATTTAAATATAAAAATAATACTTTAATTTTATTTTATAAATTTGTATATATATTATATATATATATTTTTTATAAAAAGAGAGAAAAAAAAATTTAAAAATTAAGACATATTTTTGAGATTTTATATAAATTTTTTTTTTTTAATTTGATTGAGTAAAATTGTTTTTTTTTTTTTTTTTTTTTTTGTCGTTTTATTTTTTATTTTATTTTTATTAAAAAAAGAACAAATAGTGTAACAACAATTGTGTTTATAATATTAAAAAAAATAACTAAGTAATTAATGATTAAAAGAATGATTAAAGAAAGAAAGAAAAAAAAAAAAACGGGATTAAAAACATTAATTTAGATTTATAAATTTTAATTAAAAAAAAAAAAAAAAAAAGTCAGATATAAATAAATATTAGTCAAGAGATATATTTAATTTAATATAATAAAATATATAAATGACTTATAAATTGAATAGGAATGTTTAGGAAATTCATGTTAAGCATATTAATAATTTATGATAGGATAAGAAAGACATAAAACATAATATTAAATTAATAATATTAATATTTAAAAAATATATATAAATATAAGCAACAAATAATTAGTAGATATGAAAATAAAATATATATATATATTAATAAGATTTAAATAGAAAATGATCTTATGATTTAAATATCAAAAAAAAAAAAAAAAATATCAAAAAATATCAAATAGTATTTATAATTAAAAAAAAAAAAAAGATAGATCAGGTCATATTATTTATAATTAAAAATATATTATAATTTTAATTAATGAACAAAAAAAAAAAAAAAAATAAAGAAAAATAAAATAAAAAATAATAAATATAAAAACTTAATAATAATAATAATAATAATAATAATAATAATAATAATAATAATAGTAATAATTAATAAATATTAATTAATAAAATAAAATAATATAGAATAAAAGATAAAAAAAAAAAAAAAAAAATTAAAACTATATATATCTACTTTAATTAAAAAATATATAATCTACTTTAATTAAAAAATATATATATATATATATTTATTATTTGATAAGAAATAGTATATAATTAATTGAATTAAGCGAATAAGATTTTTTCATGATCATCATCGTATTATATAATTATCTTTTTTTTTATTAGATATGGTAGTCATGACATTTATATTAAAATAAATATGAAGTCATCCAAATTTATTTTTAGTAGTTCTGTAATATATATCACTAAAAAAATGTTTTAAAAAAAATAAAGTTTGGAAACAATCTATTTATATAAATAAATAAATATATAAATAAATAAATAATAAATAAATAAATAATGAATAAATAAATAATGAATAAATAAATAAATAAATAATGAATAAATATATGAATAAATAAATGAATAAATAAATGAATAAATAAATGAATAAATAAATTGATAAATAATAAATATGATTAATATTTAATAGTAAATAAATAAATAAATATAATGATTAATAATTATTAGTTAACAAATAAATAAATAAATAAATAATAAATAAATAAATAATAAATAAATAAATAAATAAATAAATAAATAAATAAATAAATAAATAAATAAATAAATAAATAATAAATAAATAAATAAATAAATAATAAATAAATAAATAAATAATAAATAAATAAATAAATAAATAAATAATAAATTTAATGAATTATAATTAATAGTAAAAATAAATAATAAATATGATTAATAATTAATAGTAAATGAATAAATAAATAAATAAATAAATAACGAATAAATAAATGAATAAATAATAAATAAATAAATTAATAAATGAATTAATAAATAATAAATATGATTAATATTTAATAATAAATAAATAATAAATAAGTAAATAATAAATATGATTAATAAATAAATAATAAATAAATAAATAATAAATTTAATGAATTATAATTAATAGTAAAAATAAATAATAAATATAATGATTAATAATTAATAGTAAATGAATAAATAAATGAATGAATAAATAAATGAATAAATAAATAAATGAATAAATAAATAAATGAATAAATAAATAAATAAATAAATAAATAAATAAATAAATAAATAAATAAATAAATAAATAAATACTAATAATGTAAAGAATTGCTTATTAATATAAATTTATTATTTATAGAATATAAAAAAATAGTTAAGACAGATAAAATTAACATATTTTTATATTTAATTGTGCCTTATTCTAGATACATATTAATTAATATTTAATTTGTATTTACAATATTATTTAATAATATATAATATATATTGATACATTAAATAATCTTTTTCAAGATGCTTATGTAAACTTTCATATTTTAAAATTTCCTTCTTATCGTTTAAAATAAATGAAAAGATTTATCATTTTATTTATAAAGTTTTATATTTAGCTTATCAATATACTTTAAAATTATTTATTTATTTATTTATTTATTTATTTATTTTTTAAGATGAAAAATTATTAATTGCAAATAATAATTTGTTCGTTTCCTCAATTAGTTTCACTTTTTTTTAATATTTATATTTTCTTTCATATATAATAAAATATTTTAATTAAATATTTTAAATAATTACATTTAATTATATATATGGTTTAAAAGTTTATATGTAAATATTTTATTTCATGAATATTTTAAAAAAAAAAGAAATTATTTATTATTTATTTAATTATTAATTATGAATAAGTTAAAAAAAAAATTTAGAATTTTTTTTTTTTTTTTTTTTCAATTATAAAGTGTTTTACAAGAAAATATATTTTTCAATATTTAAAAAATAAAACTTTTTTTTTTTTTTTAGTTATTCATATTTAATTATTTGTTTTTTAAATTTAATTATTTATTATGAATAAAAATGGTATTATTTATTCAACCTTTTTAATTATGAAGTGTTTAAGAAAATATCTTTTTTATTTTTAAATGATTGAAAAAAAGAGTATTTATATAATTAATTTTTAAATTAACATATAAAAATTTATTTTAAAGTTATTTTTATGTCATTTCTATTGAATATAATTTTAATTTATTATTTATTAATTTAAAGAGAAAATAAAAATAAAAATAAAAATAAAAATAAATTACTATCAAAGGTAACAATTTTATAGATATTAATCTTAGTAATACATATTAAAATAAATATTAATAAATATATATATTAATATAAATTTTATTATTTTTAAAAATCTTTTATTTTTATTATTAAAAATATTAATATTAATAATAATATTTTTTTTTTTTTTTTTTTTTTTTTTTTTTTTTATTACTTTTATATGTTAATTTTTTGTTTTATTTCATTTCTATTTTTTTTTTTTTTTATTGTATTATTTTATATTATTTTTTTTAATTTATTATTTTATTTTTATTATTTTATTTAATTTTTTATTATTTTATTTAATTATTTTATTTAATTTTTTATTATTTTATTTAATTATTTTATTTAATTATTTTATTTAATTATTTTATTTAATCATTTTATTATATTATTTTATTTTATTATTTTATTTTATTTTATTTCATTATTTTATTTTATT
The DNA here is from genome assembly GCA_016946835.1 of Neocallimastix lanati (nom. inval.). Lineage (NCBI taxonomy): Eukaryota > Fungi > Neocallimastigomycota > Neocallimastigomycetes > Neocallimastigales > Neocallimastigaceae > Neocallimastix > Neocallimastix lanati (nom. inval.). The sequence continues at coordinate 849,814 of JACVTC010000064.1, forward strand.
ATTTTATTTCATTATTTTATTTTATTCTTGATTATAATAATATTTCCTCTATTTTTTTTTTTTTTTTTTTTTTTTTTTTTTTTTTTTTTCAATTGTAGTTTTATTATGAATAGTAAATTAAATTATTAAAAACTTCATGGATTATAGTGGATATTATTATTATTCTTCTTAAACATATATATATTATATATATAAATTTTTTTTATTCTTCTTTCTTTCTTCCTTTCATTATTTATTATTAAATAGAAAAAAAAATATTATTAAATTTATTCTTCTTTTTCCATTTCTATATACATTTGATCAATAGCTTTTCTATATTTTTTAATGGCAACATTACGTTTAAGCTTAAATACTGGGGTTCTTTATATATAAAAATAAAATAAATTTATTTAATAGAAAAAAAAAAAAAAAAAGTTAATTAAATATTATATTATTAAATTAAATATAAATTTATAATTAATTTTATAAGTTAATAGTTTTGGAAATATTTATATTTATAATAATTTAATAGATAAAAGATAAATAAATAAATAAATAAACAAATAAATAAACAAACAAATAAATAAATAAACAAACAAACAAATAAATAAACAAATAAATAAATAAATAAATAGATAAATAAAAAATTTATTTAAAACTTACAATAAATTATTTTCGGTGGTGAATGGTTCCGTTTCTAAAATAATATTATGAAGACATTCAAAACCCTTGAGATCATTAGCACGACAATGTTTATCTAAAAGTTGAAGAAGAGCTTTCTTTAAATCTTGACGAGCATACAATTCCTTTAAAGGCATGGTATCCGCCTTAATAATATTAAGGTTGGTGAGGGCATAATGACGAATTTCCTTTTCATCAGGAACAAGAACACCAACTAAAGAATTTTGAAGGGATTCCCCATGAACGAAAGCCTGTTCAATTAATTCATGATTAATTAAAATATTTTCAATTTTTTCTGGGGCAACATATTCGCCTTGAGCCAACTTGAAAATATTTTTAACCCGATCAATAATTCTTAAACGATCTTTTTCATCCCACATACCAATATCCCCGGTATGACACCAACCTTCTTCATCCTTATTTTCTGCAGTGACCTCTGGCATCTTAAAGTATTCCTTAAATACATTGGGACCACGAACCATAATTTCACCTCTTGGGTAAGGCTTATCGTCCGAGGTATAGTTCATTTCTGGTATATCTCGCAATTTAATTTCACAACCTGGCCATGGAATACCATTATTACCTGCTTCCGTTTCACTACGACGAGTTAAAGAGATACAACCTACCGTTTCCGTGGAGCCATAACCTTCAAAAATTTCACAGGAGAAGGCAATACGCATAAAGTCCATGACTTCCGCAGAAAGAGGAGCAGAACCTACTAACATAATTTTTACTTCACCACCTAATTTTTCACGAATAGACTTGAAAACGAGACCATCCCAAAGCCAATGAGTGACCTTACCTTTAGCTAAACGTTTCATCTTTGATTTACATGCTAAATTGAAAAGGAAACGAACAAGGATTGAACGAGAAGCAATCGTCTTATTCACAACACTATAGATACGATTTAAAAGTCGTGGTACCGTAATGAAACAAGTTGGTTTTAAAGCCATGATATCACTCATGACATTTTTCACACTACCTGTATAAAATCCAATTCTTGCACCAAGGAAAATAAAACTATGGAAAACAGCTTGTTCAAAAACATGAGCTAATGGTAAGTAGGAAATGTAACAATCCTTTTCACTGTAAGGATATAACTGTTGACTTAAGATACAAATGTAAACATTACCAACAAAAGATAGCATATTACGTTGGGTAAGAACAACTCCTTTAGGTTTACCCGTGGTACCAGAGGTATAACAAATCATAGCGGTATCCTCAATATCTGTTGGAATAGGGTTTGTTTTAAGGGATGGATCTGCTTCAATTTCCTTTTCCATATCACCGATAACAATAACATTTATACCATACTCCTTCAAGATAGCTCTATCATCTTCTCGAGGTTCGGTGAAAGCAATCACAGTCTTAATACATTCCTTGAAATTTGGAATAGAAATTAAAAGTTTAATTTTTTCAGCGCTTGCTGCCACAATTTTCATTTCAGTTTGTTCAATGACCATTTCTAAAGAAGAAATACCTAATGTATCATATAATGGAACAATAATACCGTTATTATAGAAAGTACCAAACATAGTATAAGCCTTTTAATATTATCATTTTTTATATTAATTTTTTTTTTTTTTATTTTTTTTATAAAAATTATATAGTCATAAAAAGAAAATATTCATATAGATGAATCATATATTATAATAATAAAAAATAAATAAAAGAAAATATATTTATATTAATATATATATATATATAGTTTAATATAATAATATGCAATAATTAAAACATTGATATAAAATATTATTATATTGTTAAAAAAATGGAATATTAAAATCTTTTATTAGATTATTTATTTATTTATTTATTTATTTATTTTTTCTTTTTAAAAGTTTATTATTAGATATGCTTTACCCATTGTAATGAATTAATACCAATAATACCAATAATGGTGTCTTTTTGAACATTTAATTTCTTGTTGAAATATGAACTTATTATTATTAAATACATAAAATGAAATTCATTAAAATATATATATATATATATGTATAATTTTAAAAATAAAATTTTTATATCAA
>JACVTC010000064.1:857500-875000 GCA_016946835.1 Neocallimastix lanati (nom. inval.)
ATTTATTCAATTATTTATTATTTATTTATTTATTTATTTATTAGTTATTATTTATTATTATTAAATTAGAAAGATTTAAAATAAAGCAATAGAAAATTATTATTTAATTTAATATTATAATAAGAACAAAAGAGAAAAAAAAATGAAAGTATGGAAAAATAAAAAAATAAAGAAATTTAGCCATGTTACTATTAAATACATATTTATATTAAATAAAAAGTAACTTTTTTATAATCATCTTTTGTACTATTCTTTATCCAATATATAATGAGAGATTAAATTATATATATTATATATTATATATTATATATTATATATTATATATTATATATTATATATTAAATCTATTTTACTTCTATATTTAAATAATTATATTTTATTTTTAGTTTGGATGTTCAAATACTCTCTTCTTCTCCTTTACATTTAATGATTCATTACTATTATAAAGAAGAAATCACAAAATTTTTATCCCTTTCCAAGAAAAAAAAAAAAAAATTAAACTATTTAATTTAATATATATAATTAGATATAATTAATTTATATAAATATTTAATATATATAATTCTATTCAATACTATTATTATCCATTATTATTATTATCTATTATCCATTATTATCTATTATTATTATTATTATTATATATTATTATTATTATATATTATTATTCATTATTATTATTATTCATTATTATTATTATTACTGAATATAATAATTATTCTATTAACTATAAAATATTTAGTTTATATTTTATATTTACAAAAGATTAACGCATAATTTATTTTATATTTCGTGTTAAGTAAAAAAGAAAAAGAAAAAAAAAAAATAATATAAAAATAAATTATTTTCATATTTTTCATATGATTATCAAAAAAAAAAAAAAAAAAAAAAAAAAAAATTAAAATTGAAAAAATAAAATTAAAAAAAAAAAAATGAAAAAATAATAAAATTAAAAAAAAATGAAAAAAACTTAGATTATTTTTTATTTTTTATTTTATTTTTTTTTTTTTTCTTAATATATATATATATATATTTTGTTTTTTTTATGAAATGATTAATATATATATATATAATATATATATATTTAATTAAAAGAGTAAAAGAAGAAAAATAAAACAAAAAGTAAAAAAAAAGTATTAAAATTGAATAAAACAAAAATATAAATAAAATATTAAATAAATAAAATAATATAAATAAATAAAATATTAAATAAATAAATAAAAGAAATAAATAAAAGATATAAAAAAGAAAAGGAAGAAATAAAAAAAAAATATTGATATTAAATAATTATACTTTTTAATGTACAAATAATATATTAAACAATATAAAATAAATAAATAAATAAATATAAAAAAAAAAAAATAAAATAAAATAAAATAAAAATATAAAATGAAATGAAATAAAAAAAAATAAAGTGTTGAATCCATCATAAACAATTTATAGTAAAAATGTGTTTTAAAATAAAATAATTTTTTTTTTTTTTTTTTTTTGGTTAAAGATAAATAGATAAACATGTTTTTTTTTTTCTTTTCTTTATTTATTTTATTTTATTATTTTTTTTTTAAATTAAATAAATATATTAAATATATATTTCTTTTTCTTGTTATTATTATTATTATTAGTCATTATGAAATTATTAGTTAAGAATTAATACTATTTAAAAAATTGAAAAAAAAAAAAAAAGATTATTATAAAATTTTAAGATTATTAAAATAAAGGAAGTGAAGTCTAATAAATATGTAGTATTGTATAATTTTTTTTTTTTTTTTTTTTTTTTTTTTTAGATTTTAACTACATTACTGAAGTAATTTCTTCATTATCATTGACATTTTCGTTATGCTATTATATAAAAATTTATTATTAAGATGATATGACGAAAAGGACAAAAAATGTATATAATAATTATAATAATTAAAATTATATTAATAAATTGAAATTAAAATAATATAATACACAAATTATAAACAATATAAACATTTATTTAATAGTATTTTATATTAATAATATAACTAACATCATATTATTATTATTATTATTAACTATTATTATTATTATTAACTATTATTATTATTATTAACTATTATTATTAATATTAACTATTATTATTATTATATTTATTAACTATTATTATTATTATTATTATTATTATTAACTATTATTATTATTATTATTAACTATTATTATTATTATTTTTAGTGGTAGATTGATAACTTATTATTTATTATTTATTATCTATTATTATTATTATTATTATTATTATCTTTAATTATTATTATTAACTTTTATTATTATTATTAACTATTATTATTATCTTTAATTATTATTATTATCATTAATGGTAGATGGATAACTTATTATTTATTATTTATTATCTATTATTAATTCTATTTATTTATTTATTCATTTATTCATTTATTTATTTTAATTTAATTTTTTTTTTTTTTGAAATTAAAAAAGAAAAAATTTTATTACAAAATAAATAAAATAAAAAAAATAAAATAAAATAAAATAAAATAAAATAAAATACTTTTGGTTTCTACGTATTACTTTACCTTATTTTTATTATGAGAAAAGATAGATTTAAATCGAGTGATAGTGACTTTATAACTATTATATCTAGATAAGGATCGGAATTTCTTTTTATCGGATTTTTTACTTCTTGGTAAACTTTTAAATTTATTTTGTTCTTCATATTGACGATTGAATTCAATGGTAGAAGTAGTAGAGGTAGCAGAAGCTTGTTTAGTAAAGGTATGACGTCTTGGAGATAGTGAAGCTGATTCTGACACATTGGATTGTTGATTTAAAGCTGGAAAAGAATGAATCGAATTTACATTTAAATAGTCATTTTTATTATTATTAATGTCATTATTATTAATGTTATTCTTATTGACGTTATTATCATTAATGTTATTATTAATGTTAGTATTAATGTTATTATTTATGTTATTATTTATGTTATTATTGATGTTATTATTGATGTTATTATTAATGTTATTATTAATGTTATTATTATTATTAATATTAATGTTTGGTAAAGAGTTAATCGTATTAATCGAGTTCAAATTTAAATTCGTATTTACATTTGTGGGAATAGAAACGGTAGAAGTTTTGTAAAATGCGAATTGTCTTGGTAAAGATTTTGGGGTGGAAGGTTCATAAGTTCTGGTTAATTGCGGAGTTGATAAATTGAATTTAGAAAGGTTATATAAATTTGAATTGATAGGAGAGGTCGGAGAAGAAGGAGAAGAAAAAGATGAATGATATATAGCTGGATTTCTTGATAATGAATGAGGAGTAGAAGGTTCATTAACTTTTTTTGAATTAAATGTTTGGCCAATATCTTCAAAGGAACCATTAGTAATGTTAGTTGAAGAAGAATTATAAAAAACTTGGTGTCTTGGTAAACCATAAGGAATAGGGGGTGTTGGCATCTGAGTAGGTGTTAATACTGGTATTTGATTAGATGATCCATTATTGTTAATTTTTGTACTTGGTGGATTGGGGGTTAATATTAATGTATTATTGGTGGTAGTACCATTTAAAATAAGATTATTGGAAGAGGTAGATAAATTAGGTTGGAAAGATAATAATTGTGAAGAAGAATAAAGGTTATTATTATTATTATTATAATTATTATTATTATTATTATTATTATTATTATTATTATTAGTAGTAGTAGTAGTAGTAGTAGTAGTAGTAGTAGTTGTAGTAGTAGTAGTGTTAATATTAGTATTAGTATTAAGATTAGTGTTTGTATTATTATTATTATTATTATTATTATCGGAATTAAGAATTGAATTTATATCTAAATTTTGATTGATAGTATTTAAGTCAGGATTAAAAAGATTAATATTATTATTTATAATTGGATTATTAAGAGTATTAATATTATTATCATTACTCATATTACTGTAGTTGGATGGGTTAAAAATATCAAAGTCATTATTTGTTTGAGATTGAACTAATTTATCTTTTGAAGGATTATCTTGAGTAAAAATATTGGATTTATAAAAGATTTCACTTTTTAAATCATCGTAATGCGGATCATTATCATTCTCAATTACAGATTCAGATATTCTATTATCTTTAGTTAAATGATAAGATTGCTTTTTTATAATACTAGTTGGAATATACGATTGACTTGAATTCTTTTTAATTTTATTTTCTTTAAAGAGGGTATCATTTAATCGACTGAAGTCATCTTCACGCTTCATTTCTTCTTTAACAGTTTTAGTAGCCTTTAATTTATTTTCTTTTTTTTGCTCGTTGCTATAATTGATTGGTTCATTATTAACTTTATTTAGTTTATTATTTAAAGAATAAACTGGAATACGACTTGAATGAGTTATACTTTTAAATAAATCATCATCATTTTCATTGTCTATACTACTAGAGGTCTTTGGCATTGTTACTGTATTAGAATAACCAATTTCGTTTGTATTTTTTAAATCATTGGAAGTCTGTATAACTGTTGAAAATATATTTTTATCATTATATTGGTTATCAAATAAGAAATTACAAAATCTTAATTTTCTACCAGTTTCTCCGTTAGTACTATTCATTTTTCATATTTTTAATAGTAAAAATAAAAAAAAAAATTATATATTTATATATTTTATTAAACATATTTTTAAAAATTTTATCATTCATAATTAAAATATTTATTTTTACATTATTACTAATATTTTTCTTATTTTTTTTTTTTTTTATTTATTTATTTAACTATTTTAATACTATCAGATATTGTGGAAACATACATTTTTTGAGCTTGTTTTAAATGAAAAAGCCACATATCATAATCTACATCATCTTTACAACTAAATTCATAATTCTGATCCTTTTGGTTTGAATGAATTGAAATTTCGTATTTTTTATCATTACCAGAAATATATGAGACATCTTTATTCATAAATATTATATTATAAATTAAATTTATAAATAATTTTATTTTATTTTATTTTATTTTATTTTATAATTTGTTTTATTACTGTTAAAAAAATAATATATTTTATCTTTTTTTAAATTCTTTACTTTTAAAATGAATAAATGTAGGATTAAGTAAATCTGCTTTTGATACCAATATTATTAATAATGCTTCTCCTATAAAGAAATACAATTTTTTTTTTTTTTTTTTTTTTTTTTTTTTTAGTTTAATTTAATAATATATATATTGTCCTCTTTTATTAATTATAATTATAAATACCATTAATAGCGGCAATTGCGAGGTGTCCCAGATAAAGAGGTGCATTTGGATCGAGTGAAATATTCACTAATTTCGATAACTATTCATTTAATAAAATGGTTGATAATAAAAATATTGTTTTATTTATTTATTTATTCATTTATTTATTTTTATATAAATTTTAAAATTGATAAATTGATTCTCAATTATAATTATTATTATTAAAATTAAAGATGTTAATACTAGTCTTACTTTGCTATAGATATATGAACAATCATCTATAGAAATTGGCAAACATAACATTAAATATGGTCTTGACTTTAATAAAGTACTTTTATGGTAAATTTTCCCACTGAAGTATATATATATATAAATACAAATATAAATTAATAATTTTAAATTATTATATTTTTTAATTGCTTTACATTTGATATGAAATAAGTATTTCATAATTTTTAAACTAAACAGAAATTGTTTATTAAATAAATGTATATATATAGAATATTTTAAATATATATTTTTAATATTTAAAATAAATAAATATTTCTTTACGTTAATGAAATGGGTTCATCAAGGGTCGAGATTGGACTTTTATACATTTTAAAATTATGTCTCAAACTCTTAAATTAAATATATGAATAATTTTATATATATATATAATTTCTACAAAATATCTTTAAATTAAAATTTATTCTTTTTATGTGAATACAAAAAAAAAAAAAAGGAAATGATAAAATAATAAATGTCTCAAAATATTAACAAAAATTAACCTCTTTTTTAAATAATGAAAAAAAGATAAAAGTAAAAAGAAAAAAAAAATGATGATGATAATAATAATACTAATAATATATTTTTTAAAAATTCATATAAAATAAAATAAAATAAAATAAAAAAAATAAAATAAAATAAAATAAATTAATTAAAAAAAGAAAAATCTTATTTAAAATTATTACTTTATTAGGTATTATTTTAATGATACAATAAAAAGTTAACATCAAAAATTAAATAAATAATTATAAAATTATCATCAAAATTTAATTAATACTATTTTATCTTTATTAATATAAATATTTTTTTTTTTTTATAAATTACTATTTAAATTAATATTATATATATTATTATTATTTAATTATTTATTATTTATTATTTATTATTTATTATTTATTATTTATTTATTTATTTATTATTTATTATTTATTATTTATTATTTTATTATATTTATAATTATTGTTAATATATTTATTATTATTATTATTATATTAGTATTATATAACTATTATTATTATTATTATTGTTTATTATTTTATTATTACTATTATTATTATAATTATATACAATGATATTATAATTATTTTTAATTATTATCATTATATTATTATTAATATTATTATTATTTTATTATTATTTATAATTATTGTTATAATTATTATTATTATTATTACTATTATTATATAACTATTATTATTATTATTATTTATTTATTATTATTATTATAATTATATACAATGATAAAGAGTTATTTTTATAAAAGTTTTATATATATTAAAAAAAAAAAAAATTATAAAACTTTAATATATAATATTGAAGTCTAAAACTATTCAATACAATAATATATATAAATTAATCTATATTATATTAGTATTATAAATTTCATGAAGAATATATTATTTAATATAAAAATTCTAATAAAAATTAATAAAAATATATTTCATTAAGGATTTTTTTTCATATATATTTAATTATGTTCAGATTTAAAAAAAAAAAAAAAAAAAAAAAAACAATAATTAATATCAAAATATTTAATAAATAATTATTAAAATTAGTTATTCCTTATTAAAATTCGTGGTATACTTTTTTTTTATATGACCGTTACTATAAAAAAAAACAAACCCAAAAAATGAGGATTGATAGAAATTAGTAAATAAATCTGATCTATATTAATTAAATTTTTTTACAATTAAAAAAAAAAGTGGATTTAAAGGGGTTGATTTAAATTTGATATTGTTAATACTAAAAGATCCTATGGATAATAATAATAATAATAATAATAATAATAATAATAATAATAATTGAAAAAAAAGGTGATTTAAAAATATATATACAAAACTATTTATATTTAAATGTAGGTTTAATATTCTAAAATTTGTAAATAAAAATTATAATAAAAAATTTTTCTTTAATATTATCATTATTATTATTATTATTATTGACAACCCTTAATCTTCAATTTAATAATAGAAGGCATTTAAATTAAAACTAGTATAAATAGAAAATGAAAAATTTCTGTTAGTATAATCACAATTTTAATTTTATTAATAATATTATTATAATTATTAATATAGCTTTCGTCTTTTAAATATTTGGAAAAATAATAAAATTAAAAAACTTCATTTAAAAAAAAAAAAAAAAAGTTTAAAAAACATACAGAAAAAAAAAACTTTATTAAAGATTTAATAATAATTAAAGTTTGTTTAATTAAATTTTTTTCAATTAATCCACTTAATCCATTCTGAAAATTATTGGTTTGTAACTAAATTAAGAATTCTATTTAATATAAAAATCAATATATTATTTATATAAAAATCAATATATTTTATATATATAAATACAAAATTTTATATTTTTTATTAAAAAAAAAACAAAAAATACTAAATACAATCTAAAAATAAGAGAATTGATTGAAACAAAAAATTCAGTTAAATTAGAGATTTTAATAAAATATAATAAAAAATTATAAAACAAAAAAAAAAAAAAAAAAAAAATTGGTGTATTAATAAATTATATATTAATTAAATAAACAATTTTAACAATATAAAAATAACAATCAATATTTATTAAAAATTTTTTTTATGTTTAATGTCATTTGTCAAAGATAAATATCAAAATTTAATTAATAATTTGAATAATTTATTTTTTTTTTTTTTTTTTTTTTATTATTTTTATAAAACTATGATATAAAAAAATATCTTCTCTTCAAAGCTTTTTTTTTTTTATTTTTTATTACATGTTTCATTTGATTATATAGTAAATATAATACTAGTTTTATATTAAAATTACAATGCTTTGTAATTTTTATACTATAATTATTATTTATAATATTATTATTATTATTAGTAATACCATTTACTATTATTATTACTATTAATATTAATATCATTAATATCAGTATTGTTAGTATTATTTTCTATCTTTATTATTATTATATTAACTATTATTATTATTATTTAATTAAAAGATATATATTACTTTTATTAATATTAATTTTTATAAATTATAGAATTAAACTTTAAAATATTATCATAAATATTTTCATTAATTCATTTTTATATTATATAATAGTCATTTTTATATTTTAAAAAATATGTATATATTTATCTTTAAAGAAAATACATAATATTATTACCAAAATTTTATTATCATTATTATTATAATTATCATTAAATTTTATTGATATTATAAAAAAAAAAAAAAAAACATAATAATTAAATTAATATATATTCAAAATATCTATGTAATTGTATCCGATTAATATTAAAAATCACACAAATTTAAGAAAAATCAATTCACAAAAGTTTTTTTAATTATTTAATTAGATTTTTTTTTAAAACTGGAATTAATGAGAGGGGAGGACAATAGGACCTCCAGTCTCTTCCTTAAATGTATCCGACACTTATTAGATTCTTTACCATATTGTTTCGGCATCAAATCAAACTTATCTCTAAGCAAGAATATTACAAAAGACATTTCCTATACGCCACTTTATACGATAGCTCTTTTTCAATGATCTCTTTAGCAACTACACTAGCAATTATATAACCTAATAGCTGGAATACTTATCCTGGAGAAAAAAAAAGCTACTTGTAGATTATATCATTAAGATATAATCTACAAGTAGTTTTTTTTTTTTTGTAGATGTTTAATACGATTGGTATGATCACAAACTTTTATCACTGGTCAAACTACTAAGACTTTATGTCTTCCATTTGAACATATTCCTGTTCATATTCATGGTGGAAAAATTATTACTACTCATTATTCATCGTAAATTATTTATGATAAACGTAAAAAAACCATTTGAACTTATTGTAAATATTGATACCAAAAAAGCTACTGGTTCATATAAGGTTACTGCTAATAAAGGTGATAATTAATTCAATTTCTCTAACAATGAATTAATTATTAAAAACCTTGATATTTATATGAACGATGGCTTCACCGTTTTATGGAATTAAAAAAAAAAAAAAAAAAAAAAAAAAAAAAAAAAAAACTTTTTTTTTTTTGTTTATCAATTTAATAAAATAATAATTTATTATATAATTTATTTTAATATTTACAATGAAAATTAGATTTAAAATATTTTATATGATTCTTAAAAAATATATAATATAAAATATTAGTTTAAAATTTAATTTCATTTTGTAATAAGAATTATTAATGTAATAGAAATTTTAATATTTAATTATTATTATAATTATTATAATTATTATTATTACAATTGCAGTAATAGTAGAAATAAATTTATTTAATATTTTTAAAAAAATATATTTAGTTTTAATTTTAATAATAAAGTAAAAGCAATAATAGATATTGTATATTATTTATAATTATATTTAGTTTTATGAAAATTTTTGGTTATATTAATCGTATATTTTTATTTCATTTTGTTTTTTAAGGATAAATATATATATATATCTTTTTTTAACTTCTATGATAATATATACAATTTAAATTTAATATTTAGTTGTTTTTTATTTTTTTAATAGATTAAACAGAATAATAATGATAATATTTTTATTAATAATTTATAATTGATTTTTTTTTTTTTTTTTTTTTTTTTACAACGAATATTAATGATTAAATTGAAAAATTAATTATTAATAACATTAATAACATAAATAATCACTAATATTTAATATTTAATAATTATTATAATTATTATTATTACTTTTAGTTTAATAGTTAATTGTTTGATAAATCTTTCATCAAAAAAATATTAATTACTATTATTTTATAATTATATATTTTATTTAAAATGGAACAATATGAAGATATAAAGATTTCAAATTTAAACAAAAATTTAAATTTTTCTCTATTAAGTAAAAATTAAAATAAATATGAAATATATATTTATATATATATATATACATATATATATATATATATATTTTTTTTTAATAATATAAATTTCTAAAAGCTTAATTCAATGTAACAGTCAAAACTATTGGAATAATAGAAATAAATTTATATAATTATTTTTTTTTAAAAAAAAATTCTATTTTAAAAAAAATGTTGATATATTAAATGTTATGTTGAAATGAGATATATATATTACAATTGGAATATTATTACTATTTATAATGAAATATTATTTTACATAACAATGGTTCAAAAATTTAAGAACATAATATAATATAATTTGTTCAATTTCTTTATATTTTTTAAAAAAAAAAAAAGTATATTTAGTTTTAATAATAAAATAAAAGCAATAATAAATTATTATATTATATTTTATTTATAATTATATTAATTATATATATATATTTTTTTTTTTTTTTTTTTTTTTTTTTTTTTTTATCTTTAATGATTGTAATTACTATTTAATTTTAATAAAAGTTTTTTTTTTTTTTATTTTTATTTTTTATTTAATTCGACAAAATAATAATAATAATAATAATAATAATAATAATAATAATAATAATAATATTTAAAATATATTTTATTTTGTTTGTCAGTTATCACTTATTTTAATTGCTTCATTTTTTCAGCAATGACTCTTACTCTATTCATAAGTATTACTAATATAGCAAAGTTTTTTTCATGATATAATTAACGTCTGGCAATTGATCATCTTTGAGATAAGGCCAAGAGCATAATCCTTCCATGTGGAGCCAAAGTATAAAAGCCCCTTTCTAGTTTAAGTCGGGAATCCTTAATGTTGGGGAAACTGATAAGGAACAAAATTCCATGGATATATTTTGACCTTAAACTATCTGCCAAATATACTTATTTACAGCTGGATCTAGTACTAGGGAGTATTTCATTTCAGAACGAGGCTTTATATGAAATGGGGCGTACTTAAATAAACTTCATGTAAAGAGTATCTTAAATTATATTTAATAAATAAATAATAATATAAAAAATTTTTAATAAATAATAAAATAATAAAATAATAAAATAATGAAATAATATTTAATAATATTTAATAATAAAGATATATTTGAGTAATTTTTGTTAAAATAATAAAAAATAATATTTAATAATATTCAATTTTAAAGATATATTTACGAAATATACCACATTCCAAGTACTGGGGATCGTTTATTTCGTTTCGCAATGTGATTTATAACTTTAAAATAAAGCCATACATTTTTTAAGATATTCTATACAATTATAAATAAATATATATGAATAATGATAATTTTTCAATTAAATATTATTAAATAACTATTTCAAAAGAAATAATAATATATTCTATTAAAAAAGAATTATAAAAAATTATTTTTACAATTGAATATTAATAAATTATATATTAAAAAAAGAATATTTATTATTTATTTATTATTTATTTAATTATTATTTATTTAATTATTATTTATTTAATTATTATTTATTTAATTATTAAAAAAACAAGCCACGTACAAAATACGCCACATTGCGAAATGCACTAGATTCCAAATAGTTTAGATGGTCTCTATTTTCAATAAAATCCATAAAGGAAAACCTGGAAATTTATCATACCAGTATTAAATTTTTATAATATTTAATTTTAAGATTCTTTTAATTATATTAATTAGGTAATTTTATTTATTTATTTATTTATTTATTTATTTATTTATTTACTTATTTATTATAATTTTAATATATATGTTTTTTTTTTTTTTTTATTGTAAATTTTATAATGTAAATATAGTTAAATAGAAAAATAAATAATTATTAATTGCTACCAATATTTAATATTTAATAATTATTATGATTATTGTTATTACTTTCAGTTATATTTTTAATTAATCAATAATCCTTTCATAAAAAATTATTAATTTATAATTTCAATATTTAAAGAGGACCATTGAGGAATTCAAATTTAAATTAAATAATAATTTTAATTTTTAATTTTTATTAAATAAAAAATTAAAATAATTATAAAATATAATGTCCTTCAAAATTTTTTATTTATTAACAGTATAAATTTTGAAAGGTTTAATTCAATGTAGTCAAAATTATAGGAATAATAGAAATAAATTTATATAGTTTTTTAAAAAAAAAAAAAAAAAAATAAACTTCATTTTAAAAAAATATTGCATATCATGTCGAAATGAAATGTACATATTGCCATTTAGATAATACCATTGTTTTTGATGATAATATTGGTTATGTGTGTTCTGAGTGTGGAACAATATTAGATGAATCTTTAAATCAATTAAGTTTAATAGACACAGAATTACCATATAAAGATAATAATGATTTCGGTTTTTATGTGAAATCTGGAGAAAATTTAGTTACTTCTTTAGTTGGTTCTGTTGGTTCAGATTCAAAAGTTTATTATATAAGAAGAAAAAAGGTATAATTGTTAAATAATATCTTTTAATATATAATATATAATATAAATATAATTATTATTTTAATGGATAATTCCCTTTTTTTATGAAATTGGTTTTTAATTTCATTTAATTAGAAATTTAAAAATTATATAATATATATATAATATATAATATTATTATTTATTAATATATAATATATCTTTTTATTTATTTTTATTTTTATTTTTATTTTTTAAAAAATATCTATAATTAAATATGAATTAAAATTAAATATTGCATCAAAATAATAAAACTAAAATATAAATTTATATTTTAAATAAATTTCAAACATTGAAATATATATATATAAAAAGAAAGAAATATTTGAAACTATTGATAAAATACTTGACCATTTCAGTTTACTTCAATATAGACAACATTCAAGAGAATGTTTTAATCGTTGTATTAATAATCCAGAAATTAAAAGAAAAGGATTATCTCATAAAGGTCAAATTATTGCAGCATGTGCGGTAATAATAACTTTAAGAGAATTTCATATTCCAGTTAATTTTAAAGAAATTGCTGATATTGTTCATACAGATATAAAGCATTTAGGTCATTTTTTTTTAAATGTAATGAAATGTATGAATTTCCAACCTCAAGAGAATAATAAATCTTTAGAACTTTATTTACCAAAAATTATTGATATATTTATTACAAAGTTGATACCTAATACTTATTTAGTTAAAATTGATATTGAAAAACAAAAAAATATATTACATAAAGAAGCTTTGATACTATCAAAACTTTGTACAGAGTTAGGACTTCAAGAGGGAAGAAATAGAGTCCCATTGGCAATTGCTATTGTTCGTGTAACAGTTGAAGGTTTTATTAAGAAAATATTAAATGAAAAATCTTTAAAAACTTTAGAAAAATTAACAGACCAAAGTTTAAACACCATTGAAAAACGATATAAAGAGGTAACTAACGTTTTAGTGGAATGTGCCAAATGTATTGGTGTTTTTTCTCAAATTCGTTTAAAAACATTGCCTAAATATTATTCTTCCATAATGGATTATTCTGATGATTTTGAATTTTATTTAAAACAATCTTCCATATATACCAATCATTTTAAAGATAATAACGATAAATTATTAGATCAAAATATTGGTGTAGATAAAGAGAAGGGAAAATCTTTAGAAATATCATTTTCCAATGATGGTGTTTCTGAAAATGAATCACAGCAAATGGAGAAATTGGAAAAAGCCCAAATTCAATTGGATAAAGAAAAATTACCAACATTAGCCTCATTATTAATTAAAATGCCACCTTCTTCAGCTAAAAGTTATTTAAGGCAATTGAAAAGGAAAAAAAAATTAGAACAAGTTAAATTAATAACTTTAAAATTAAAACAATGTTTTATAGCAAAAACTATAAAAAATCATAAAAATGTCGACCTTGATTCATATTTTCTTTATTATTTGATAGAATTTTTATTGTTTTTTAAGGAAGTACAACAAAAACTGAAGTTATCAATAATTTATAAAATTAAACATGAAAAAGAACAGCAAGTACATTTATTAAATACAAAAAAAATTGAAGAAAAAAATGAATTTTTAAAAATAAATCAAGATATTTGTAATAAAATAAGTGATAATGAAAGCAACCAAAGTAACAGCAATAAAAATGATAATAAAGATATACAAAATACTAGCAAATTTAAATCTTTAAATAAAGAAGCATTATCAACACAGTCGTCATGTAATAATAAAAGAAAAATTGAATCTATATCTGATGTAGACAAAACTCCAAATAATAAAAAAAGTCATATTAATAATGATAATTTAAATCATTCAATAACTAATAGTAATGATGAATTTGTATTTTTTACAATACCGTTTATTTATATTCAAGGAAAGAATGAAAAAATAAATATTAAAGAAAATATTAAAGATTCTAAAGAAATGATTTATATTATTTTGAAATCACCAAATAAGGTATTGAATTTTGTAGAACAAATTAATTGTTCATTATATAATATATTAATATTATACATATCAGGATTATTTTCAGATCAAGAAATAGCAGAAATGAAAATAAAAAAACAACAAATCATTTTAGGAAAATTGAAAGAAATTGTCATTACAAATTTAAAAGATACCCTGAAATCTAAAGAATTTTTACCAAAATTTCATGTTATGAGTATTTTATCGAAACCTTTCGTATTTAAAACAACTTCAAATTCAAGTTTAGAGTTATCAAGTATATACACTGAAAATGAAAATGACCAATTCAATGAAAGTGAAATGATTGAAGATGAAGATTTAATTAATGATGATGAATTAAATTCATATATTTTAAAAAAAGGTTCACAAGAAGTATTGCAACGTCAACAATTATTATCTTTTCATTAATAATAATAATAATAATAATAATAATAATAATAATAATAATAATAATATAATTATCCAATTATAAAAATTATATATTTTTATAATTTATAATTTATAATTTATTAATTTATTTAATTGTTTATTTATTTATTTTAATTAATTATGTTTTTTTTTTTTTTTTTTTTTTTTTTTTTTTTTTTTTTTTTATTTTTTTATTTATTTATTGTATTTATTAATACAAATATAAATGATATTAAATATAAAATTATTTATTTAATATTATATGACATATTAAAAAATACGTTTTTTTAAAAAAGAATAAAAAATAAAAAATAAAAAATAAAAAATAAAAAATAATAAATAAAAAAAAAAAAAAATTATATGTAAAATGTTTAAAAATTATTTTTTATTACATTTATATATAAAGTATTAATATAAGAAGTGAAATTAAATAGAAATAATAATAAAGTTACATAATAATAAAAATAAAATCAATAATATATTGTTAAAAATATAAAAATCATAATTATACATAAATTATATATATATATATTATTATTACTATAGTTGATACTTTATGACTTTTAAATATATAAATATATATAAACGTATAAAAAGTTTTAAATTTAAATTAATAAATAAAATAAAATTTATTATTTATTTTGTTTTAAATAATGTGCTTTTATATATATATATATATATATATATATATATATTATGATGAGGATGAGAATTTTTTTTTTTTTTTTTTTTATTATTTCTTTTGTCTTTTTCTTTGACTTGAACTTTTAGTAGAATTTCCTTTTCTTTTATTATTGGTATTTCTTTTTGAAATACTATTGGATCTAGATCTTGTATTTCTTCTACTTCTTAATCTTGTTCCATTTCTACTATTGTCATCACTTTCTTCTGTTGAATTATTATTATTATTTTCATTATCACTATTGTCTTCTTCTTCTTCTTCTTCTTCTTTTTCTTTTTCTTCTTCTTCTTCCTCTTCATCCTCACTAGCACTACTTTCAGTAAGTTCAATTGCTTCTTGTTCTTCTTGTTGTTCTTCTTCTTCTTCCTTTTCTTCTTCAGTTTCATTTTCATCAGTTTCAAATTCAGTAATTTCGGTATCTGAATCAGTGTCACTAACATAATATTTACTCTTTCTATTACTATTCTTTTTCTTTGTATTTCTTAGATTTCTTCTCTTTGATGGTTTCTTTGGAGCAGTTGGACTATTGATATTTGAATTTGGAGCTGAAGATTCTTTTTTTTTTTTTTTTTTTTTTTTTTTTTTTTTTTTTTTTTTTTTTTTTTTTTTCATCATTATTTAATATTAAAAAATAATTATTTATTAATTATTTCATATTTATTTATTTATTTATCTATTTATCTATTTATCTATTTATCTATTTATCTATTTATTTAAAATTAAAATAATTTAAAAAAAAAAAAAAAAAAAAAACCTCTTGAAACCGTTTTACTATAAGTTCTCTTTCTATTAGAGCCACCCTTCTTCTTAATAATTTTTCCTGATTTTAATACATTGATGTACTCATAGTAACTACTCCATATATCATTTTCTTCACTTGGCATAATTTTTATTTCTTCAAATTTCTTTTCAAAATCATCAATACTATTAATTATAATAAAAAATATATGTATATTTAGTAATTTGGTTTTAGATTACATATATATATATATATTATTTAAAATAATAATTTAAATAAATAAATAAATAAATAAATAAATAAATAATAATAATAATAATAATAATAATAATAATAAAAAAGCAAGAAAAATTTTAAAATAATAATAATAATAATAATACTTACATTTCTTTTTTAATCATGTTATTATATAATTCCTTCTCATCATTATTTATAATAAAACTATTATATGCTTTTGCAATAATACTTAATGAACTCCATAAAGAAGAACTTTTAATTACAATTGAATTTTTATCATCTTCAGATATTTCACTTATATTTTCTGGTAATAAATTAAAGAATACTTGATTGGATTTCTTTAAGAATATTACTAGTGCTTGTAAAACTACTTTTCTTATAGCTGAAGAAGTTGAAACATTTGACCACGATTTTATAGCATTAAAAATTAATTTAAATAATTTCGTTGGCATTGTTTGACCTTCTTTTGAATATTTAAGGAATAACGAATAGGTCTTTTTTTTTTTTTTTTTTTTAATATTTAAAATTTAATTAGTATTTTTAATATATAATAATAATAATAATAATAATAATAATAATAATAAAATTTATTAAATAAATTTAATTGTTTTCTATTTATTTAATTATAATTAACATAGAATAATTGTTATATATTAACTGTTTACAAATGAATATTAAAACTTTTTTTTTTTTTTTTTTACCTTTGAAATAGATTGTCTTGCTAATTCT
>JACVTC010000064.1:880000-930000 GCA_016946835.1 Neocallimastix lanati (nom. inval.)
CTTTAATTTAATTTTATTTATATAATAATTAAAATTAATGTAAAAAGTTAATTTTTCATATATAAATAGTTTATTTGTTGCATATTTATATTCATAAATTATTCATATTTATTAATTTTGATTCTATGTTTCAATGAATATTATTTATACAAAAAATAATTATTTCTTACAATATAATAATTTTGAAAAACTTTATAATCGTTAAAATTTATAAGTATTTACCTATTTTAATATTATGAAAGAAAAAAAAAAATTCTGATTTAAAACTTATTTTTAAAAAATAATTATTGTATAATTCATTCAAATTTAACCTTCTTTTATTTTATTATTATTATTATTATTATTATTATTATTATTATAATTATTAGTAAATATTTTATTAATTTATTAAAAAGTATAAATTTTATATTAAAATTGAAAAATTAAATAATTTTCATTGTCGCCTTGAAAAAAAAAAAATAAATTTTCAGATAAAATTTTTTGAAATTATTACACAATTAAATCAATTGATTTTAAATTACAAAAAAAATATTATATTATTAAAAATTGAATATATATATAAAAATTTAATTATAAATTTAATTCAAATTAAATTTACATATTTATTCCACCATTATTTTTTATAAGTTTTTTTTTTTTTTTTTTGTGATACCTTATTAAATAAATAAATTATTAACTATCTATAATTATTATAATATACAAATTAAATATATAATTTATTTATTTATTTATTATCTATTTATTATTTATTTATTTATTTATTTATTTATTTATTTATTTATTTATTTATTTATTTATTTATTTATTTATAATATACTATTACATTATTTTTATATTGATGTTATTTTTGATTTTTAAAGTTTTTTATTTTAGAAAAATAATTAAAATACATGTAACCAAAACAATTATAACTTTAAAATAAATAGTATTAATTAAAGAAAAATATTTTAAATATAAAATATTTTTCTATAATTCATTTTCCAAAAATGAATTTAAAATAATACTTATAATATTCATAAAAACTGAAAATTTTTTTAGTTTAGAATCATTTTTAATTCTTCACATATTATATAAATTGCAAAAATGTTAAACCCGTTTCATTCTTGAAATTTTTAATATCATCTTTATTCTTAAATTCCATTAGTATTAGTGTTTAATATATTATTTATCAATGTCAAATGTGCATTAATAATTAAATATATAATAATATTCTTACAACTTTTTAATTAGTTAAATTTTTGACAATATATTTCTACTCATACAATTTAATATATTTTATATCATTATTATAGTAAATAGTAATAATATTTATTATTATTTATTACCAATTATAATATATTCAACAGTATTAGTTATAATTATAAAAATAAAAAAAAATAACAATAATTGATATTTAATATTTTAAAAAGTAATATTTTAATACCTAAAATAAACATATTAAATATAATTGAATAAATATAATAATTATATTTGTGTGAATTTAAAATAAAAGGTTACATTATTTTTTCCTATTTTATAATTTATACATTTCATTAATTATAATTATAAATTTAAATTATTTTCAATTTATTAATTTTTATAATTTATTGTTTTAATAATTTATTATTAATTAGAATTTTTAAATAAATTTCCTATATATTAAAAATAAATATAAAGTTTACATTGATATAAAATTTAAAAATAATATCCTTTATATCTTTATATATATATAACAAAATTCAAAACTTTTACTAAATTAAATCGACAAGTTGCTTATATTATTAATAATAATAAAAATTAAATATTTTATATACATTTATTTCGAAAAATATAAAATTAAAATAATCATTACTTTCTGCAAAAAAAATAAATTAGAATAAAAAAAAAAAAATGGAAAATCCCGAAGCTACTCAAAATGAAAATCAAGAAGCTAATCAAAAAACAAAAGAAGCAGAAAGTCCATCAAAAGAAAATGACGCTCAAAATAATAATTCATCAACAGTAAAAAATGAAGATAATTCTGAAAAAGCTAATAATGAATCTTCGGAAAATACAAATAATGAAAAAACAGAAAATAAAACAGAAGGTGCTAATGAAGAACATGAAAATCTTACTACAGATAACTCACAAGAAAGTGCTGAGGTAACAGAAGGAAATGCAGGAGTAAACTTAACATCATCTATTCAACCAAATATTTTAACAAAAGAAGAAAAAATAAATCTTAGAAGAATTATTGCCGAAGATTCAAAATGGAATTTAGCACCAGTTAAAACTTTATCGGAAATATGTGTTAATTCTATTGTTAATAATTTTAATCAAAAACCTATTCTTAATTCATTATCTAAAAAGTATAAAAATATTGTCTTAGATACTATTTCTACTGATACACCATTGGAAATTACAGCACATTTAATTGAAGAAGAAAGTTATTGGAAAAGGTGTGCTCAAGAAAAATTTAAAAACTGTGATATTAGTAAACATAGAAATAGCTGGAAATTATTATATTTCGAACTTTTAGCTCAAAAAACAATAGAGGAATATATACCAAGAGTTGACAAACCCCCAAAAGATGAAGATGATAATGATTCTATTATCAATGATGAAGATACAGAAAGATTAAAAAGTATTCAAAATCTTGAAAAAGAAAGCCAAGGTTCAAAATTATTATTAAACAATAAAAATGAAGAATTAAAAGATTATCCCGATGAAAAGAAAAATGAAGAAACTGTAACTGAATCTGCCGCAGAAAATGAAAAGACCTTCCTTGATAAATTAGAATTGATGTCAGATTATGTTAAAAGTTTAAAAATTGAACAATTACATATTACTGAAGGTTTAGAATTGAAAAAAACTGATCCATTACCAGATCATACAAATATTAAACTTATTTTAGATAAATTAAAAAATGTTGAAGAATTAAGTATGTATTATGGGGTAAAAAATTGTGAATTAAATTTTGAATGGAAATATTATGGTATGACAATTAACGATTGTATTAATTTACATGACGCATTAAAGAATAATAATATACTTCAATCTTTAACTATTACTTCAAGTCATATTGATGATAATAGAATGAGACTATTATGTAAAGTTTTATTAACTAATAGAGTTTTAAATCATTTAGATCTATCACATAATTCTATTTCAGATGAAGGGGCTTTAGCCCTTTCAAAAGTATTAACAAAAAGTACAGTAAATATTGACTATTTATCATTATTCAATAATAATATTAATGCTAAAGGTGCCCATTATCTTGGAAAGGCTCTGTGTGCTAACAATAAACTCAAAACTCTAATTTTAGGATTAAATTCAATTACTGATGAAGGTGGTATAGATATTCTTAAAGGAATATATAATAATAATACTTTAAATTATATTGATATATCATCATGTCAATTAAAGAATGCTGTTGTCCCAGTTTTATGTAAATTAATAAAGAAGAATTCATCAATATTAAACACAATTATCATTAATTCAAATAATTTAGGAATTCCTAAAATTCAAAAAAATGTTTTCTCAAAAGAATCAGAAAATATTGATATTTTACAGCAGTCTTCAGAAGATAGCAGTAATACAGATGTATTTGGAAAAGCATTATTTGAAGCAACTAGTATGAATAAATATCTTACTAAATTTGATTTAAGATCAACAGACTTGTCTGTAGAATATACTGTAGCTATTGATGAAATTATTAAAGAAAATTATTCTTTAGTAAGATTAGAAAAAAAATAAAAATAAGATTAGAAAGATATAAATAATAATAAATAATGAATATTTTAATAATTCTATTAATTAAAAATTGTAAATAATAGTAATAGTAATTGTTAGAACTAAAAATATCTTAATTAATACCATATTTTATTATTTCTAATCTTTGTTTTTCTTTAATTTGTGTTAATTTTCAATCATAAAGTACATTTAATTATTAAACAATAACAAAAACAATAATAATAAACTAAATTAATATAAAATTTTGTAAATTATTATTATTATTAAAAACTATATATATTTATATATATACTTAAATCATTAATAAATTTTATTATCAAAATTTTATTTTCTTATATAATATAAAAAATAGCAAAAAAAGAAAAAAAACATTTTTATATATTTTATTATTTCTAATCTTTGTTTTTCTTTAATTTGTTTTAATTTTCAATCATAAAGTACATTTAATTATTAAACAATAGCAAAAACAATAATAATAAACTAAATAAATATATAATTTTGTAAATTATTATTATTATTAAACCTATATATATTTATATATATACTTAAATCATTAATAAATTTTATTATCAGATTTTTATTTTTTTATATAATATAAAAAATAGCAAAAAAAAGGAAAAAAATTTAAACTATTTAGATTAATAGTTAATATTTTGAAATAAAATTATATTAGTTAAAAAATTTCTGAAAAATTTTATTATTATTATTATTATTATTATTATTATTATTATTATTATTATTATTATTATTATTATTATTATTATTATTATTATTATTATTATTATTATTATTATTATTATTATTATTAGTATTTATATATATATATAAATATATATTTTATTATTTCATTTTTCATTATATTTAATTTTGTTTTTTACTTTTTATTTTTTTATTAATAATTTTACTTTTTATATTTTTTTATTATAAATTTTATCATCTATTGTTTTTTATTTTTTATTTTTTTATTTTTATTTTTATTTTTATTTTTTTTAAAAAATATATATATATTATGAATATACTAATGTTAATAAACGTTATTTAAAATTTAAACTTTTTAAAATTAATTAAACAACTGAATAAAAAAAACTTTTATTTCGAAAATTTCAATTACAAATAAATAAAAAAAAAAAAAAAATTGTTTAGTATTAACATAAAAATAAAAGAAAACATTTTAAAAATCAAAATTTGTTTAAAAAATATTCTTAATGATTAATAATAGTATGATTATACATGTTTCTATTTCATATTAGTTAATATAATTTGATAAATATTTATTATTTTCCAATTAATTTTTGAATAACCAAATATATTTATTTATTATAGGATTAGATTATAAAATTAAAATTTATAGTTTTTTTGATTAAAATTAACTTGTAGTTTTAATTATATATGATAATAATATTATTGGCTAAAAAAAGGTTTAAAAATTTTTTTGAAAATTTATTTTATAAACATAATAACATAACAAAACTGTAAAACAAAATTTCTATTTAATTATATTTCTATATAATTAATAATATATATAATGATTATTCAATTATAGATTCCAGATTGTATAATTAATTATATAAATATTTATTATTAATATTACATTATTCGAAAGTAAGAGATTTATAATTTATTAAACAATAATAAAATGGAAGGGGAAAATAAGGATGATTTAACTAATGAAATTACGAAAGATGATAAAAAAGAAGAAATTGAAAATAATGATGATATATTAAATCAAACAGAAGATGAACCAAATAATAATGAAGAAGAGGAGAATAAACTAGATAATAAATTAACAAGTTCAGTACATTTTTCTGAAATTAAAAATGAAAATGAAGAAAAAACTATATTAAATAATTCAACTGGATCTTTTAAAAGTATATTAAAAAAATCAAATAACAGTTTAAATGAATCTTCATCAAATAACATAAATCAACAGTCAACAGATACATTAGCAAAAAATGAAAATGAAGATAGTAACAATTTGAATGATGAAGACAAAGATAATTTAAATAATAAAACAATGAAAGATAATTATGAATCATCTACTTCATTGACTGATAATGAATCTAATCATGAGTATAAAAGAGAATTTGATGATAATGGTATATATTATTGATTATTTTATAAATATGATTTTTATTTAAATAGGTTTTAATATATGTAAGATTAAATTTTCTTTTTTATTTTTAATTTTTTTTCTTTAAAATATTTTATAATAAAGAAAAAGAATTAATTGGAAAACTCGAAAGTAATCAAAATTTGAATACATATATTGAATCTATTAAAGGTACTAGTAATGAAGATTTAAAAGAAATTGAAAATGAAATTCAAAGAAATTACAAAGAAGAAGATGAAAAAGCTATCCATAATAAAACAGAAGCTATTATTTCTAAAGTAATTGAAGGAACGGAAACTATTGATGAAAAAGAACAAGTTAACCTTGATAAAGTTATAAAAAACTCTATTAAAGAAATAAGTAATATTTCTGATGACTCAGATACTACAAATAAGGAATATATAGAAAAATTAAAAACAGCATATTCCAAATTATATAAAATATTAACTAATTCAAGAAATAATGAACTGTATTTAATTAAGAGATGTCATGAATTAACTACAGATATTGTTGCTAATGCCACTAAGGTTCAAAGTGCTATTCAAATGACATATGAGAGTAGAAAATCTGCAATTTTAATGAAAACAGAATTAGAAAAAGCATGGAAACTATTAGAAATTAGTAATCAAAATGAAGCTATTGCACAAGATGCTCTATTACAAATAAAAAGCGATTATACTCTTGTGAGAAGATTAGCTGTAGAGGCAGGTGTGCCAACAGAGTCATTTACAAATGAAGGTGATAATGAAGAGAAAAAACTTGATAGTAATCTTGATACAGTATTAAAGGAGAAGTATGAAGTAGAAAGAAAATTAACTTCAAGTAATAATAAAATATTAGAACTAGAAAATACTCAGAAAGATTTAAAAAAGAAAATTGAACAATTATTATGTAATATAGATGATCAAAGAACAACAATGATGGATATGAAAGAGCAATATATTACTCTTCAATCTAAATATAACAGACTTGAAAGAAATAGAGTGGAAGATAGCCAAAAACTCCAAAATTTGCAAAGCACAGTAGAAAAAAAAGATAAAGAAATTGATGAGGCTCGTCATGAAATGGAAAATTACAAAGAAAAGGAAAATGATTACGAACAAAAATTGAAAGATGAGAAATATGCACATGATTTAACTAATAAAGAAAAGGATGAAATGGAACAATCTCTAATTAATGCGAATCAAGAAATAGAAGAACATATAATTACCTATACAAAAATTACTACAGAAAAGCAAAATTTAAAAAATGAATTAAAAAATATTGAAGAAGAATATCAAAAAGTTAAAGAAGATAATAAAAACTTGAATAAAACAAAAGATACTATTCAAAAAAAATATAAACAAAGTGAAGAATTAAAATTAGAAAATGAAAAACAAATTGCTTTATTAAAAGTAATATTTAGATTTATTAAAATAAAATAAAATTTATATAATAATATATAAATATGAATTTTTATAATATAATTTAAATAAGATAATAAGAATATAAATTTTATTATTTTTGTTATAGACTATAAACGGAAATGTTCTTCATGAGGTTGATAATCTAAAGAAAGAAATTTCTGGTTTGAAAAAGCAAAATGAAGATTTACTAAGAGAAAGAGATTTAATTAACAAAAGCTATATAAAATCTTTGAAAGCTATTCAAAGACAAACAAATTTAGTAAAATTAGGTGAACAAACTAAAAAGAATCTTGAATTTGAAATTATAAAGTGTCAAGAAGAAGCTGCAAAGATGAGAAAGGTTTGTAAAATTATTTTTATTAAATAGATTAATTTATATATAAGATTAATAAAAATTACTAAATTCTAAACATAATATATAATTTAGATTATTTACTCTCTTGAAAAAGAAAGAAATTTAAAAGTTGTAGAAATATCTCATATTAAAGAGATGCAAGAAAGTAAAGAAGAAGAATTAAAAATAAATAATTTACAATTATTAGACAGTAATAAAAAAATAATAGAAACTGAAAAGAAACTTTGTGAGCAACAAGTAATAATTAAATATTATTTATAATATTATATATCAATTTGATTATAAATATATATATATATATTAAAAAAAATAAATATTAATACTAAAATGACTATTATATAGAAATTATATGAATCTGTAAGGGCTGACAGAAATATATATTCCAAGAATTTAATTGAAGCTCAAGATGAAGTTCAGGATTTAAAACAAAAATATAATATTTTAAACCATCAATTGGAACAACTTAAAGAGGAAGTTTCAATAAAAGAACATGGTAATTATATCATAAATATAAATTAATTGATAATTATTTGAAATAAGAATGTTAAAGATTAACTTAATTATTTTAATAATAAAATAATAATATTATTTTTTAGCTATTGTAACATCACACTTTGAGATTTCAAGACTAGAGAAAGAAAAAGACAATTTAAAATTTCAAATATCAAGAATTCAGCAATTATATGAAAAATCTCAAGAGATGGCTCAAAGTCAAGTAATTTGGTTAATTAATATAATATAATATAATATAATATAACATACATATACATACTTTTTATTTTTTTTTATTATTTATATGGAATAAAAATAATTTTATTACATATTTAAAATAAATTGATAATATTATTGATAAAAAGATTTTAGAACAAAATCAATTAAGAAGAGTTATTATAGAAGCCGATAAAGAAAAAATGAAGCAAAGAAAAGAGTTAGAAAATTTAGTACAGCAAAGAGTAAATATTTAACATATAATAATATACATTATTGTTTGAATTAAATTTAATTAAAATAATTTTGAAAATATTTAAATATATATTAATAGGATTTCCTTGATAATTTCCAAAAAAAATTAAATGATGAAATTGTTCTACTTTATGAAAAACTTAAAATTCAATCATCTGCATTAAGTAAAGGAGAAATGCAGTATCAAGATAGAATTGAAGATATTAGAGTTTTAAAACTTGAAATTAAAAAATTGAGATCAGAAAAGGCTTTACTGCAAACAGAGACTCGTAATATAGCTAAACTAAAGGCCGAAGTATTTTATTTGCAAAAAGAATATTTACGTGAAACTACTAAAGTTAAAGTATTAGAAGGTATTTATTTTAATAATAATAATAATAAAAAAAAAAAAAAAAAAAAAAAATTAAATCAAAATATTAATATATTATTTTTTATCATATTATTAATTTAATAGAGGAACTTGAATCACCAATGAATGTTCATAGATGGAGAAAACTTGCTGCAGCTGATCCTACATCATTTGAATTAATTACTAAAACTCAAACATTACAAAAAAGATTAATTGCTAAGACTGAAGAAGTGGTTGAAAAAGAATTACTTTTGCAACAGACTAAAAAATTATATGAAGAAGTTAAAGAAATGTTACGTAGAGCTCCCGGTCCTGAAGTTTTAATGAATTTAAGAAAATTTAAAGAAGCGTTAAGATATAAAACAAGAGAAGCTAAAGTAATTATGAAAAATAAATTAAACAAAAATTAAAATTATAATAAATAAATAAATAAATTAATAATAATAATAATTTTGATTTTAATGTAAAAAAAAAAAAAAACAAATAGGCTCTAGCATCTGAGTTAAATATGTATCATTCTCAAATTAACGAATATAAACTTGAAATAGAAAGATTAAATAAAGAAATTCAAGATTTGAAGAAAAAATTCTACTCAAAAATTCAAAGGTTTATAGACATTATAATTCAATATTAAATTACATATTATTAATATATTTATTTTTAATTACTAATATTAATAATATTTATTATAGATTAACTAGAAAGAATAATAATAAAATAATACCAATAGATATTAAGAAAAATATTGGAAATATTAAAAGAACTGGTGGTGGTTTTAAGTTTGATTTACAAAATCCACATCATGAAGAGTCAGAAGAAATGTATTCCTTGACTGAGCAAGTCGTTAATAGTAATAACAACTTAGTAACTGTTTAAAATTAAGTGAAAAATTAAAAGTTTATAATATTTTTATATTTCTTTACAATACAAAATTTTAGAGTCTCAAATATATACCCTTATTCTTTTTTCTTTTTTTTATTTTAGTTTTCATAATATAAATTAGTAAATAGAATATTTGAAATACTTTTTAAATCAATAAAAAAAAAAAATTAGAAAATAAAAATAATAAGTTTAATAATTAATTATAATTAATAAATCAAATCATATATAAAATAAAGATAACTTTATATTTGAATATTTTATTTTATTTTATTTTATTTTATTTTAGTTGTAAAAATTTTTTCCTTCATTATTTTTCTATTATTTTCGCTAAATTGAAAATCTATATATAATAATTATTGTTTATAATTTATTTAAATATTTCAAGTTTAACATTGATTTAAAAAATATTAATAATATTTGATATATATATATATTTATGAATTTTATACACTATTTTTTATAAAATTTATTTGTTTTCTTTATATTTTAATGTATTGTATTATATTGATTTATTACTTATGAAATACTTAATAATAAATAATAATAAATTTAAATCTATTGGAATATGCTAATTATTAAAGTTAAATAAATAAAAATTCAGTATATTACGTATAAGATACAATGTGATTATAAAACTTGAAATAATATTATAAAATAAATAAATAAATAAATAAATAAATAAATAAATAAATAAATAAATAAATAAATAAATATATAAATAAATAAATAGATAAATAAAAAAATATCAATATTAATTCTTTTTAAATATTTCATTTTTTATTTTTATTTTTATTTTATTTTATTTTTTTTTTCATTGTATATAAAATCATAAAAAATATAAAGAAATACTGTTTCGAATTTAATGTCAAATTATTTTCTTTTGTTTGATGATTTTTTTTTTTTTTTTTTTTTTTTTTTTTTTTTTTTTTTTTGATTCATGTTGTTTTGAATTAAAATAATAAAAATTATAATAAAAAAAATATTTACAAAAGTTATTCAAAATATTAAATGGGCCGTAGATGTAATTTTAATAATTTATATATATATATTTCATCTGGATAATTATCATAATGAAAATTAATTATTCTTTTAATGAATTTCTAAATGATATAATTTTTATTATTTGGATTCATATATTAGTGAAGGTGACTCAATTAAGAGTAAAATAAAAAACAAAAAAAAAAAGATATTCTACAAAGAAATGATTTATATTTTAAATAATAAAAGTTATATTGAACTTACATAATGAAAATAAATATGAATAATTAAATATATATTTTTTGAAATTAAAATATATAAATTAATACTTATGTTACACAAAATTGTATTTAAATAACAAAATGAAAACTATATTTGAATCTTAATTTTAATAAATTTATGTTATATAATAAAAATGTACTTTATTTTAAACAGTCTAATAATTTTGAAGATAATTATTATAATAGATTTTATTAATATTATAATCAAAAAGCAATAATAAAATAGATTTTACTTCTATTAATAAAAATAAATTAAGGAAAATAAAATGAATTAAAAGCTTTTATATTAGTAAATATGTGTATAATGTATTGTAGTGAATAAAAATATATATATTTAATATCTTTTATTATTCTATTTTTTTGGTTTAATACTAAAATCCAATTGTGATTGATGTAATTCTTTTGTATTTGTTTTTCTAGATATACGAGTTCTTTTAGGTGCAGATTGCGATGATAGTCTAAATTATAGTATTAATAAAAAATAAATAATAATTAAATATAAATATTTTTTTTTTTTTTAAAGTAATTAAATATATATATTATTATATACCCAAAAATAGATGGTAATTTTCTTGTTCTTCGAGTTGAAGAGGTATTTGCTTCTGTATTTATGGTGTTATTAATATCAATATGAGTAATATTAGAATCAAATACAGCAGTGCTGTGATCATCTAAATTTACTGATTGCATTGTCTTTTATTATTATTATTATTATTATTATTATTATTATTATTATTATTATTATTATTATTTACAAAAATAAATTAATTTTAATTAATTTTTTAATTTATATTTATATTTATTTATTATTATTATTATTTTCACATATTTTATAGAGAATAATCTCCATTAGTAATTACCTCTAGTTTTCGCTTTGTTCCTCGTTTGGTTTCTTTTTTTATTTTATTTTTGTTATTGCTACTTCTACTACTTTCACTGCTTTCTATTTCATCCTCCATTTGCATTATTGAATTTTCATTTATAAAAATTTTATCTCCAGTAGTTTCCATTGATAATATATCGACTATATCATTTTCATTATTTTCATTATCATATATTTTAATACCTTTTTTCTTTCCTCTTCGTTTAGGTGTGGTTTTTTCTATTTTTTTATTTGTTTCATTATCATTTTCATTATCTTTTCTAACATTTTTTTTCCTGCCTTGCTTTTTTGTACCATTTTTTTCACTTTTTTCTTCATCTGTATCATTGAGTAAAACTTGTTCCTTTTCTTTATTTCTTTTTATATTAGTTTTTCTACCATTTTTTCTAATATTTATTTTCTCTGGTTTATCCACAATTTCAATTACATCATTATCTTCATTTATCTTAAACAAATCATCATCATCATCATCTTCTTCTTTTTCTTCTTCTTTTTCTTCTTCTTCTTCTTCTTCTTCTTCTTCTTCGTCATATTTTATACTATTTTTCTTAATTCTTTTTTTTGTACCAGTTTGTTTCTTTATCATAAATAAATAATATTAATATGATTTTTAATAAAATCAAAAAATTATATCAATTTAATTTATTATTATAAAATATACCTTAGTTTTCGATGTCCTTTTATTTTCTTGCTCATTATTATCCATTTCAATTTCATCTTCTTTGTTTAAGTTTGTGTTATTAAAATTAGAGAAAATATTTAACGAATTATCCATTGAATTATATTTCTCTTTTTTGATATTTTTAATAGTTTTGATCTAGAATACATATTATAATAAGATATATTAATTTTAAACAACAACTACATCAATAATAGTAAATAATAATAATAATAATAATAATAATAATAATAATAATAATAATAATAATAATAATAATAATAATAATAATAATAATAATAATAATAATAATAATAATAATAATAATAATAATAATAATAATAATAATAATAATAATAATAATAATAATAATAATAATAATAATAATAATAATAATAATAATAATAATAATAATAATAATAATAATAATAATAATAATAATAATAATAATAATAATAATAATAATAATAATAATAATAATAATAATAATAATAATAATAATAATAATAATAATAATAAAATAATAATAATAATAATAATAATAATAATAATAATAATAATAATAATAATAATAATAATAATAATAATAATAATAATAATAATAATAATAATAATAATACAAATATATAAATAGCTAAGATATATTTACTTGCTCATTTAACAAGTTAACATCTGTTGTATTATATTTCTCCTTTACTTCTTTACAAATATCATTTAAATATTTATCTACATATCTTTTATATAAAAATGATTAATAAATTTAAATATAATATGAATAATATTTAATAATAATATATTACTCTTTAATAGCGTCTTTTTCGTCTTTTTCAATATATGTCTTTACTGCATTTCCTAATTCTTTTTCATTTAAAATATCTAAATTTTTTATTTGTAAAAATTCATCAATTAAAGTTTCAATTTTTGTACTTTCTAACTTTTCTGGTAAAAACGTAATATCATTTTCAGTGGCTATATATATTATGAATTATTTAAAAATAACAAAAAGACTTTAATTATAACAATCATTTATATAAAGGTACAATTTATACTTATTTATATATATATATAGTACATGAATTTGGTTTAACGACAGATTTTTTTCTATAAAAATGTAGAATATCATTTGGATTCGCTATTCTATTAACAAACTTTTGTCCAAATTTATGTGGGTTAAATGTTGGATACCCACCACTATATTCTACCTAAAATATATATATATATATAAATTAAAATATTTTTCCTATATTAAAAATTTATTTAATTATTATATAAAATAATATTACTCTTAATCTAATTAGTGGTCTTGGGCAATTCATTTTATCCGAAAGCTCTGGATTATTTTCTTTCCATTCATCTATTGCTCGTTTTTCTAATTCATCAACCTTATTTGTATTTATATAATTATTTACTATTTGGTACCTATTAATTATTATTAATATTTTTTACATACTATTTACAAACCTTTTGTATTAAATAATTTGTTACAGTAGTTGGGTCACGTTCATCATTTAAGTCATCTTGTAGACATATATCCATCATAAGAAATGGTCTAACGGATTTTAATTTAATTTTTTCTATTTCAAATTGCTTTTGCTTAATCCTTAATATTCCTATATGTCTTAGAATTTATATAATAATTAATTAATTAATAAATAAATAAATAAAATAAAATAAAATAAAATAAAATAAATAGTTGAAATATAAATATGAAGTACAGATTGAATAAAATAAAATAAAATAAAATAAAATAAAATAAAATAAAATAAAATAAATAGTTGAAATATAAATATGAAGTACAGATTGAATAAAATAAAATAAAATAAAATAAAATAAAATAAAATAAAATAAAATAAAATAAAATAAATAGTTGAAATATAAATATGAAGTACAGATTGAATAAAATAAAATAAAATAAAATAAAATAAAATAAAATAAAATAAAATAAAATAAAATAAAATAAAATAAAATAAAATAAAATAAAATAAAATAAAATAAAATAAAATAAAATAAAATAAATAGTTGAAATATAAATATGAAGTACAGATTGAATAAAATAAAATAAAATAAAATAAAATAAAATAAAATAAAATAAAATAAAATAAAATAAAATAAAATAAAATAAATAGTTGAAATATAAATATGAAGTACAGATTGAATAAAATAAAATAAAATAAAATAAAATAAAATAAAATAAAATAAAATAAAATAAAATAAAATAAAATAAAATAAAATAAAATAAAATAAAATAAAATAAAATAAAATAAAATAAATAGTTGAAATATAAATATGAAGTACAGATTGAATAAAATAAAATAAAATAAAATAAAATAAAATAAAATAAAATAAAATAAAATAAAATAAAATAAAATAAAATAAAATAAAATAAAATAAAATAAAATAAAATAAAATAAAATAAAATAAATAGTTGAAATATAAATATGAAGTACAGATTGAATAAAATAAAATAAAATAAAATAAAATAAAATAAAATAAAATAAAATAAAATAAAATAAAATAAAATAAAATAAAATAAAATAAAATAAAATAAAATAAAATAAAATAAATAGTTGAAATATAAATATGAAGTACAGATTGAATAAAATAAAATAAAATAAAATAAAATAAAATAAAATAAAATAAAATAAAATAAAATAAAATAAAATAAAATAAAATAAAATAAAATAAAATAAAATAAAATAAATAGTTGAAATATAAATATGAAGTACAGATTGAATAAAATAAAATAAAATAAAATAAAATAAAATAAAATAAAATAAAATAAAATAAAATAAAATAAAATAAAATAAATAGTTGAAATATAAATATGAAGTACAGATTGAATAAAATAAAATAAAATAAAATAAAATAAAATAAAATAAAATAAAATAAAATAAAATAAAATAAAATAAAATAAAATAAAATAAAATAAAATAAAATAAAATAAAATAAAATAAAATAAAATAAAATAAAATAAAATAAAATAAAATAAAATAAAATAAAATAAAATAAAATAAAATAAAATAAAATAAAATAAAATAAAATAAAATAAAATAAAATAAAATAAAATAAAATAAAATAAAATAAAATAAAATAAAATAAAATAAAATAAAATAAATAAATAAAATAAAATAAAATAAAATAAAATAAAATAAAATAAAATAAAATAAAATAAAATAAAATAAAATAAATAAATAAAATAAAATAAAATAAAATAAAATAAAATAAAATAAAATAAAATAAAATAAAATAAAATAAAATAAAATAAAATAAAATAAAATAAAATAAAATAAAATAAAATAAAATAAAATAAATAAAATAAAATAAAATAAATAGTTGAAATATAAATATGAAGTACAGATTGAATAAAATAAAATAAAATAAAATAAAATAAAATAAAATAAAATAAAATAAAATAAAATAAAATAAAATAAAATAAAATAAAATAAAATAAAATAAAATAAAATAAAATAAATAGTTGAAATATAAATATGAAGTACAGATTGAATAAAATAAAATAAAATAAAATAAAATAAAATAAAATAAAATAAAATAAAATAAAATAAAATAAAATAAATAGTTGAAATATAAATATGAAGTACAGATTGAATAAAATAAAATAAAATAAAATAAAATAAAATAAAATAAAATAAAATAAAATAAAATAAAATAAAATAAAATAAAATAAAATAAAATAAAATAAAATAAAATAAAATAAAATAAAATAAAATAAAATAAAATAAAATAAAATAAAATAAATAGTTGAAATATAAATATGAAGTACAGATTGAATAAAATAAAATAAAATAAAATAAAATAAAATAAAATAAAATAAAATAAATAGTTGAAATATAAATATGAAGTACAGATTGAATAAAATAAAATAAAATAAAATAAAATAAAATAAAATAAAATAAAATAAAATAAAATAAATAGTTGAAATATAAATATGAAGTACAGATTGAATAAAATAAAATAAAATAAAATAAAATAAAATAAAATAAAATAAATAGTAGAAATATAAATAAAAAGTACAGATTGAATTAAAAAAATAAAATAAAATAAATTAAAACAAACACAAACACAAACATAAAAAAAAAAAAAAAAAAAAAAAAAAAAAAAAATCAATATATTTATATAAATATTTCATTACTTACTTTGTTTTTGACTCACCTTCACATAATGATGTTGCAATTGATGATCCAGGTTGCGTAATATAAAAGTTTTTTATTTCATTTTTCGAGAGATCAATAAGACACTCATGTTCATGACCCCATAAAATTAAATCAATAAAATCATTAAGAAAAGTTTCTGGAATATAATTTTTTGGGTTATGGGATACTCTATATTGATTA
Source organism: Neocallimastix lanati (nom. inval.) (assembly GCA_016946835.1). Classification (NCBI taxonomy): domain Eukaryota; kingdom Fungi; phylum Neocallimastigomycota; class Neocallimastigomycetes; order Neocallimastigales; family Neocallimastigaceae; genus Neocallimastix; species Neocallimastix lanati (nom. inval.). The sequence goes on from JACVTC010000064.1 coordinate 896,929, forward strand.
TTAAAAAAAAAAAAAAAATTACTAATTATGTATAATTTAAAATATTACTTAAATAAACCAATCCATAAATATATATATATATATATATATATTAAATAAAAATATTATAATATATAATTTTAAACACCTGTTTTGATGAAGAACAAAAAGATTAAACCAATCATCCATATTTTGTCTTGGTCTTAACATCTTTACATTCTTTCTTAGAAATGTACGATATAGACGTTCATCACGTATATTTCCTAATCCATATAAAGCCAACCGTGTATCTCCTTTTTTTAATAATATCGGAGATATCTCAATATTGTCAACTTGATTTGACTTTCCAAAATAATTTACTAAACCTGATGCACTTAATATATCTAGTGCACATAAATTTCCATCCTATATTGTATTATATTTGTTAATTGTAATATATAAAAATTTTATAACATTGTTATAATATTTATTATTATTATTATTATTATTATTATTATTATTATTATATAATTAATAATATATATAATAATTAATTCTCAAATACTCCAGAAGGATCATCATGATTTCCATGAATAGAAAATATAGGCAAACTAATATTTAAATTTGGATCTTCATAATTAACAATTGGAAAGCTACAATTATTTAATATTAATTAATAATAAAAAAAAAATTAAAATTTATAAAATTTATAAATTTTATATTTAAAATTTAGTAAATGTATAATTATTACAAAATTTCAAAATAAAATAACGATGCATAAAATGTTTTAAAAAATGATATTTAATATTTACAAACTTGTAAAATTTCTTTTTTGGTCGCTTAAAAATTCTAATTGACATGGTTTATCACCCATACAATGTTTTCTTAATAAAGCGATAGTATTATATAATGTTTTTCTAGAAGGTTTGTTGTCATGAAATAAATCTCCACCAAGTAACATCATATCAACCTTTTAAATTGTTATTTTTTGTTAATGAAAAAAAAAAAAAAAAAAAAAAAAAGGGATTATATAATATATAATTAAATTTTTAATATACGTTGTATTGTTTTGCATAAAGTAAAATTTCTTCAAACGTCTGAAAAGAATCATTAGAACGTAAAGGATCTCTTTCCATATATCCTAAATGATTATCTGTCGCTATCAAAATTGTTATTACATCATCAGCTGAAATATCATTTGCTTTTTCTTCCATTTTGCTGAAATATCAATAAAAAGTATATTTATTAGAAAAAAAAAAAAAAAAACTTTTTGTTTTGAATTATATTATAAATTAATGAAATTTCAATTTATTGAGTATTATTAATTTTTATTAATAAAAAGGAAATAAATACTAATAATTAAAGACAGAATAATACATTAAAATTTTATATTTAAATTTTTATAATATGTTATTTCTTATTGAATATAAAAATGTAGCTTGAAATTCTTAATTTAATACATGGAATTTTATTCAATTTAAAAATTTTTAAAAAAAAGTTTTCTAATATGAATTAAGAATTTAATACATTATTAGTATTTCCATTATTACTATTATCTATTGTTATATTTTTATAATTCATTATAATAACAAAAGGGATATAAAAAAAAAAAAAAAATCAATATTCACTTTAAAAGGTTGTAAATGTATTCATATATTAATGTAATTAATAAACTATTTAATAATTATTCTAAATGAATTAGCAATTTTATTTAAAATATTTCAATAGTATTTAAAAAATTTAATTTCATAACATCTTATTAAAATCTAACCAATGAGTTATTTTCTAATAATTAATTTTTAATAATAATTTAAAATTTTAAATTATTTTTTGAAATTTTCTAATAATAAAAATATATTATAATAAATAATAAATAATAAATAATAATATATTAATAGTATTAATAATAAATAATAAATAATAAATAATAAATAATAAATAATAAATAATAAATAATAAATAATAAATAATAATATATTAATAGTATTAATAGTAATGATAATAATGACTATAATACAAAAAATACTAATAATAATAGTATATATTAATAATAAATAATAAAAGTAAAAACAATAATACAATTACAAATAGCATATTCATAGTTCGAAAAAAAAAAAAAAAAAAAAAAAAAAAAAAAATTAAAAATTAAAATAAAATAATTTAATATATCTCTTTACATGAAATAATAAAAACATTATTAGTATTATTGAATTTAAAATAATACTTTAAAAAAAACTAATAATGTAAATGGCCTTATAATAATTTTTTTTTTTTTTTTTTTTTTTTTTTTGTTTTATTTATAATTTTACCCAATAAGAAAATGAAAATTAAATAGAAGACTAGAAACAGAAAAAAATAAAAAAACATTAATACTAAAGTTTTTAACTTCAAAATAATTTTTTTTTTCAAAAAGTTTTTTTTTTTTTTTTTTTTTTTTTTTTTTTTTTTTTTTTTTTTTTTAAATTTTAAAAACTTTGTTCCCTCATTTTAATAATATATTAATAATATTATTAATATACTACTATATACTTTCCATATTTTTTTTTTTTATTATAATAAATATAATTTTTTTTTTTTTAATTTATTTATTAATTTTTTATTTTTTTTTTTTTTTTGTTTAATAGTTTATTTATTTAAAGTAAATATATTGAAATTGATATTTTTAATATTAAAAGATTAAATAATAAGTACAATAATTTATTTTTTTAGTTACAAATTATTTTTTAATTAATATCAAATATAGAAAGGTGTATACTTTTATTAATGATTCTATAATTTCTTTATTATATAGAATATGTTACAAGATTTAGTTTCAAATATTTCATATGATGATGATGATAACATATCTAAATTACAAAAAAATCATTTGGTAAAAAGTGACTTTCATGTTGTTACTTTAAAAAATAGAAATAAAGATTATGGATCGAATTTACGTATAGAACCAAAAGAAGTTAATATATATGACTTTGAGGTAGAGACGCATTACTCATTTTCAATTAAAATATCTAATTCAGCCAAAGATATGCAAAAATTATTGATTAAACCTCCAAGAAATCCATATCTAACAGTTAATAAAAACTGTAGAAAATATATACATGGATTTGAATTAGCACCTGGTTTATCTGTAGATATAAATTTTGATTTATTTATTCCAGTACTTTCATCATCATCGAATTCATGCTTAAGTAATATTAGTGATCAAATAAATAACTATAATGTCCATCTATTTCAAGAAGAATTAATAATTATATTAGATTATCATTATCCAGTTCATGTACCAATTAGAGCTTTTCCTCCTGAACCTCAGTTATCATTTACGGAATATATTGATTTTGGGAAACAAATGTTAGTTCCAATTCATGAAAAAAAAGTTGAGAAAGAGCTATCATATTTTTCAAATGACGATGAAGATATGAAAAAAGAATTTTTATTATTAAATAGTAAAAATTCAATAACAGTTAACTCTAGTTATAAAGTACCGATTAATAGTAATTCATCTGATAATAAATCAAAACTAAATACACCTTCTATTATAAGTCATAAATCAAGTTCAATACAATTAAAATCATCCAAATTTTCTGAAGAAGATTGGAATTACGCTTTAGAAAAAAAATTTACAATAACGAATATAGGAAAAATAAAAACCAAATTTACTATTACATATGATGAAAATTCACCATTAAAAATTTTTCCAACATCCGGAGTGTTAGATCCAATTAATGAAAATGAAAAATCATTTTATATAATTCCTTCTGTAAAGAATGAAAATTCAATTGAAATAACTGTAAAATATTTACCTTGTAATGAAGGATTATTTGATGAAACTTTATATGTACGTATAGAGGAAGATGTTAGAGTCTTAAATACAAATTTAAAAATTAATTGTAATAATTCAAATAATAATAAAGTAAAAACAATTATTGTTCATGCCAATGTTTTAAAGCATTCGCTTTCATTTTTGGATTATAATAAAGAAGAATTAGATATTCAAAATATTACATTTAAATCATTATATTATTCACAAAAACATGAAATTAAAGCATATATATTTAATAATGATAAAAAAGAAATAAAATATTCTGTTATAAATTCAAATGTATTAAAACCTTTAATTCCACCTAAAAAAATACTTGAGTTTCAAAGTGAAATATTTAATGAACAAGAAGAAAAAACATGCATAAAAATTATACCAAATGAAGGGGTTATTAAGCCAAACCAACTCTTTCCAATAAAGTTTTGCTTTTCACCAAAATTACCACCTATTATAAAAGGATTTAAATCTATTAAACCAGCTTATCCATCAAAAAAATACATAACAGACTTAACATTAAAAATTGAAAACCAAGATAATAATAAACCCCAATATTATCCAATTAATTTTAAGCTAAATGGAGAAGGTATCTATTAAAATTATCATAGAATAAAGAATATATATTTTATTAAATAAATAATTAATGTTAAATAGAACTATATATTTTATATTATATGTAATATTTGTAATATTAATATAAATTTATATAATATAATTAAAAATTAATTGTATTAATAAAATATTATTCCATATTTATTTGTTAGCACATCCAATATCTATTTTTGTTTCAAATAATATATATAATTTTACAGCAACACCTCTTCATTTTGAATCTATTAAAAAATTAAAAATTACGAATAGGTCAAAAACATTACCTCTTTCATTTGTTATTAAACATGTTGCACACTTTAAAATTAGACCTAGCCAAGGAATATTACAACCTGAAGAGATTGGTGAATTTGATGTTATATTTAAACCAAATCAATTTGGTACTTTTAAAAAAAAAATAGAAATTACTTTTTTTAACAAAAATATAGATCAATATATACCACCAAGTCTTAATGATAATGATATTCTTGAAACTGTTAATATAAAAGTATCTGGATCAAGTGAGTCTACCGATAATAAAAATTGTAGATTTCCTCAGGATATGTATCATGATAAGCATATAGATGAAATTAATAAAACATATATTTATGAAGAATTAAGGTTATCTGGTCCAAGAAAAATCGAGAATCCTGAGAGAACAGCACATGTTCAACACAGAAAACTTTATGATATGTACATAAGATCTTGTTACAACAATCGCGAATTAAAAAAAGCATTAAAAATATTTAATAATAATGATTTTATTGATACAGTTAAAAATTTTGGAATTCATGAAGATTATTCAAAAATTAGTGTTACGAACGGATTAGTACCTCCTGAGCCTTTATTAAATATAGAAACAAATGGAAAAAATTATAGTGGAGAAAATAAATCAAAGGTCGAAAAGAAAATAAAAAATCAAATTTTAAAGGAATCATCAGAATTCGAACTTCTTTTCTACAATAATTTCCATAAATATACTGAATTATTTAAAAAATTAAGTGAACCTACTATCATAAACTCAAATATTCCTTGTACTTTATCTGTTGAACAAATAAATAATGTTGAATTAACAACATACGACTTAATTATGATATTTTCATCAGTAAAATCAATAAAATTTGGTGAGGTATCTTGTCATTCAGTAAATCGTTATCCATTAAATATCTTAAACGGTACACTAAATAGGATACCAATCCACGTAAAATTTGAGAATAATAATCTTGCTAAAAAGAATATTACCATATTTCCTAACCAACGTTCAATATCACCAATGGATTTTGGTGGTTTTGAAGTTATTTTTAAATCGGATGAACCTGGAAATTATTCAGTTAATTTAGTATATAGTATATGTAATAGATATTTATATTCAATACCAGTTAGTGCAGTTGTTATCCCTGCGAAAATTGAAGTTAATAAAAAAGCCTTAGATTTTAATATAAATTTTGGTGAAATAAATATTAAAAAACAAGAAAGTTTAGTTGAATATAATAGAAATGAATTATTAACACCACAAAATGATAAAGAACATATAATTAATTATATTGATATACCTTATGAAGAAAAAATAGTAAATTTGAAAAATACAGGAAATTATAATGTAAAATATTCATGGGATTTGCTTCAATCTGAAAATAATAATACTTTATTATGTACTGAAGTTCCAAATGTTTCAACTCTTTTAAATTACAATGGAGTTTTTCATATTAATCAAAGAGAAGGTGTCATAGAGAAAAATAGCTCTATATCTGTTGCTATAAGGTATTATCCTTCCATAAAAAGTAGAAATAATTATGTTTTAGTATTGAATGCAATTGATTATGATAGTAATCAAATTACAAATTCGACATTAATTAAATGTTCTGCTTTTATTTCTGGCTCGAAATGTAGTTTAGTACAAGCTTCAAATAATGAAATATTTGATTTTGGTGTTCTCTCTAAAGCAAATCCAAAAAAAGATTTTTCCTTTAATTATTTTAATTATGATAGATATCAGCATCTATTTTTGAATCAAAATTTTAAAATTATAAAGATTAAAAATAAAGGAAATAATTCGAGTTTTTATTGTGTTAAGCCATATTCCAATTCAGAAATATTTATTGAAAATTCATATGGTATAATTGAAGCTAACTCAACATTAGAATTAAAAGTTTGGGTAAATCCAACCAAGGTTAGAATTAAAGAAGATATTATTGAAATTAATATATTTGGTGAAGGAACAACTATAAAAATTCCAATAAAATATGAATGTGTTGCTCCAAATATTAGTATTAATAAATGTGAATGTGAATTTAAATTAAAAACCATAATAGGAAATTCTTTCAGTGGTGAAGTAAAATTAATTAATTCAAGCAGAGCTACCACAACGTTATTATTAGACTTGAGAAAATATCCTGAATTTGGGATTAAATATTCAAAATCAATGAAATTTATAACTCCAATGGAAATATTAGGGAAAATTATATCTAATGGTTTTAATGAGAACCATTTTAAATATCAAGGAATTAGAGAAGTGCCACAGATGTCAGATCTTGTAAACTATTTAGAAAATATTAAAAATTATACTTATGATACTTCAATAAAATCTAATATTTATTTAATTGATATTTCTCCAAATGAAGTTATTGATTTTCAAATTACTTATAAACCTGAAAAAGTGGAAACATGTAAATTTAATATTCCAATTCAGTGTTTAGATGAAAGTGATAATTTAAGCATTCCAGTATTTGCAGAATCAATTGTATCTCCATTATCGTTATCAAAATTAGAAATAAACTTTAAAAATAATATAATGAATGAAAAATATACTGAATTAGTTGAATCAGAAAATTTAGAAGAAATTGAAATGATAAATCAGAGTGAAAATACTATTAAATGGAAAGTAGAAGATTCATATAAAATCAAAATTAAAGATATTTTTGTATTCTCAAAAACTTCAGGTACTATTGATTTTGGTAAAAGTTTCAAATTATTAATAAAGTTTAATCCAAATACTGTGGGTTCTTTCAGTGAAAATATAAATATTTTCTTTGGAAATGATGACTATAATAATGTGATTTGTTTAACTTTAAATGGAAATAGTGTTAAACCATATATATTATTTGACCCACCAGAATTATATTTTCCAATAGTTCCTTATAATGAGGTTTCTGTCATATCATTTGGTATAATTAATTATGGATGTAGTCGAAATGAACTAAAAACTAAAATTCAAAATAGTGTTTTGGAACAAGTGGGTTATTTTGATTTATATTTCCCTGAAGGGAGATTGTTAAAATCATCAGGAGAAAAATTAAATGTAATCTTACAATTTGTATCAACAAATAAAAAAGCTAATCCTATTTCTTTTTCATCTACAATTGAAATTTCAGAAGATATTTCAAATTCAACTATTTATTATCTACCAATATATGGAACTAGTAGTAATTCATGTTTTACATTATATTCATATTTATGGAATCTTGAATTTACAAAACGTCAAGAAGAATCCAATAAAGAAATATATAAAGTTGAAGAAAAAAATGAAATAAAATTATCTCCTTTAGAAATAATAAATGAAAATAAAAAAAAATTGAGATTAAAACCATTTTCTCAACACTTTCATACACCAAATGGAATTGAATTGACTGATTGTAATTATGAAGAATATAATAATTATTTGGATGATTTAGCTGATGTTGCAACTAGATGGTTATCTAATAATACAAATTATGTAATATTATTACTACTTTAATTAATTATTTTTGAATATTATTTAAAATGTATTATTTGTTAAATAATTATTTTTTATTTTAATAATTTAGAATATTACCGAGGATCCATTCCCAAGATGTTTTGTTGAAAATTACGGTGACCCTATTATTGAACTAATGAATAATTTAAGTGGAAACAAAAAAAATTATATACAAATGGCAATACCAAATAAAAATCTAAGTAATTAAAACCTTACTTTTTTTGTTATATCTAATATATATTATTAATATAATGCTTTATTTTATATTTTATTATATATATTTCTTTTTCAACAGAAAAAAAGGAAAAAGTTTTATTTTATTATAAACAATATCTAGAAATAATTAACAATTTAAAAAATTTTGGAGCTTTGGTTAGTAACATTAATCCAATATACTTATTATCAAATAATGACTTTATTATATTACAAGATGAATTAATTAAAGAAAAGGTATATATATATATATATTTATTTATTTGTTACTATTACTATTATTATTATTATTATTGTTATTATAATTATTATTATTTTCAAATTTTAATAATTAATAATACTAATTATATGTTAATTATGTAGTATGGCAAATCATTATTTACTTTGAACAACGACTTAAGAAATTATTACTCTAAGTGTAGAGAATACTATGATGTCATATCAAAAGAAGTTTGGGTTACTATTCTGTTCCAAATTATTAATGTTTTCATTTTTAAAAATATAACTATGAAGCAGTATTTAAATTTTAATAATAATTTAAATAAGAAAAAAACTGAATTAATTGAAGAATTGCAAGTTCACAAAAATATCTATTCCACCCCTGAACATATATTATTTAGTTGGATTAAAAACGAAACCAACAAGGTATAAATATATAATATTATAAATTTTAAAATAATATTTAATGTATATTAACAACTAAATTTTTTATTTAATAAATTTTTAATATAAGGATATTGAAAATGATAACAATGAATTTTCTTACACATGTTTAATTAATAAAAAATTACAAGATTTTACTGTATTGTCCGATTTGTTATGTGCATATATTCCATCTTTAAGGTCTCGTTTTAATAATATGAGTAGAAAACATCAGTCCCAAGCATATCAAGAGAGAAATTCTAAAATATTTATGAAAATTTTAAATGAACTTTTAAATACAAATTATCCAAAAATATCACCAGGAAAAGTAATACTTGGCAATATATATGGTAAATGAAACTAATTTATTATAATCATATATATATATATATATAAATATATTAAAAAAATATTTATTTAATGATATATCTAGAAATATTATTGCTCTTGGCATTTCTATATCAGTTACTACCAAGTATATCAAAAGTACAAACTATTGAATTTTCAGGAAAATTAAGAGAACCTATAAAAAAAACAGTTGAAATATCAAATAATAGTAATCAAACAATTAACTTTATTATTAATCAAAATGATTCATTAGATTTTAAATTAGATTTACCAAAAGAAAGAAATAAAATTTTAACTCTTAAAGAAAAGGTTAAATACATGATATAATTAAATAAAAAAGAAGGATTAATTATAGCTAACGTTATTAACTTTAATTTATTATTTTTATAGTCTTCTAAAACTATTAATATTACTTTTATAGGAAAATTTTCAAAACCTGAATCTTCATTTATACGATTTATACCACAATATTTAAGTTTTAATCATGTTACAGCAATAAATTATAGATTAATGTCTAATATTAATGAGGCGACTTTAGAAAATATTATATATATTGAAACACCACTGTTTAAAGTTCCTCCGTGTACAACTACATTTGATGTTAAGAATCCATATGAAACTGAAGGGGTATTTAAGATTATTCTTCATGAGAAAAAGGTAATATTTGTTATTATATATCAATATAATTTTAAATTTATTAATGTATTTGTTAAAAATTAGTCATAATTAACCTTTTATATATTTTATTAAAAGAATAAAAATCAAAATACCGCATATAATTCTTTTAAAATATCTAAAAATGAAATTAACTTATTACCAAATAAAGCGACACCATTTACCGTATCATTTATACCTACAATGGTAAATACAATGATTTATGGTTTATGATTTATTTGTATTAATTAAATTATTACTAATTAAATATTATAAAAATATATATAGCTTGAATCATATAGTTGCATATTGCATTTTATTAATGATCAAATTGGTGAATTTATGTATAAAATTGAGGGGAAAACAATATATCCATTGCCAATGGAAATTTATCAATGGTCATGTAGAACTTCAAAAACTCTTTATAAAACTCTAAATATCCCATTTATTAATGAAAATAGAGAAAAAACATTTAAATATTTAAATAGTAAAAATGATTTAGACGATATAAATTTAAATTCGCATAAAAATAATGAAGATAACAAAGAATATATATATACAGTAATTTATAATTTTTTTTATAATATTGTCAAATTTATATATTAAATAATACAATTATTAATATATATATTTATAAATTTTGAAATTCAATGTATAAATAAATTATAGATTGAATACTCATCAGAATTCTTTTCAGGATCAAATAAATTTATTTTCAATACTGAAAAAGCAATTAATAATTTAAAAAATAATGGATTTGAAATACCAATTTCATTTACTCCAAAGGTAAAATTTCGAAATTATTATAAAGATATATATATATAAAATATTAAAGTAAAACTAACAATCATTGATATATATATATATACTTAGTATTCAGGAAAATATTCTTGTTATATTGTAATAAAAAGAAATGACAAAAAGGATATTAGAGTATATTTAATAAATTGTACATCTATTCCTGAAGGGAAAAAAGCAAAACTGGAATTTAATACACCTTCAAGAAAAGAAATTATTCAAAATATACCTATTATTAATAATACAAATAATAGTTGGACTATAAAAGTAATAATTCATAATATTATTATTAATAATAAATTTTAATTATTATAATATTTTTTTCATTTAATTGATATAATATTATATAATATAAAATGTTTAGTCCAATTTGAAAGGAAGTAATTTTTCTACTCCATCTATAATTAATGTTAAACCCCATTCATCAGAAGATTTTCCTATAAAATTTAAATCCCAATTGCCTTGTAGAATTGAAGGACATTTGATTCTTTCGAATCTACAAAATAATCAAAAATATGAGTTTGATTTACTCGGTATAAGTACAGAACCTATGGCAGAAGATGACATTAAATTAAATGGAAAAGCAAGAGAAGTGGTAATTACAGATTAAAAAATAAATTTATTTATAAAGTTTTAAATATACAAATTAATAAAGAATTTTTTATATTTTATTAATTATATATTGTGAACACATACCTAAAATATATAGATTAGTTATTCATTCCCTGTTCATAATTATACCGAGTATGATGATTATTTTACAATTAGTACTGATTTACCTTTAATTTCATCAACAACATCTTTACATGTTAAAGCGGGTGGAACAGAATATTGTGATGTAAAATTATTTCCAAAATCTAGTGGAACATTTAAAAATTCAATAACATTTATAAATAAAGATATGACAAATTATATATGGTATAATGTTGAAGTAAGTACTATATTTATTTATAAAATTTTCATAAAATATTCTATTTATATTATTATTATTATTATTATTATTATTATTATTATTATTATTATTATTATTATTATTATTATTATTATTATTATTATTATTATTATTATTATTATTATTATTATTATTATTATTATTATTATTATTATTATTATTATTATTATTATTATTATTATTATTATTATTATTATTATTATTATTATTATTATTATTATTATTATTATTATTATTATTATTATAATAAAAAATTAACTATTTAAATATAACAAAGTTAAATATTGATAAGCCAGATCCTGAAGGAAAAATTTTATTATCATCAGATGTTAGAAAATCAATAACTTTGGTTTTAAATATATCAAATAAAACAGAAAAAACTGTTCAGTATAAAATATTATATAAAGGTGATTGTTTATCAGGAAAAAAGAGTATTTCTATTCTTCCAAATAGTATTTATGAATATGAATTGACTTATGCGCCAAGTAATTTAATTAGCAATTATATATTTTTATAAATAATAAACTCTTTTTTTTTTGCAAAGTTTTAATTCTATAATATTATTATATTTAAAGTACTTTCTGGTATATCCTCAGGTTATTTAATGTTTCATAATGAATTAATCGGTGATTTTTGGTATATATTAAATTTTGAAGCTAAAGATTCACCTCCAATTGAACTTCCAGTTATGGAGTGTCCGTTAGGAAAAAATGCCGTAAATATGAAATAAACCTATTATTATGCTATTTCAATAACTTTTAATTTAAATAATCTATTAATATATAAACTATATTTTTATTAATATATGAAGTCACAGATCATAGTTTTATCAAACCCAACAAGTCAAACAGTAAATATTAATATACAATCAACAAATAATAGAGAATTCCAAGTAATTGATTATAAAATGATCGAATCAAAAACTCGACAAAAAGGTTTATCATCCTTAATATTAAATCCAAATGAAAAAAAGAAAATAGGACTTCATTTTTGGCCAAGTTCATTAAATCAAACAATTGACGCAAAAATTACCTTCAGTAGTAGTTTAATTGGGAATACTGTATATGTAGTAAAAGTAAGAATTAAATGTAATTTTAAAAAAAAATATTAAAATATATTATTAACAAATTGTTTTAATTCTTGTTTATTATAAAGGGTTATGGTGTTAAGCCAGAATTAATGAATGAAATATTAGTAACTGCTGTTTTGGGTAATATAACAACATCAAATCTAACTTTTAATAATCCATTATTATCTCCAATTGATGTTAAAATAGATTTAATATCTGAAACAGACACATTCCAGGTATTCAAATTAATTTTTATTTAAAATATTATATAAATTAGCAAATGATTAACCTTTTATTTTAATAAATTAGCTCTTGATGAAGAAAAATACTTATCATGTAACATCAAATGGAAATATTGAGATACCATTTTCATTTATTCCTACGAATGTTATGAAATATAATGCTATATTAAAAATCGTTGCTGAAAATGACCTATGCTTCTCATATCCTCTTATTGTAATCATTATATAAACAATAAACTTACTGTTAATATGATTTATTAATTAAATACTAAAAAGAATATTAATATATAAAATTTGAAATATTATATAGGGGGTAGTTGAAACTTCTGTAAAATCGCCAACTCTTTTAATAGAAGGAAATTGTAAACAATTAATAGAAAAAACATTAGAATTCCCATTAATTAATTATATTTATAATAAAAAGAAATTAAAACATAAAGAAAAAGTATTCAGTATAAATATTGAAAATGATAATAATAAAAATGATCTAGCATTGGAAAATATTAAATTATCTTTAAATGAGATAAAAATTGAAGAGGATGATAATATAACTATGATTGTAAAGGTAAATATATATAAATATAAATTAAGTAAATATATAAATTTATTAAAATTTTAATACTTTTTTTTTTAAAAAAACAAATTAGGTATCATATACTCCAAATCAAGTATTTGATAAAAAATTATATCTTATTGTTACAGATAATACTTCTGGTGGTAGATGGAAGTATAATTTACATGTAATTTCTCATCCACCTCTAATAGATGATGTTATTACAATTGAAGGATCTATTAATAAAAGTAATTGTATATCTTTTAATATTAAAAACAATTCAAACGAAGTCAAAAAGTTTAGAGCATTCTTTGATGAATCAACTCCTCCTGAATTTTCAATTCAGCCAGAATATGGTCAATTAGTTCCTGAAAGTCAATGCGGTGAAAATGATAATCAATTTATCATAACATATACACCAACTAATTATGGTAAAATTTTAAGTGGCAGACTTAATATTGTGGTATATATTGTTATATTAATTATTAATATTATAATTTAATTTTTATTTAAACAAATTATATAATTTAAACATTATTTTAATTAAAAATGCATATATTTATTACATAATAATATTAATAGTGTAAAGATATATCATGGTCTTATTTAGTAAAAGGTGTTCCACCAAAAATTAATATATCGAAAAATAGAAAAAGTATATTTAGCAATGAAATCAAAAATAATAAAAATTCATTAAAAACTAAGAAAATAAATTATATACAAAGAAACTTAAATTCATTTAAAAAAAAGTAATAATTAATAAATATATAGAATAACAAAAATTAATATTAAGAATATTAATTTAAGACTTATTTAATAATTACATAGGATTAAAATATTTTTATACATTTTTTATCAAATCTTTTATTTCATATTTTTTTATAAATCTAATAATAATTATACAATAGATATTCTATATTATCATTTTTTTAACTATAGTTAATGCTTAAAATATTATTAGAATTGCATATTAATTATATTTTGAATAATGATAATATCTTTACTTCTTATTTTTTTTTAACATCATTAAAATAAAAAATATATATATATATATATAAAAATAAAATATAAATATAAATAAATAAAATAAAAATATAAATAGTGAAGTACTATAATAATAAAAATAAAATAAAATAAAATAAAATAAAAAATTCAATTATAATAATATTAAAATTTAATTGTAATAATCTTTATTTTATATATAATTTATTAATAACGATCATTATTAAATTTTATATTTTTATTTCTAATTATATTTTGAATAATGATAATATCTTTACTTCTTATTTTTTTTTAACATCATTAAAATAAAAAATATATATATATATATATAAAAATAAAATATAAATATAAATAAATAAAATAAAAATATAAATAGTGAAGTACTATAATAATAAAAATAAAATAAAATAAAATAAAATAAAAAATTCAATTATAATAATATTAAAATTTAATTGTAATAATCTTTATTTTATATATAATTTATTAATAACGATCATTATTAAATTTTATATTTTTATTTCTAACTAAAAAAAAACACTGATATTATTTTTGATATTATATTTACTATTTTATATTATGAAATTAAAAGGTTATATATTCTGAATTTTTTTTAATTAAATCATTTAAATATGAATATGTATTAAGTATTTATGTAAATGTAATTTTTTATTCAGTAAAAATTGATATGTCTTTAAATGTTTATGTCTTTGATTTCATTTTTATTACTATTATTTTGTACTATAGTTTATATAGTTTATGATGATACAAATAACTTATTTTTAAAAATTTTTATTTTCTATAATCCTCTTTAATATAATTAAAATAAAAGCATGCATTTAATGTATTGAAACATGGATAATCTATTAAAATGTATTTTATATTTATAAATATCATTAAATATTGTATTATTTAAAAAAATAAGTCTTTTACTTCAAATAACATTTTCACTTATTAAAAAAAATAACAATGAATTAGTATCTTCTACACATAAAAAATTTAAAGCTTGGAATTCTCATTATAAATTCCAAGGACGGATTCTTCAGGTCATAATCTTTCTAAAGATTTCTGGAAAGATTCTGATGCACTTAGGAATTTGAGAAATCCACTGCAATAAGATTATACTAGATTGAAGGATTTTTTAATGAGAATAGCTTTATATCATTATATTACGTTTTTAAAGAACTTAACATTCCTCTTCTATCGGTGAAATGTACGATTGCTCAGGTGAGATGTTTTAAAAAATGGAAAAACTTTAATTGCATATTCTCTGTTTTACTAAGAGAGATATCACGTTGTAGACGTTATGCATGGGATAAAGAAAGTAAAATTTTAGAAGATAAATTAGATAAATTCCCATCAAAAAAAACAATTGCAAACTTTTATTCGGATAGGAATATGACAGGAAAATCAATTGAAGACGCCTGTCTAGAATGATGTCCTTGTTGTTATAGAAAAAATAGTAATCCTCGATTGGAATATTGGATTTCTAAATGCCATCTTCTCCGTGAATTTCAAATGAATATTTAATGAATATTGAGAAACTTTATGAAGTTTAGCATGTAAATATATGGGTGATGTGGTACAGATTATATAACTTCCTTCTTGGTGGAAGAAATGCAGACAATATTGATTTAAATTATTATAAAAAAAATGAGATGTCTTGTTTAATACTTCAAACAAATAATAGATAGTAAATAAACAAAACATAAAGATTTTTAATGCTTTTTATATCTTTTAAAAATATTAGCATTATCAAAAAATAACAGAAAATAAAATGTATAAAATCGTATATATATATGATATTATTTAAAAAAGCACTAATACAGAACTATATAATATTATTATATATCCTATTTATTTGTAATAATTTATTTAATATTTAAAATTATAAATAAAAATTGTAATAAAATAAAAATATTAATTAAAAATTAAAAAATTTGTAAATAAAAAATTCAATTTTTCTAACAAAATTAAATAAATAAAAACTAACCTTATAATTTTATGTTATTATTTATTGATTAAAAATAAAAAAAATAAAAATAAAAAAAAAATATTTAATTAAAAATTAATGAATTTCATTAATATTTGAATTATTCAATTCAATTTAAAATTTGTTATAAATATTGATTTAAAATATTAAAATAAATTATTTGAAATAAATAAATTAAAATTCGTAATTTAATTAAAGTATTAGCAATTATTTTTATAAATTTGTAATTAAATTTATTCGCAATTTTTTATGTAAATTAGAAATAGTTTTGATCAAATGATAAATAAAATCAAGCCACAACATGTGTATAAATGTCATTAATTTTACCCTAATTTTATATCCTTGTAATTACCTTATTATTTTATAAATAATAATAAATAAATAAATAAATAAATAATTATTAAATAAATAAATTTGATATACTATATCTATTAGATTAAGAGTCTTTTTCTACCATGAACGCCGCCACTACTACTACACCTTTTGTCCAAAAACTCAATGGAAAAAATTTTCGTACTTGGTACCTCTTTATTCAAAATTTCCTTAAAGGAAAGAGACTATTCCAATATACTGAAGTCGACATCATTGCTGAACGAACCAACGTCTTTAATCAATTAACTAATGATCTCCAAAATCTACAAGCTCAGGCCGAGAATAATCAAAATAACCGGGAACTTCAAGCCAATATCCAAAATATTCAAGAACAATTGATTCAACAACAGAACGCTATAGAAGAGGCGATTGCCAACGACGCTATGGCTAACTCCATAATCATCGCTAATGTAACAGATAAAGTTTTAAAATTTATCGAAAGGAGAGAAAAAGCATTCGAAAAAATGGAGAAACTTAAACAACTCTACGAAAGAGACGAAGAAGAAGAACATTCTATTTGGTACAAGAGGCTCTTTGAACTTAAAGCAAGTGACATCAATAACACTATGGATGTCATAAATGAAATTATGGAACTTTTCAATATGTTACATGACACAAATTTAAATCCAAACAATTTAGAAAAACTCACAATTTTACACAATGCTCTTCCAAATGAAATCAAAAATATTGTCAATTTTAGCGCAGACGTCAACCCGATTGAATTCTACAATGATATCAAAAATAAGATTTTTATTAGAAAATATAATAGTAAGTCCAATAGACTCACTAGTTTAAACAACAATTATATTCAAAATTCTCAAGAAGACAACATGGACCTTGATTATGATCTTAACCACGTCTACCATCATACTAAAAATCTACGCAACTCAAAATCTTATCCTTCCAACAAGAAATTTTGTCACATTTGTAAAATCAACGGACATTCCACTGACGAATGTTTTTTCAATGCGAAGACAAACAAAAGAATTCGAAACTCAAAAAATTACAAAAACAAAAGAATCAATCAAAAGAAACATAAATATAATTACAAAAAACAAACTGGATCATTAAAAAACATCGAACATAACGATGAATATGTCTCCTTCGATGAACTTTATAATAACTATTATGATTATTCCATTAATAGCATTGAATATACCGATGATGAATCCATAAATAACATAGAAACAATGGATAATCACATGATAACAACTAATAATAATTTTATATTAAACAACAATTTTAATAATAATATTTCATTTTTCATTAATTTTTTACTTTCAAATGATCATGTGTATAGTTGGGGTTGCTCAGCATATCATTCATTTATGAATACAAAACCGTATCGTCAAGTAAATGATAAAAATATATTCAACCTTGAATATTTATCATCAAACGAACAATATCCATATAGTACTCAATGAACCTATGACACAGGTTCCTCTGAACATATTACAAATAATAAGTATCTATTAGCTGATTTTAAAAAACAAAACATTACAATGAGATGTGCTAACAATACCGAATGCTACTTTGAAGGATATGGTACATTTCATGGGAAAATAAACGGTCATAGAATTACCTTACATCACGTGCTATTTTCAAAGAACATATCAAAAAATATAATTAGTGGTATTAAACTTTCAAAAGAAGGAATATATACCCTAATTGCATCAGATCGAAAAAACAAGCCTTACATCAGTCTTATTATGAACAATCGAGTTATTGGAACTTTTTATTCCAACATCCACAATATAATACATATGACTATAAATCCAATTAATACTAATTCCCACAATCTACTTAACATTGAAATAGACAACAATAATTTAAAAATTTGGCATAATCGACTTGGTCACTTTTTTCTTTATGACATTAACAAATATCTAAAACTAAATAAAATAAAGCCATTAAATTGTACTGAATGCCGAATTTCCAAAATGAATAAAGACCCTTTTAATGGTACTCCCCCTAGAGCCACTGAAATACTAGAGACAATCCACTCCGACATTGTTGGTCCTGTTGAACCATCCATTACTAACAAAAAATACTTCATAACATTCATAGATGAATTTTCACGAAAGGCATGGTTATACTTACTTGAAGAAAAGTCACAAGCAACTGAAATAATAATACAATTTCTCACATTTATTGAAAACCAATATAATAAAGTTATCAAAACTTTCAAATCAGACAATGGTAAAGAATACAAGAATAAAAGGATATTTAATTTCTGTAACAATAAAGGTATAAACAAAGTATTCTCAACACCTTATAATCCGCAAATCAACGGTCTCGCGGAAAGGTTCAACCGTACCATAGTCGATTGTACAAGAACATTACTATTCACTTCAAAACTCAATACTAAATTTTGGGATTTTGCAATCAAGTACGCCACTCATTTATATAATATCACTCCACATTCCAGCATAAACAATCAAATTCCCAATAAAATTTTCTTTAATAAAGACATCGACTTATCAAAAATCAAAGTTTTCGGATGCTCTACATATTATAAAATTCCCAATAACAACAAAATTTCTAAATTCGAGCCCAAATCAAGAAAAGGAATATTTTTAGGTATTGATTTTGAATCTAATAGTTTCATCATTATGGACATAAACGATAATAAATGTAAACTTGTTAGAGAAGCACTATTCTTAGAAGATATATTTCCTGGAGTACAATTAAATAGTAAAATATCAAATATCAATAATGAACTCTGTATTACAAACAACACTCTTACTTTTGAAAACTCAGACATTTCAGACACCTTCCAAAATATTTATAATAATAATTACTCTAATAATAATATACAACAACATATACATGATATTCGTACTACTGATAGTATTCAAGAAAATGAAAACAACAATACAGAAAATACTGATGGACAAAGCTATACCAACAATGATGACATCAATCATACCAAAAATATTGAAAATAACGACAATGAAATCCACAACGATTCCACAAATTACACCAACAATATTATAATCAACAATAATAATACTGATAAACAATCAAAAACTATAAATCGCAATAGATCACTATTTACGAATGATGACAATAATCACAAGAAAATAAAAAGAAACCCTAGTTCAATTAATCATAAAAGAAAAAGAAATATTGAAGACGTAGAAAACATAATTTATAAGAAAATAAAAAATATCGACAACATTCCTCAAATACTCAGAAAAAGACCACATACATCAACAGATAAAAGCGATCCAATATCTAATAAAAGAATAAAATCACTAATCAATAATAAAGAATTCAATAACATCTCACACATAAATAACAATAAAAATAAAATTTCAGCCAAAAACACAATCCAAAAGATCCCCAAAAATTTTAATGAAGCTATTAACAGTAATGAAAAGAAAGAATGGTTAACTGCAATCAAAAATGAACTTGATAACTTATATGCAAATAAAATAATGACATTCACTAAAAGAATACCAAAAAATACCAACATTATATCTTCAAAATGGGTATTCACTGTAAAAAGAGATGAAAACAACAATATCACTAAATATAAAGCAAGATTAGTAGCCAGGGGCTACAAGCAACAAAAAGGTATAGACTATGACATTACTTATTCACCAACACTTAACACAGATAGAATAAAACTAATTATTGCCCTTGCTGCCAAATTCAAGTGGAATATTCAACAACTGGACATAAAAGCAGCATTCTTAAATGCAAACTTTGACAAAACATTATATATCCAAATTCCAAAAGGAGATAAAAATTTCAAAAAAGGTTTCTGGAGATTAAATAGGGCACTCTACGGTTTAAAACAGGCCGGAAGACAATGGTTTCTTACTATCTCAAAATTCCTTAGAGAAAATGGATATACGCAATTAAGTTCAGAACCATGCATCTTCAAAAAGGTAATCAATAATAAACTTGTCGGTCTTATTGGATTATACGTCGATGACATGATGATTACCGGAAACAATCGAGAAATAAGAAATATAATAAGCAAACTTAAGAAAAGATTCAAAATCTCAAATTGTGAACCTCTAAGATATATACTAGGAATAAAAATAGAAAAGGATCATAACGATTATATAATATCTCAAACTCACACAATAAACACTTTACTCGAAAAATATAATATTACAAATATCAAAAAACAATCTACACCATGTACAGGAGACAATCTAATATCAGAAAACAAAAAACCATTTAACACAACGATATTCAAAAGTGCAATTGGATCGCTGATATACATCGCAAAAATCACACGTCCAGACATCAGCTTCGCCGTTCATAAAATAGCAAGAAAATCTGAATCCCCTACCGTATCAGATTGGAACAAGGTATTGAATATATTCAAATACCTAAACGCTACTAAAGATTATAAGCTGAGATATAATGGAAAAGGGAACTTTATTGGATACACCGATTCTGACTTTGCAGGAGATCTTGAAGATAGAAAATCTACCTCAAGACACATAATATTAATAGGAAATTCCCCAATATGCTGGGGATCAAAGAAGCAGTCCATCGTAGCCACTAGTACTACCGAAGCTGAATATATAGCCACTTCCGAATGTGTAAAAAAGGTACTTTGGATAAGAAACATCCTAAAGGAATTACTTAATTTTAAAAAACCTATAACGATATTCACAGATAATACTTCAAGCTTAAAAACAATAAAAAACGGCGAACTAAACAGCAAATTAAAACATATTTCAATAAAATATTACTTTAACAAAGACAATATTAATCAAAATAAAATAGATCTAAAATATATTCCAACCGACGAAATGCTCGCTGACACATTAACAAAAAATCAAAACGGAAGTCAAATAAAGAAATTTACCAAAAAGATATTCGAAATAAATAATAACAATAACCAAAATAACAATAATATTAATTACAAAAATAAACACAATTACCACTATATCATAGACAATAATAACAACGTAAATAAAAGAAAATTTAATAGTAATGATAATAAATACTAAAAAATGATAAATAATATTAATAATTCCAAACTCATATTTTAATCATATTAAAAATAAGTTTGAGGGGGGAATGTTATAAATGTTGATTTAAAATATTAAAATAAATTATTTGAAATAAATAAATTAAAATTCGTAATTTAATTAAAGTATTAGCAATTATTTTTATAAATTTGTAATTAAATTTATTCGCAATTTTTTATGTAAATTAGAAATAGTTTTGATCAAATGATAAATAAAATCAAGCCACAACATGTGTATAAATGTCATTAATTTTACCCTAATTTTATATCCTTGTAATTACCTTATTATTTTATAAATAATAATAAATAAATAAATAAATAAATAATTATTAAATAAATAAATTTGATATACTATATCTATTAAAATTATAATTATTTATATAAAATTGTTAATAATGAAAAATACTCTTTTTCATATATATTTATAATTATAAACTAATTCATAACTTTGATTTTATCAATATTTATTGATATTCATTTATATTTATTATTATAATAGTCATTATATATTTAAGCATACTATTGTTTATTTTGTTTTAGTGATCAATATTTACATAATAAAAGCATAGCTCTGAAAGAAGCTTTTAATGATTATAAGGATTTTTTATTAACATTAAGAAGGGTTAAAAATAGATTAAAAACATAATTTTTCTATAATAATAATAAGCTCTATAAAAATAAATATAAAATATATATATTTTAAACAGAAGAAAAAAAAAATTAATACTGTAAATAAAAT
This sequence comes from Neocallimastix lanati (nom. inval.), assembly GCA_016946835.1. NCBI lineage: Eukaryota > Fungi > Neocallimastigomycota > Neocallimastigomycetes > Neocallimastigales > Neocallimastigaceae > Neocallimastix > Neocallimastix lanati (nom. inval.). The sequence continues at coordinate 919,592 of JACVTC010000064.1, forward strand.
TTAAAATAAAAGATTGTCTGTAAAATGTTATTTTTATATAATAAATAAAGAAATTTTACATTTTCTAATTATTTTAAATATTATCTTTTTTTTTTAAAAAAAAAAAAAAATTAACATTAATTTTTTTTATATATATTTTATATTCATTATCTTATTGTTTATTAAAAACTTAATATTACTATTATTATTATTAATATTATTAATAATAATTATATTTTAAATAATATATATATATATAATAATTTATTGTTTTGATATTATTATTAAAATTGTTAATAATAATTATATTTTAAATAATATATATATATATATATTTTATTGTTTTTAATTTTTTTTTTTTTTTTTTTTTTTTTTTTTTTTTTAATTTTTTTAATGATTTTTTTTTCTTTTTAATGGTTAATCATGCGTAAATTGATTATTAATTTAAATATATATATATTTATTATTAAAATTTATGTTCTATAATAAAAATATGAATTGTTATAATATTCATATATATTAAATTATATGTATATTATTAATTAAAATATTATTTTTCATTTTGTAATGAAAAATAATAAAGATAGTTGAATTTAAAATAATCAAGAAGTTTTATATATTCTTTTTAAATTAAACTTCTAGATTCTTATAATATGCAAGAGATGTTCGTATAGGCTGAATAACATTATCATCCTTTATATATAGATTTATATATGAAACATTAATAGTTGAAATCTTAATATAAAATTTTAATCTTTAAAATTATACTTACCATATTAGGTAGAACTTTGGCCATTGCTTCGAATATAGGGATCATTACATATGCAATAAACGATGACTGTGTTGTTGATTTTTTTACTTTTTTTCTATCCATCATTGCTGATTCTGGCAAACCCTCAATTATTTCTTTATCATGTTGCATAAAGAACTCTTCTAATAAATTATCAACCCATGGCTCAGCAACACGAGTTGGTCTTACTTCATTAGATATATCAGCACTTTTAATTAGCATTAATAAAAGCTATAATATATTTTAGATTAGTTTTATTTATTATTATTTTATATATATCTTTTTTAAAATAAATTTTTACAAAAATAACATTTCATGGCAATTTTTACCATAGTTCTATGTTCTTCATTTTTGAAGTCAAAATTTTCAGTCATATCTTTAAATTGGCCTACTAATGTACTATGTTTCGCCATATCTGTTGCTAAAATACACTGAATAATGCCTTTTCTTACTTCAGCATATTCTTCCTTTGATAATGATTCTAAAACATTTGTTTCTGGTCTTTTCAGTATATAAAAGAATACAGCTAAATAAAGTTTAAAAACAAAAAAAAAATTAAAATAAAATAAAATGTCATTAAATAAAATTAAAATGTCATTAAATAAAATTAAAATGTCATTAAATAAAATTAAAATGTCATTAAATAAAATTAAAATGTCATTAAATAAAATTAAAATGTCATTAAATAAAATTAAAATGTCATTAAATAAAATTAAAATGTTATTAAATAAAATTAAAATGTCATTAAATAAAATTAAAATGTCATTAAATAAAATTAAAATGTCATTAAATAAAATTAAAATATCATTAAATAAAATAAGATATCATTAAATAAAATAAAATATCATAAAATAAAATTATATATAATTAGATAAAATATAAGATTAGTATTTTATATTATTTTATTAATATGAATAATAAAGTATTACAATACGTTAATATAAATAAATAATATTACCACAATGATGGTTCTCTAAAGGTGATTGATCATTATATAATAATGCTAAATCTGTTTTAGCGTTTATTTGATACTATATTTTAAATAAATTTGTTTAATTTTATTATATATAGATATATGTATATTTTATAAAATAATATTATAAAAAATTAAAAAAGAAATAAATCTTACAGCATTATTACACCCTGGATGATCTCTAAATATTATATTATTACAATTTATAATAAAAAATTAAATTAGAAATAACAAATATTTATTCATTATATATTTGTTTAAATTATTATATTGTATTCAAAGACATTTCAACGTACAAATCGTGGCCAATACCTAATTAATTATTAAAATTTAAGATAACATTTAATATATTTTTGTCATAGTTTTAATTTTAAAACATTTTATCATTTAAATACCGATAATAATATAATAATATGATAAATAAATAATATAATAATATGATAAATAAATAATATAATAATATAGTATAATAAATAAATAAATAAATAAATAAAAATTACATGATAGCATCAATATTAGTTTTTCACGGGGTGTTAAAATATTAACCAAATTAGTGATATGTATAATTCCATACATCTATTTCATTTTTGTTTTTTTTGTCGTATTATTGCAATAAATAATAATAATAACAACAACAACAACAACAACAACAACAATAATAATAATAATAATAATAATAATAATAATAATAATAATAATAATAATACATTATTAAAAACTAATAAATGTTAAATATTTCTTATTTTTAATTAAATATTTTACCATTTGAGTAACACAAAAGCAATGAATAAAATTATGGAAGGGCTATAAAATAATTTATATTTAAAGGAAGAATAAAAATTTTTTAATTATATTTATAAAAGTTATATTTTTATATGTAAAAAAAAAAAAAATTTTTTGATTATTTACATTTTTATTGTAACATAATTTACAGCAATGTAAGAAATTATCCAATGTGTCAAAATTGATATTAAAATGATCAAGTAATTTGAGTTCTATAAACATATGTTCAAGTAGTGAAATCATTCCATTTTCTTTCCATTGCCAAATATCAAATGTTGGTTTCTTTAAATGGTCTGCAATTTCCTTATCAAATGTTGGTCTTTCAATATTATGACGATATATCATTTCAATATTTTCAACTTTATTTTTTGCAGGACATGGTGTTTTAACCAACTTTGATGAAGATTGAATAATCCTTGGATTAATATTTAATCGATCTTCGTCTTCATTATGTATTATTAAATTACTATTACTCGAACAACTTTCAAATTGAGGTTGCTTTGTTTTTCTAAATACAAGTTTATAAGGTTCCTCAGCTGTGTTTGGTTCAATTTCAGTTGATATTGGAATTAGGGTTCCATCATGTTTATATAGTTTTAAAATGAGATTTGTATCGTCCATATAATCTGCTACATTACATAAAAAAGTTCGAAATTCACTAGTTGTAGTTTTCGAGAAAATTTCAATTACTTCATTTCCAATACCTTCAATATTTAAATAAATCTTTTTCGTCATTTTTATATATATTTATAAAAAAAAAATTTTTTTTTATCTTTTTTTTTTTTTGTATTTTTTTTAATTGTTTAATTTTTTCTATTTTTAAAATATTTTTTTTATGATTTATATCTTTTTTTTTTTTTTTTTTTTTTTTTTTTTTTTTTTTTTTTTAAAATTTTTGATATTATTATTAGTAACTTTATATTAAATATATATTATTGTAGTTATTTGATATTTGTATATTTAAACTTAATTGTTTATTCTTCTTCTACCTCTTCCTTTAATACTAATTAAAAGGCAAATAAAATATCTTTTATCTTCTATCTACAAAATAATTATGAAATTCAATTATATGTATTATATTTGATTTATTATATTTTTAAATATTTGATTAAAACTAATTGTGAATGAAAAAACTTTTTATTAAAATACAAATATATAATTTTTTATTTTTGTTTTTCTATTAATTAGATTTCTAATTAAAAGAGATAAAATAAAAAAGATATTCTCCTATATTATATAGTAAAATTAAAAATAAAAAAATAAAAATAGATTTGATTAGAATATATATTGTAGATTTTTTATTTTTATATAATCCATAATATTTAATATCTTGTAGTATTAATATTATTTTATATTTTTTCTTGTAGCATAATTACAATTGTTTTATATCATCCTATTTTACTATTATTAAAATTATTTCGTATAAATTGATTATTACTATAACTTAGAAATCATTTTCTTCTACTCTATAACGATATAAACGTATTTCTTTAAGAAAAAAAATAAAACAAAGTTAAGAATAAAAATATAAAATTGAGAATAGTATTTTTCCATGAATTATTATCAATAAAATATTTTAATTATTAGAATTTGATTCCTTATTAAATATATTAATTATATAAAAATATATATAAATTAGAATTATATCAGCTATAAAATTTAATATAATAACAAATTATATATATAAAACTAAAATAATTAAGGTATTATATTTAAATTCTAACTATATATAATTTAAATTATAAATAATTATAAACTCCATTACATAATGAATTAATAGAAGACATTTTCATTAATTGAATAAATTTACCTATTATTATTAAATTATTACATATTAATGATGATTTAAATTATTTTAATATTTTATTTTTATCTTTTAATTTATTAAAATTTAAATTCAAAAAAATATAAAAAAATATTTTTTAAAAAAAAAATTAATATGAATTTTGTATAAAATTTTGTATTGTACTAAAAACTTTCGTATTTATAAGATTTGTATTTCTAATAGTTTTTTCATGAATAAATTTTTTATAAATAATTATAATGAAAAAACTTTAAGAATATTTTAATATATTATATTTTAATATTTTCATTATAAAATATAGATTAAAAATTATAAAATACAAAGCATTGACATTAATACTGATAAAATAATCATTTATATTAATACACAAAAAATATTTTATAGTTGTTATAATTTCAGTATAAATCCAAAAATTTTTAAAAAATTAAATATTTTTAATTAACATATTTCATTGTATTATTTCAAAATGTTATAATTTAATTTTAAAAATTTTTATGCATATTTTCTATAATAATATATATATTATTTCAATTTGCATGAAATATATAGAAAAACACCTTTTCTTTTTAATATTTTATTATGTTTAATATAGTTTTAGTATGTATATATATTATTTATAAATTATCTAATAATACATATATAATTTTTTGGTAAATATATAATTAACCAATGTATGATTTATTTAATTAAATTCAATAATTTTTTTTTTTTCTGTTCATCAAACTAATAATTTTACTTAAAAAAATCACTTATAATAATAAAGATATAAAATTATAATAAAATGGTCTTATTTGTTACAATATTTTATAATATTGTGTAGTATTTATAATAACATATAGCATTTTCCTTCAATTTTCTGTCAATTATACAAGTTAAAAAGTTTTTTATTTACAAACTTTAATCTTTTTATATTAGAATTTTAATTTTTGTTATTCAATAATTTTTAGGTATAAAATGGATTTTTATTATTATTTATGGATTAATACTTTTTTAATTAGTTTTAATAATTAATATATATTATATATTTCTATAATAAATATAAAAAAAAAAAAAAAAAAAAAAAAAAACAGAGATGTAGAAAAAAAAATATATTTATTTTTAAAGGAATTAATAAATTTAAAACAGAATAATTTTATTCATAAACTAAATTTTCTTTATCAAAAAAAAAATTATTTAAAATACAACAATTAATAATAATAAAGGAAAAAGAAATGGTATAATTGATATTGAAATAAGTATTATTAAAAAAATATCATATATATACAATAAATATCTTTTTTTGCCATTTTATTAGTATATTTTTTAAAATATAGCAATGATAAAATATGTAATCATTAAAAATTAATAAAATAATTAAATATAATTAATAATAAAATCAAAAATATATGATATAAAATTTCCCAAAACCTCTTTTTTCTTTGTTCAAAATAATTAAATAAGAAAAAAAATATCAAATTAAAAAAAAAAAAGTAAATAAAATAAAATAAAAAAAAAACAAAAACAAAAACAAAAAAAAAAAAAAAAAAAAATAAATATATATATATATATAAACGTAATGAAAGGAAAAAAATAAGATATAAAAATTAATTAAAAAAAAACCGCAGGCTTAAAAATTTTGTTGTGGCTTATAATTATATTTCATATAAAATTTGATATATAATAATGTATTTTTAAATTATGGCTGAATAATAAAACTAGCTGATCTTTATTTAAGAAAAAATTTTTTTTTTTACAATTTTATATTATTAAAATTTTAAATTAATTTAATTTATATTATTATTAATTAATAATATTATTGGAAATTATATAAGAGATATTTTATTTAGTACTGATTATATTTAATTTTTTAAAAACATACTTTTTTTTTGTTTATATTAATATTGAGTGTTAGGTTATTGTATTATATGCTGCTATGTTATAATATATTAAACATTATATAACTTTAATATAGTTCAAAAGTTTATTCAAAGAAGTATTTATTCATTTTGATAATATTATATAATATCAATAGTAAGCATATATACTAATAAATTTTTATAAAGACTTGTAAAATTATTATTTATAGAATATAATATTAATTGTATTTTTATTTGTTTAAATTCATATATATTAAAACATTCGAAAAATATAAAAAATTATAATTGATATAGTTCTTAAGATCTTTTCATATTTTTTTTTAAAAAAAATAAATAATAAAAAAGTTGTCATTAAATTAACTTTAAATCATAATTTAATATATAAAAAAAAAAAAATAATAATAAAAATATTAAAAAACATTAAATATAACATTAGTTGAATAATATACAAAAATAATTATATAACATTAGTTCAATAATAATAAAACTTTAAATAAATAATATACAAAATATAATACATTAAATAAGTAATAAAGAGAATTTTAAAAGAATTTAAAAAAAAATAAAAAAAATACATTAGATAAATAATATACCAAAGATAATAAATTTATTTATATAAATCTAATGATTTAACCTAAATTATGTAAAATTTGTAATTGTATTATTACTATTAATATTAAAGAAGTTTATCTTGTTGTGAGATAAATCAGTAATCATTCTGTCTTTTTTTTTTATTAAAAAATATATATATAATAAAAAGTATAATAAAATACTAATTGAATGTTGAATTGAATTAACAAAACGAATTCAATTTTTTATAAATTACAAATAATATATAAATTTTAATTTTAATTAGGTATTGTATAATATAGAAAAATAAAATAAAATAATGATAAAAAAAATAATAAATAAACATAATTTATAATAAATGAAAAATAAAAACAAGGAAATAACAAAATTATTTGTATATGCATATATATTTATAAGATAAAATAAGAATAAGAATACGAATAAGAAATTACAATATTTAATTTTAAATATAGAAATCATAAATAATTTATATTTAAAAGAAATATGGGTAAGCCAAGACAATCATTATTTGAAACTGATGAAGATTCATTGTTGCCACATAATAATAATTTTAATGATGATTTAGAAGAAGAAATCATCGAAACTAATGATAATATTATTAATGAAAATAATGAAACGCCAAGGACATCAAATAATAATAATATATCAAGTTATAATAATGAATCGAATTATAAGGATGATAATTTAAAAATTGAAGTTCAAAATTTTGTTGAAGCAAAAGAACAAAAAGCACCAGTTGGTGCTCTAAAAATAACATTCTTTATTCTCAGCTGGTAATTAATAAAAAATATTTTAATAAAATAATCCTTGTTTATTAATAATTGACAACATAAAAAATTATTATAAAAAAATTTAGGTATACTTTATCTATATGTTTAAGTGTCTTTAATAAATGGTTTTTTGGGTTAATATTAATTATTTAATTACTATTATTATTATTATTATTATATATTTAAATAAAATACTAAATTATTTCTTTTTTTATTTTTTAATTAAAAATTATCATTATTACTATTATTATTATTATTATTATTATTATATTTAAATAATATACTAAATTAATTATAATTTGAAATTTTAAAGAAAACCACACTTCAAATTCCCTTATTCATTATTTACCACATTTATTCATTCATGTGTTCAATTTTTGGGTTCGGTAGTAACATTGTTTTTTTTTCCAAAATATAAAAGTACAAATAAACTATCATTAAAAAATTTCTTGTAAGGATAAATTTAATATTATATATAAGTATTTGTTATTAAAAAAATTTTTATTATTAACCTTAAAACTATATTTATTTAAATATTTTAAGATTAAACGTTTTTCCTTGCGGGTAAAAATTATTTCATAAATAGCAATTATTAAATTTCATTATTGAAAATAAAAAATTAATAAATAAATAAATATTATATAATAATTGCATATTAATAATACATAATCCAATTAAAAAGAGCTGCAACTGGTCTAGATATCGGTTTATCAAATACAAGTTTGAAAAATATCACACTGACTTTTTATAGTAAGTATAAGTGGTACATTCTTGTTATTATTATTAAGTATAATTAATTATATTATTTTAATATTAATGTATATATATATATGGATTTAATAATATAATAGCTATGATAAAAAGTAGTACACCTGTTTTTGTTTTATCTTTTGCTTTTCTTTTTGGCTTAGAAAAGCCATCAGTAAAATTAATTGGAATTATTATAATTATTGTTTTTGGTGTTTTCATTATGGTCATGGAAGAAGTAAGTATATAATAATAATAATAATAATAATAATAATAATAATAATAATAATAATAATAATAATAATAAAAAAAGAATTAATATTTAAATAATATTTTAATAGACATAAATTAATGTATCTTTCTAATATTTTTTTTTAAAATATTCAATTAATACCTTATAAAATTTAAAAGACTGAATTCAATCTATTTGGGTAAATTATTACAAAAATCAAAAATAATAGAACTTTTTATAATTATTTAATATATTTAATAACATTATAATGAATATATATATATTAAAATTTTTAATAGTTTCTTAGAAGTTGTTATTGCAACTGTATTAGGTGGTTTAAGGTATTAAGAGTATTATTAAAATATAGTTAAATAAGTAATGTTTAAATGAAACAATAATTAACAATTATTTAATATATAACAGATGGAGTATGACACAAATTTTACTTCAAAAAGAATCTTTAGGTTTAACTAATCCAATTATGTAAATAGATAATCAAATGTCAATTTCTCTATTATATAATATTCTTAATATAATAATAATAATAATAATAATAATAATAATAATAATAATAATAATAATAATAATAATAATAATAATAATAATAATAATAATATATTTATATATTAATATATTAAACTTTCAATGAAATAATAATAAAAAAGAACAAATTTTTATTTAACACCTGTCATGGCTTTTACAATTTTAATTTTTTCAGCGATTCATGAAGGTATTGGTAATATTTTAAAATCAACCTTTTTTAATAGTTTTGGAAGTGCTATTCAAACGTTTGGTTATATGACTTTTGGAGGTTCAATAGCATATTTAATGATTATTGCTGAATATAATATCATTATGAATACGGGTGTTGTTACTCTTAGTGTTGCTGTAAGTTAATTTTTTTTTTTTTTTTTTTCTTTTTTTTTTAATTTTTAATTTTCAATATTTATCACTAATATATATATATATATATGATTTAATATAAATTTATATATAAATATATGTTTATATATCATTTAGGGTATCTTTAAAGAAATTATTGTTTTAGGTAAAATTTTGTTAAAATTAGAAATTTATATTTAAATTTATATATATATATTTATATATATTTATTATTAAAAAATTTCCAATATATATACTAATATATATCAATTATTATAATATAAATATCTAATAACTAAAGTTTGTTCTCACTTTATATTCCATGATACTTTTACTACTCAAGCTGTTATTGGTTTATTCATTAGTTTAGTTGGTATTGGATTATATAATTATCATAAGATCAAATTAGTACAACAGAAAGAATATATTGCCTATGAACATACTATTTTATGTGATGGTGAAATTGATTTCTTTGTATTAGATGATGAAGATGGAAATAAACTTTATGAATTAACTAATGCAAATACTAAATTAAATAAAGATATTGAAAGATCTAATGTTAAATCATTAAATTATGCTCCAAGAGATAAGAAACAAAAAGTAATATTTGATTCAGAAACCGTAGATATTAAAAATAATTCAAGCAACGTTATTGGGTCAACATCATCGTAAACAATATCACCCAATAATATTATATAATTTTTTTAGAAAAAAAAAAAAAATAATAATAATAATAATTATATTCTATACACAAATATTATATATATGTTTAAAAATAAAAAATAAAAAATAAAAATAAAAATTAAATGGAATTAATTGCAATTGATATCATTAAAAAATTGAAAATCACATTAAAAATAATTGAAAATCATTAAAAACATTTATGACAAAAAATAATAATAATAATAATAATAATAATAATAATAATAATAATAATAATAATAATAATAATAAAAACAATGTTAACATTACCATCCTACATTATAATTATGATTATATTAT
>JACVTC010000064.1:932500-937500 GCA_016946835.1 Neocallimastix lanati (nom. inval.)
GTAAAGTTTTTGAATTTTTACGATGATATTTATTTAATGAGGATGATCTTTTATTTATAACAATGGAAGCATCATCATTATTTTCAATTACTTCTTTCTTAAATTTATCCATTTCATTATATTTATTTTTTATATCTTCAAATTGATTTAAACTATTTGTTGAGGAATAAGATGATCTTGAATAATGAGAATAAACAGAATTACTAGGTAATGATGAACGTTCACTATTTTTAGTATAGGAAGAAGCATAATCTACATCAGAGAGTGCAATTGAATTTGGTTTTAATGGTGTAAAGTTGCTGATATTTAAAGAATTTAAAGAGTTGTTCTTTTTATGACCAATTGACATTTTAGAGTTTGATAATGGATTAGTCGTTCTTAAATTTTGATTTTCTAAATTTTCTATCATACTTAATTTACTATCAGAACTACTAAATTTTTTATTACGATAAATAGTTTCGCTTGATGACATCATCGGTGAATTATAAATAACAGTATTTGAATAATTTGTAGTGTTCGTACTTTTATTATCACTTTCATTGAACTGAGCATTCTTATCATTTATTGATGATAAATTTTTATTAATTGTTTCATTATTCATGTTGATGTTGGATACCTTTTTAGTATCTTCTGAACTATCATTAAATTCATTATCACTTTCATCTGAAGATATAGAACAGGAACTGGAACTACTATCAGACTCATCATCAGAATCATCATCATTATTACTATATATTACATTACCAATAGGATGACTAGTTCTTCTTTTGTTTCTTTTTGAATTTGATATAGGATTAAGATTAATACTATTATTATTATTATTATTATTATTATTATTATTATTATTATTATTATTATTATTATTATTATTATTATTATTATTATTATATGTCTTTAGTTGTTTTGAATCTTTAATTTTTGTTTGAATATGAATATGATTAGGATTAGGATTCTTCACTGAAGAATTAGAAACTGAACTCTTTCTTATTAAATTACTTAAACCAATAGATGGTGGATTTTGATTCATTAATGAAGTAGAAATAGGAGTGGAAAGAGAAGAAGATGACATAACAGATTTTGATTTCAAATATGGTGTATGAGAAGTCAATGAATTAGAATTTTGAATAGTAGATGATGTAGGGGTTGGAATTTGAGAAGAATATGGAATAATTAAAGCTTGTGGAATATCTAATACTAATAAAATAGATGAAAGTATGTAATCAATTTTTGCATAATACTTATTTATTGTATGGTCTATTCCTTTAACAGCATTTGTTGAAACACTTTCAGAATCACTTTTATTTGAATGATCATGTTTATCAAACAATGATGTAATATTTAAAAAGCTTCCTTTTCTCAAAATACTATTTTTCTTTGTTAATGAATTTTTCTTTTCCATAATCTCATTATAGGCATTGTTAATATCAATATCATTTGTTGATCTTACAGTGGAATAATTATCATAACTACTTCCATCTGTATCGGTATAATTACCAGTAGCACTACCTACCCTATTACCCATCATATTACTATTACTAATACTACTTCTACGATATTCATTGCTTGTTAAGGTTGAAATACTACCTCTTCTATATTCTGAAATATTGGTGTTATAAGTACTTACACTATTTCTTCTGTCACCATTATTAGTAAGAATACTACCTCTTCTAATTCCATTTGAAGAGTTCTTTATTGCTATATCCGAATTTAAACTTCCAATATCACTAGTATTACCATTACTTAATCTATGAGTATTAATAGAAATATCATCTGAAACGACACCCTTAGAATGTCTTTTTTCAAATTTAGATTGTTTTCTTGAAAGTCGTTTTTCCGATGAATTCTTTTTATGATCTTTTTTATGTTTTTTCTTTTGATTCATATAGGCATGATAATCATAGCTTTCATAACCATCTTCATCATCATTTTCAATTTTTTCCATTTTAATAATTGCTTCTGGTAAATTTCTTAATGAAGCTAGTCGATATAAAAGTTTAGATTCTTGATCATCTGATTTTAAAATATCAGTAATACCTTCTTCATAAAAACTAGCTAGAACATACCAAATTTTTGCTTGAATCATTTTTTCTTCATCCGTTGATATGTTTTCTAATCTTGAAGCACATTGAAGCCAAAACAATGCTGAAGCCTCATCTATATCTTGTTCATTCAAACCTCCTAAATTCCAATAAGTTAATAAAATTTGAGAATATAAATGATTTTGTTCAGCGGCTTTGGTTATCCATTCTTTTGTTTTTTCAAAAGAATTTGAAAAATATAAACCTCTATAATACTGTAAATTTAAAATTTTTTATAATATAAAATAAAAAAAAAAGAAAAAGAAAAAAAATAAAATAAGATAAAATAAATTAATATATATACATATATAAAAATGATAATTTAATAATAATAATAATAATAATAATAATAAATTAAAAACAAATATAAATATAAATATAAATATATATATATATAAAAATAAATATAAATATAATACAACAAAAATAAAATTATACATATATATTAAATTTATATTCAAAAAGGAAAAAAAATAATAAAAATAAAAATAAAAAAAAAATAAAATAAAATAAAATAAAGTTTACCATAGCTTTTGTTGAACCATTTAAAGAGGCAATATTAAGATAGTATTTAGATAATTTTAAATTTTTGTCTAATAAATTTGGATAACCATTTTTATAAAGTTCATATAATATAAAGCAAGCTTCTGCTTGAACTTGTAAATTAAATTGAATATTTTTTGATATTGTTATTTTTTCATTCATTTTTTCAAAATAGTCTGATTTATTAGATAGCATTTCACATGGATCTTCATCATCTTCCATTAAATTTGAAATATCTTCAATAATGGAAGGTGACATAATAATAGGACTATTGATACTACTTTGACTTTGACTTTTATTATCATTATCTTGTTCAGTTTTTTTGTTAATTTCATTTTCAATTTCAGTAAGGTATCTATCAATTTCTTCAGTTTCATTTTTAAATTGTGACTCCGTATTTTCCTCAGTATTATCATTATCCTTATTTTTTAATTCTATTTTTTTAAAATCTTGATTTTCATTTGTTGATGATGGACTTAAACTATTTTTATGAAAGTGACCATAACTATGCTTATTTGAATCATTTAAAGATGTCAAAGAGGTACCATAACTATAGCTATAACTATGATTATGTGTAAATTTTTTATTTATTTTTGTTGTAGCTAAACTTTTACGTCTTTCTTTATTAAATTGAGGTATTAATAAAGGGGTTGTACTATTTGAAAAACTTGTTCTAGCTTTATCTTTAATAAAAGTTAATGATTGAACACGAGTAGGTGTGGTTAATATATCATTTGATTCTTCTTTATTTATTCCTGAAGATTCATATAATGGTAATGGATTTATGGTATGTGTATTATTATTCTTTAAATTATTAATTTTTTCTACATCAACTAAATCTGAATCAAGCATCGCCGCTTTTTCAAGCCAAAAAACGGCTTCTTTTATCCTAGTTTTACCATTAATTTTTTGATTTAAATAAAGATGAGCTAATTGTAACATAGCAATATGTCCAAGAGTTGATTCAATTGCACAATGATAATAATATTCAGCTTTTTCAATATTACGATCTACTCCAAGACCATGTTCAAATAATAAACCTAAATAAAATGCTGAATCATTAAATTGATTTTTTAAAGCTAAATCAAAGAAACGAAAAGATTTATAATATATTTTTCTGGTATAATAAATTTTTCCTAATAAAAACTGAGATAATGAATGATTCTTCTGACTTTGTTCCTAATTTTAAAATAAGAAAATATTTTTTGATATTTATATTTATATTTAAAAATAATATCAAAAATATCAAAAAAATTATAAATGAATTATTATTAGTCATTTTAAAAAATTTTTTTTTCTTTTTTAATATAGTTTATAGTTTCAAAATTTATTATATATTAATTTTTTAAAAATAAAATATATATATATATATACCAATAATAAATTTAATGTTTCATCATAGATAATATTTTTCTGTGATATTGTTATATTAGAATTATTTGAAAAAGCTATTTCAAAATTTTGTTCTTCAAAAAATATATCAAGAATTCCTTGAGAAAAACGATAGATAAACTCAGGATTTCTTGTAGCTACAACACTTCTTTTTAATTCATAAAAATCTTTTTCATTTTTAATTTCATATATTAAATTTATTATATTTTCTATATTAAATTCACCATTTGGATTATGATTATTAATATTTAAATTGGTATCATTAGCATATTGAGTAGATGCATTTAAAGATAGTGTTGATTCATTTGATATTTCTTGAAAAGATTTTGTTATATCAAGATTTTTTATCATTTTAAAAATATTTTTTATTCAGAAAAAAAAAAAAAAAAAAAAGATAATACAAATCAATTGCTTTTTTTTGGAAGGTTTTTTTTTTTTTTCTTTTCTTATGTTTTTTAGAATATATTTAAATGAATTAGTCTAATTCGTTTAAATAAAAAAAATATTATACTATTTAACCTATATATTTTCCTAATAAATATAATTTTTTAAAAATAAAAATAATAATTAATTTATTTACTTAAATTATATATTAAATATAAATTATTTGATTATAAATTAAATATTAATTATTATACCTTTTCTAAGAATATGAATTAAAATATTAAATTTTTTCTTAATTTAGTTTATATTACTAAAATATTTTTATTTTTATTTTTATTTTTATGTATA
Source organism: Neocallimastix lanati (nom. inval.) (assembly GCA_016946835.1). Classification (NCBI taxonomy): domain Eukaryota; kingdom Fungi; phylum Neocallimastigomycota; class Neocallimastigomycetes; order Neocallimastigales; family Neocallimastigaceae; genus Neocallimastix; species Neocallimastix lanati (nom. inval.). The sequence goes on from JACVTC010000064.1 coordinate 937,246, forward strand.
ACACTAAAATATGTATATATTTAGAATATTTAAATTGATTTAATTTAAAAGCATTGCTTTATTTTATTCTAAATATATACTGCTTATATAATATTTTATATTACTTTGTGTATTTTATATACTAATATTAATAAAAATGAAATTTTGTAAATATATTTCAAAAGTAAATTATATTTGTTTATATAAAATAGTTAAGACATATTTATATGTTTCCTTTATATATATTAATTAAGATTTGATGTTAATTTTTGTCTT
>JACVTC010000064.1:947500-965000 GCA_016946835.1 Neocallimastix lanati (nom. inval.)
TCCGATTATATTAATTATAAAAATAACACTTTTTTTTTTTTTTTTTTTTTTTTTTTTTTTTCTATTTATTTATTTAAATGTGGATTAAATCTAATAAAAGAATGTTATTTGAATTAAAGAGAAAAAAATTTTTTTCTTGTCTTTTTTTTTTTTTGTTTGTTTTTTGTTTGGGTTTGCTTTTATTCTTTTAATTTTGTCTTTTCTTTTAATTTTTTAAAGTAATATTTAAATAAATAATTTAAATCAAGGGAATTATAAAATGTAAATAATAAATACTTTTATATTAAATAATAAAAAATGACAAATTTCAATTTTATGTATTAATACTAAAATTTAAATAAAAATGAATATTAAAGTATATATACAAGTTTTTTTATTTTTTTTATTTTTTTATTTTTTTATTTTTTTATTTTTTTATTTTTTTATTTTTTTATTTTTTTATTTTTTTATTTTTTTATTTTTTTATTTTTTTATTTTTTTATTTTTTTATTTTTTTATTTATTTTTTTATTTTTATTTTTTTATTTTTATTTTTACTTTTTTTTTTTTTTAGTAAAAGCATTAATATAAATAATAAATAATTTTCTTATAAATTATTATTAACACTTTTTTTTTTTTATTTCATGAATTTTTATGTGTATAAATGTTTTTTAATCATTAATTATTTAATAGCTTTTTTTATTAAAATTTAATTTATTTGCAAACTTTTTTTTCTAACTTTAATTTTAATAAATTATAATATATATTATCTCATATATTATTTAATTAATTTAAATTAAATAATAATAATAATAATAATAATAAAATACACAAATTTTATTTTTTAGTTTTATTCAACAGTTGACAGTAAAATTATTTTAAATAAATAAATTAAATTAAATCATTTCTATTATTGTTATATCTTAATTATTTTATTTTATTTTATTTTATTTTTTTTTATTTTTTCTATTTTTGTTTTTATTTTGCTTTATTAATAAAATTTTCTTTACACAATTTTGATTATTATTTTTTTTTTACATATATAATTTAAATATTATTATTTAATTATGATTATATATATTTATTTTTAATTGTGTATTTATTAATATAATTATAATATAATTATGTCTTTTTCATTTTCAGATATATCCATTTCTGAATTATCTGAGGAAACTAATCAAGTTTCCAAAGATAAATTAAAAAACACATTAATTTCAAATTCTTTGAGAGAAAGAAAAACAGATGATTATTCTTTAACATTTACGGATGTTGTTGAGGAAATACCTTCAGTTCATTCTAGTGTATATGATGCCAATAGTAATTCAGTATATAATTCAAATGATATTAAACCTCAAAAAGAATCTAATAATTTTATAAATAACTCTATTCATTCCAGTATAATAAGCAGCTCAAATAGTATTAAAAATAATGTTAATGTAATAAATAATAAAAGTAATAATAATGAAAATAATATAGATATATCATCAGTACTATCTTATTCATCATCAGATTCTTCTATTCTTCCTTTAAAAAAAAGTAGTGATTTTCAAGTACCTACTAAAGAAAATAATAATAATAATAATAATAATAATAATAATATTAATAATAATATAACTCATAATGACAAATTAAATACCATAAATAATAATGTAAAGTCAACTTCATCATCAGCGTTTTCATATTCTTCATTAACACTATTATCCTCATCCAATTCAAAATTAAATCAAAAACAAAATACTTTTAACATCAATAATAATAATAATGATGCTGATGTTGATGATGATAATAATGGTGGTCATATAAATATTAATATTACTAAAAATCAACCTATTGTAGTAACTAGTAGTAGTCATAATATATATAATTTAGATCCAACTACCCCAAATCCAAATGATAATGATGATAATGATAAAGAAGATGAAATTATAGAAGATATTATTCCTGAAAAATTAGATTTAAATATGGAAAAAAATGATGATATATTATCTAATTCAAATTCTATTGGAAATATAGAAAGTATACATGGATCATTGATATCTTCTTCAATAAAGAATTCAACAAATAATATTAAAATTAATAAAGAATTAAATAAATCATTATCCCATGGTAACTATTTCATAATTTATAATAAATAAATATATAAATAAATAAATAAATAAATAATATAAATATAAAATATAAATATAAATATTAATAATTATATTAATAATATAAATATAAATAATAATAATATTATTATTTATAATGATATAAATATAATATTAATAATAATATAATAATAATATAAATGTTAATATAAATATTATTAATAATAGAAAAGAATAACTATAATAATAATAGTATTGATAATGATAATATAAACAAAAATTTATCAAGTTCTAAAAAAAATAGCAGTATATCATTAAATAATCAAATAAATTCATCAAGTCAAAGATTAATTGTAAAACCAATGTCAACGTCTTCTTCAGTTTTTAATGTTTATAGTTCTTCTTCATTATATCAAACCAATCCATCATCCTCATTAAATGATATTAAACAAATGGATAAAATAAATAAAAGCAATGACAGTAATACCAATTTAAATCATATTAAGATGCCAGTTCCTGTTAATCAAGTAAATCAAGAAAATAATAATAGTAATGGTTTTAATGATATATCAAACCTGAATCAAATAAAAATGCCAACTCCTGTTAATAATGAAAAAATTAATTATAATAATAATAATAATAATAATAATAATAATAATAATAATAATAATAATAATAATAATAAAGAAAATATAAATTATATGAGCAAATCAATTAACCAAAATGATCAAATTATTAACAATTTTAATGATAATGATAATAACAATAATATGGATCAAACATATCAAATGAAGATGCCAACACCAGTTGATCCAATAGAATATAATAATAATTCTAATAATATAAATAATATGAATAAAAATGAAATGGCTGTTCCATCTTATCAAGATAATAATTACAACAATAATAATGGCCAAATTAAAATGCCTGTGCCTAATAATCAAGATAATTTTAATAATAATAATAATAATAATAATAATTATACTGGAGAAATAAATCAAATTAAGATGCCTATGCCTAATAGGCAAGAGTCTAATAGTTCAAATAATTTTAATAATAGTATACAAAATAATAATAAAATAAAAACGCAGTTACCTACTAATCAAGGAATAAATAATCTTAACAACAACAACAACAACAACAACAACAACAACAATAATAATAATAATAATAATAATAATAATTATACTAATAATAATAACTTTTATAATAATATTAATAATAGCAATAATAATAACAATAATTTTAATAATAATATAAACAATAATGATATATATGCACCTATGCCAAACAATAATTATAATCAATATAATCAAAATAATGTTAATAGAAACTATAATAATAATTATAATAATGAAGATATTAATAATAATAATAATAACTTAAATAGAAAATATAATATAGGAGATATAAATAAGGAAAACCAACCTTATCCATTAAATAATAATTATGTTAGTTCAAATTATAATAATATACCAAAAAATACTCAAAAAGAATATAATAATCAATATAATAATTATAATACAAGAAATTATCCTAATAATTGCTTAATGAATGATAAATATGAATCCAGACTTAATTATTCTTCCCCACGTTACGATCATTGTGATAGAAATAAAACCTCATCCATGAACAGCAATCAATACAATAATAGTTATTACTCCCTTCCTCAACAAAATAATAATAATAAAAGAAAAGATTATTACCAATCTAATATTAATAATTTAAATCCGTTAGCTCGTTCATCATCATTTCCATCATTAAATTCTTATAATGAATTTAATAATGTGTATTATGGAAATTTCAATTTTAAGAAGAGACATGAACGTTTAGATTGGAGAATGTTAGCTTCTATAAATATTGATTCAATATTACATAATGTAAATAAATTATCAATAACTATTTAATATATAAATATATATAATATTATTATTTATATTTTTTTTAACTGATATATATTAATATTTATATATATAATACTATTGTATACTTTTTTTTTAAAATATATATATATATATATTCTTTTTTTAATATAAAATTGTTCATTTTTTTTTATTTCTTTCTTTCATTTTTTTAATAATTAATTTATGATTAATTAAAGGTTGATATTCAAAAACTACAAGAAGTATTATATAATATAACATTTTCAAATATTGAATTTGAAGGTAAATATGACTTTATGAACTTCATTTTAAACAATTTCATTCATTTTTTTTAATAAATAAATATTAAATAAATATATATATATTTATATATATTAATTTATTGTATAAAAAATAATAGACACAAGTAATTTCGATCCAAATATAGTTAAACTTTTTCAAATTGCCCAATTGATTATTGAATATTTATTATATTCACAAGTATTTATTATTATTATTATTATTATTATTATTATTATTATTATTATTATTATTTTTTTACATATTATTTATTATTAATTTTTTTTGTTTTCTTCTTTAAATATAAATAATAAAAATATTTTAAAGAATATTTTGAAAAATTCAAGCAATTCATATAACGATAAAATGAAATATTTTGAGAATGAAGCGATGCAACAAAAAGAAAGAGCTGATAATTTAGTATATAAATTTATTATCAAATTTGTTAAATCATAATTAGTTCTTTTTATTTATTAAAATTTTATTAAATTTCATTATATTGTATTTATATTATATATATATATATGAAAAAATTTTTATTAGAATAATGAATGTATAGCAGTAAAAAAGGAATTAAGAAAAATGAAAAAAGTAGTTAAACTTATGAATATTATGGTACCTATGTACAGAAATAATAATAATATGAATGTGAATTCTGGAGGATATAAAGTATATACAGAATATATAACTTTTTCATTTTTTCAGAAAAAAAATATATATATATAATAATGAAATTAATATATAATCCTATTTTAATTTTATATATAATTTTAATAGAAATGTAAGGTTTGTTCAAAACTCTTTCACAATTCGACATTTTTAATTAGTCATATGCAAAGGAGACATCCAGATGTTCCTATTGAACAGCAAGTCATTGAAACAGTAAATACTGAAAGAAATGGTACTGCTGGTAAGATATTAATATAAATAAAAATATATTATATTATATATATTAAGTATATAAAATTTTCTGATATGCATATATATTAATGAAATGCTTTTTTATTATTATTATTACTATTTATTTATTTATTTGTTTTTTTTAATATAATTATTATCTATACAAAGGTGAAGAATTAAATCTTAATATAGATAATTTTGAAAAAATTACTAATTTTATTAATCGATTCACTACAAAAGTTAAAATGGGAGAAAACGAAATACGAGAACAATTAGAAGAAAAAATGGGTAAAGAAATATTAAGAAAACAAAACGAACTTGAAGCAGCATTCGAACAAGAAAGACTTAAATATAGAAATGAAATTAATACAATAAAAGTAAAATAAATTTATTATTATTATTATTTTTTTTAAAAAAAAATTATAATATATTTATATTGACTTTTTTATTATCTTTTTTATATTATCTTTTTTTTTTTATTAATTTAAATGTTAATATTTATATATATAATTATTAGACAGAATTCCATCAAAAACTTGAAGAAGAAAGAAATATATATCAGGAACAATATCATAAATTATTAAAAGTAAATTCTATATAAGAAAAAATAATATAATTAAATTAATATTTTTAATATATATTAAAATATATATATACATTTTATTACCATAACTTTATTAGAAAAAAATAACAAATTCAAATTCAAATCTTGGATTATTAGAAGATGTTGAAGATGATAATAGTAAATTGGATCAAAAATATAATGATAGTAAGAATTCGGTTGAAGAATTAACTGAACATGTACATGAAAAAATTGATAATATTCGTAAAGATTTATTAAATGATTTCAATGAATTAGCTGGAAAAATTCAACCATTACAAGTAAAATAAAATAAATATTATTTAATATTAAAATATATATATATATATAATAATTATAATTTTTTTTTTTTTTTTTTTTTTTTTTTTTTTGTATATAAAAAAAACACTTTAATAATGATAATTTTTTTTTTTAATTTAATTATTTTAAATAAATAAATAATAATTAAATAAATAAATAAAAAATGATAAAAATTAGAGGTGTAGCTCCAGTGAAATATCAGAAATGATAGAAAATTCAATAATAGGATCCCCTAAAAAGCATAATTCGGATAAAGATTTTGAATTAATGAATAAAACATTAGATTCTACATTAAAAAAACATAAGCCTATAGCAACAGTAGAAGATTATAAAGAAAATATTTCATTAAGTCACAAAATATGTAATGACGTCATTAGAGAATCTAATAATAGAACTAGAGTAGTACCACAAAGACATATGATATATGAAGATAATGAATTTGATAATGATAATAATAAATATTATAAAACAGTTCCACTTACACCTTCAAAGGTATATTAAAAAAATAATCTTTTAATAATGTATTTTCTTTTTATTTTACTTTTTTTTACTTTATTTTACTTTTTTTTCTTTTTTTGTATTTTTATTTTTTTTAAAGAAAATAATATATTTCTAATGAAAATTTATTAATATAACAAATATAGCAACCAGTTAAGATTACAAATACTCCATTAAGAAAATCTAATAAGAAAGGAAATAAAGACAGTGGTATTGATATATTTATATTATATATTATATATATAATATTAAAAAATAATATATATTTAATATATTTAATATAATATATTTAATATTTTTATTATTAAATTTTTATATTTTTTTTTCAAATAAAATATATATATATATATATTATTATTATTATTAAATTATTTTTATTATATCAAATTATTATTTTTTATATTTCATATTTCAAGAATATAATAAGTATAGAATAGAAAAAATAAAAGATCAGTTAAGAAATGAAATTGATAATGAAGTTGCTATACACTTTGGTATAGAAATGAAAAATGATGATCCTAGAAGAAATAATAAAATAAAAATGGAACAATATGATAGTAGTAGTGAATACTCTGAACAATATAGAAAAAATAAAAAATCTAAATTTAAAGAAAATAAAAATAATATAAAAAGATCACAAATGGTTCCTAAGAAAAAAGAAAGAAAAAATAGACAATATTCAGTTTCTTCTAATTCATCACTTTCCATTTCCTCTTCCACTACTACTCCTCCAATATCCGAGTTTAGTTCTATTCCTAGTCTTCAAGAAGATCAACCAAAATCTGTTCCATCAAAACCCTCAAAAGGAAATAGTAATAGAGAAATAGAAAATAGAGAAATTAAAAAGTAAATTTCATTAATAATTATAAAACTCAATTTTTTTTTTTTTTTTTTTTTTATTAATTATTATTTACTAATAACATTATTAATAATAATATTGTAAATATATATATATATTATATATATATATTATATTATTTAAAAGCAGTGAGGAATTACTATTTCCAGTAACACCTTCAACTCCATATTCTACTAATAATATGTAATATTAATGAGGAAAAAAAGATAAAATTATAAAATATATATATTAATTCATGACTTATTAATATTAATATTAAACTATTATTATTATTTATTTTTATTTTTTCTTTAATTTATGATATTTTTAAAAAAAATTACTTTTTTTTTCAATAATATTAATAATATATTTAGGAATGAAAAGCCAAAGAAAAATAGTACTTCTAAAATAACTTCACTCTTTTCTAAATTATCAAAATCAAAGCCAAAAGAGGTTAATATTAAACAATCAATAGAGTATATGGATGAAGCACCAAATATGAATAATTACGATTCAAAAAATAAATCAGAGATCAGTGAAAAAAATAAAACTAAAAAAAAGAGAGTGAATAAAGAATTGTTAGTTCCAAAAACACCATTAACACCAAATGCAATTAATGAAAGGAAAAGGAAAATTAATAATAGTAAATCCAAAAATAATGATGAGATTAGTGATGAGTCTTACACAACAAGTCAAATAAATTCAGATCAAAGTATGTCTTCAAATGATAACAACGAAACAACAACAAAAACAGATAATGCCAGTGAAGACAGTTCTTCAATATTATCAAGTGATGATATAACAATTACCAAATCTGATGTTGATAAATCTGTAGCTTTGTCTTCTTCTTCTTCCTATTCAACTACAATAACATCATTATCAAAAACTAAAGAAGAACAAACAGAAAAAACAAATACTTCACAATTAGAATCAGAAACAATCACAAGATCAAAATCCAATTCTAATTCCAATTCTAATTCTAATTCTAATTCAAATTCTGATTCTGATTCTGATTCTGATTCTGATACGGAAACAGGAGCCATAACGGAAACATTAACAGAAACAATATCTGCCACCAATGGTGAAGCTTTCTCAGAATTGTCAAAAACTACCAATACTGAAACAGATAAAATTTCAGAATTATCAGAAACAAAAAATCAAAGCTCCTCATCATCCTCTCATAGTTCTAGTAGTCGTTCAAGAAGTTATGAACATTCTACGGATAATAATGAAACTTCCCAATATACAGAAAATCCTACAAAAACAAGTGATGAAGAACCTTTAACGGAAACTCAAACTCATTCTGATTCACAATCTAGTACAAGATCATTTAGTAGTGTTAAAATAATAAATAAAAATAAGAAAAAAACCAAATCTACAGAAAGCTTAAGAATTAAAACTAATTTTAATAATCCATCAGGTAATAATAATAATAATTATAATAATAATAATAATAATAATAATAATAATAATAATAATAATAATAATAATAATAATAATAATAATAATATAATAATAATAATAATAATAATAATAATAATAATAATAATAATAATAATAATAATAATAATAATAATAATAATAATAATAATATAATAATAATAATAATAATAATAATAATAACAATAATAATAATAATAATAATAATAATAATAATAATAATAATAATAATTAAAATATTTTGATATTAATTTTATATATAATACAATAATAAATAAATGTAGAATCTGTAAGTGAGACAAATTCATTTGATGAATCATCAAAGAAAGATACTACTAAAACCCAAGATCTTACTGAAACTGAAACCGAATTTAAAAAAAATCCTATGTTTGTAAAGAAAACTATACCTAAATCAGATGATAAAGTTGAAAAATTAAGAGATATATCTGATGATGATTGGGATTCCGATACAATAGATTCAATATTGAATAGTTCCCAGAGTAGAAGTAAAAAAGGTTTTTATTAAAAAAAAAATAAAAAATAAAAATTAAAAAATAAAAAATATAAAAAAATAATTTAAATATATAATTAATTATATAATTAATTATTAATATCTTAATTATTTCAATAATTATTTATTTATTGGTTACTAATTTTATATATATATATATATATATATTAATAATTGTTAGATCGAAGTGAATCAAAACGTAAAGATGAAAACGCAAGTTTTGAAATAACTGACTTTTCAATAAGTGATGTCAGTGTTAGTAGTTTTAAATAAAAAAGGATATAATAAATATATATTTATATAAATATATAAATATAAAAATAAAGAAAAATAATAATAATAATAATAATAATAATAATAATAATAAATTATAAAATATAAAGTATAAAATATAAAGTATAAAATATAAAGTATAAAATATAAAGTATAAAATATAAAATATAAATATAAATATAAATATAAATATAAAATATAAAATACAAATAAAATCAAAAAAATAAAAAATTAAATTTTTTTTTTTTATATAAATTTTTTATTTATACATAAAAAACAAACATTTATTTAAAATAAATATATTTTTATTTTTATTTTTATTTTATTTTTTTTTTTTTTATACAATAAAAATTCATTAATTTTTATTATGATATTACAAATTAAAAGAAAAAAAAAATTAGCATTATTTAATTATCTATTATACTGAATCGTATAAAATAAAGCAAATGAATAGTCGTATAATAAAATAATATTAAATATAATAAAATTTTTATAAACCCGCATATATATAATAAACATTTAAATAAATAAACACTTAAATAAATAAAAAAATAATATATATATATATGTTATAAAAATTAATATTATTTTTATTATATTTTTTATTATGATAATTAAGATTAAGATTATTATTATAATTATTAATAGATATTCTTATTATTATATATACGTATATTATGGTTTAAAATAAATATAATTTTAGTTAAATTTAATTTAATTTTCGCTTTTTTGGATCATTTTCTAATTCATCTTTTTCTTTGTTCTTTTTTTTATCATCCTTTTCACTTAATAAATATTTTATTAAAGCAGAGACTACTTTACAATTCAATGAATTTCCAAGTAATTTATATTGCTGTTTTAATGAAAGAGTATTTGGGAAAGTAAATGATTCAGGAAAACACATTAAACGAGCAATTTCTCTCGAAGAAAAGTATCTTAAATTTAATTTATCTAATGGATTTTTGATATTCTTTAATTTTTCTTCCTTTTCATTTTCATTTATTTCTTTATTTTCTAAAATTTCATGCCTTTTTTTCCTATATTCTTTATATTTTTCTAAAGTTTGCTTTGTCTTAATATATATAAATATATAATAAATATAAAAATAAAATATTATTAAATATTATTAAATTTTTTAGAAAATATAAAAATACTATATTTATATAATATATATGAAATTATTTACATCAATTTCTTCATCACATTGAAGTATAGATCCTATGAATTGTATGATAATTTTATATAATATCAATACATCAATACTATTTGAACTGAATATTATATATATATAATAAATTTTGATAATAAAAATAAAAAAAGTTCCTATATTTACCAGCTTCCTATTTATATAAATAATATATAAATATATATATATAATTTATTAATAATAATATATATATATATTAAAATAATAACAATAATTAATTTCTATAATTAATAATAAATTAAAATATATAACATAATAATTACCTCAATGTCATGATAATATCCTTTAGTAAAACAATGTGTTCTTTTTTGAGAGGGTTTAACGATATCTTTTAATTTAATTAAATAATTTAATTTTAATAATAATAATAATAATAATAATAATAATAATAATATTATTATTATTATTATTATTATTATTATTATTATTAATATTAATATTAATAAAATTACAGCATTAATATAATATCAATTTTTAAGTTTATAAATTGATTTTACCATATAATAAACCATAGCGAGATAATAATTTTTCTTTTAATTTATATTTATTTTCATCTATATTTTTTTCTAAAAAATCTTTAATTGGTTTAACTTTAGCATTCTTTAATTCATCATCATCAACTATATCAACAGTAGTATTATTCTGATTATCTTCCCAATGTTTAGTAAATTCATTCCCTGGAATATAATTTAAAATTTTATTCTTTGGAATATCTTTTTTAAACGTCAAAGACTTTAATTTTGCCTTTAAAAATTTAAATAATTATATTAATATTAATATTTATGAATTAATTTTAGCTTAAAAAAAAATTTACAAATTATTCAAATTATACATATTATATAATATTTATATATATATATTTATTTACTAAACAAAAGTATCTAGTTCTAGAGTTAGGAATTTGAAATTGTAATGGAGATAATAAAAATTCCTGACAATTATACATATCTTTTAAGCCTTCCATCATCAAATTTCTTTTATTTTGAAATTTTTATATGAACATAATTATTTTAAAATTAATAACTTTGAGTTTTACATTAACATTTATTTTCTAAAGCATTTAAATAAAAATCTAACCTTGTAACAGAAACTTCAAATCCTTCTACATGTTCAATTAGAATGTATTTTGGTGGTTTTTCTAATTTTGGAATACTATTTATTAAAAATAAGAAACTTTTGGAACGTTCATCTACTGAATCTTTATTTAATCCTTGACTTGTATACTGATAAAAACTTTATTAATTAAATTTTTTTTTTTTTTTTTTAATTATTTAATTACTTGAAATTATAATTATTAAACGCAAATGCAATAATTACAGGTTGACAAGGTGGACTATATAGAAATAAAACAATATTAAATATAAAGTGTAATATTTATATTAATAATAATATATTATTATTATTATTAAAATTTTAATTTCAATTAATGTAGTATTCATTTAATAGTCTACCTTGCTAACCACATATCAGCTCTATAGGTGGAATCTTTATATATTTTAAATTTTTAAATATAAATATAAATCATTGTTATTATGACTATTAATTTTAATTATTATTTTTAAAATGATAGTAATAATAATAATAATAATTCATAATATATATATAAGTAATATATTACATTTTGAAACGGGAATAGATTCAATTAATTTCTTTAAAATTTAATTGTTAATATAAATTATTTTATTATTACTATTAAATTTACTTAAAAATTTATTTTAATATTTAATAGTTCTTTCCATAATTACATTCACAGGTCTCTTGTTGAAATTATGAAAATAGACTTTATTTGCTGTATTATTATGATTGTTATTAAATAATATTAATGTTAAGAATATTAACAAATTATTTAATAAAGAAATTATATAGATAATAAAAGTTTTTTTTTTTTTTATTATTATTACTATTATTATTATTAACCTTGAATATTAATATCAAAAGAGGCTACAACTTCCGGTTTAAAATCAGAATCTATACATGCATCATTTAATGAATAATGCTTTTTACAATAGTAGTAATATTATTAAATAATATATTATATTAAACATAAATAATTTCAAAAGAAAAGTAAAAAAAAAAAAAAAAAAAAAAAAAAAAAAAAAAAAAAAAAAAAAAAAAAAAAAAAAATTATTCAATATAAAGATTTAATAATTATAATTACAATAATAATAATAACATTTTTTTATCTTTTTCAATTTATTTTTATTTATAAATCATTTCTTCAAAATTTAATTTGAAATTTATTTATACATTTAAAATCAAATTTCATTAAATTAAATTCAAAAATTTTACAATTATATATATATATACTTTTTTTAAAAAAACATTTATGTCTTTCAATATAATTTACCATTCCACCTATACCGGAATAAAATTCAAGAACAGGTAATTTCTTACTCATTTTTACTTAATACAAAAAAATACATATATATAATATAATTTGAGTAGTTTAATTTCTAAATATTAATACAATAATTAATTTTAAATTTTAAGTCAATAGATAGTATGGATAATATTTCTTTTTGTTAAATTAAATATCAGAAAGTTAAAATATATATATAAATAAATATATATATAAATATTAAATATATAATTAAATATTATAATAATAATTTTTTTGATATTTGATATTTGATATTTGAATATTTTTAAACTTTATTAATAATATTTTTTTTATAAAGAATTAAATTAAATATATGCTATATAAATAAATTTTCAATATATTAAATTATACTAATTTAATATTAATATTAAAATGTGGATTATAAATAAATGATTTTTTTTTTTTAAATAGTTAAATACTGAATTAATAAAAAAATTTATATAATAAAAATATTCGATATAAATATTAAAATTATAATATATTATAATTTATTGTCGATATATTAACATGCATTTATGATTGGATAATATTTGTTTATATATATTATTCCGTTAAATGATTTGCTATTAAATTCATTATTCATTGGATAAAGCAATTAATTTTTTTTAAATTTATTACTAAAAGAGATATATACTTATATATATAAATAGAGTATTAATATTATAAAAATTTAATTAATAATTTGTATATAATTTATAGTTAAAATAATTTTAAAATATATTTAAAGTAAACTTATAATATATTATTATTATTTTTTTTTTTAAATTTTAAAATTAAATTTTTTTAATTTTTTTTTTTTTTTTTTAAAAAAAGTATATAAATACTAAAATAATTTTCTTAATTTTGTAGTTTTATTTTTATATATATTTATTCATTTAATTTTTTTTTTTTTTTTTTAAAAGTATTTAGTTTTGATATTTAGTTACCGAGTTTTAAATTTTATTTATATAATTATATTAAAATTAAAAGGGAAAAAGAATAATTTAAGGAATTTTAGGGAAAAAAAGTTAAAATTTTATAAAGAATAAATATATAAGTCGATTTATATAAAAATAAAATTAATAATAGTAATAATAATAATAATAAAATCTAATAGTTGAAAATAAATTTAATTATGAGATTTTGAATTAAATCAATTAAAAATTATTTTATTCATAATAAGAATATCTTTTTATCAAATATTTCATATTTGTTTATTTTTATATCTATCTTTTTTTTTTTTTCTTATATATATAATTATATTTTGTTTTATTTATTATAATTTATTTATTTAATAAAATCCCATTAAAGATGATTGAAAATTCTGTAAAAACACAATTTTTTGATAAAACATCAACTGATAGAAATTTAATAAAAAATACATTTTTAACAACAACACAAGATGCTTTTAATGAAGCTATAAAAGTAAAGATAAAAATAAATGAAACTTTTTATATAAAATATATTAATAATATTTATTTAAATATAAATCAATAATTAATAATTATTATTTATTTAAATAAATAATTAAATACATTAATTAAAGGGAAATAAAACAAAATTATTTTCTATAATTGATGAAATAAGTTCTCTTGAAAATAGTGATGAAGATTCAAATGAACAATTAATACTATGGATGGAAACATTTTCAAAAATAGTATCAAATTTTACTAAAGAATTTCAAGATTTAGTTGGGATTATATTAGATATAAATTGGGTTATACGTTCTTCGGAATTCGCAATTGTATATAGCCAATTTTTAGAAAATTTAGTTAGTGCCCATGCCTTTTACATGTTTCCAGTTGCTGAAAGATTAATTAATCTTTTATGCTGGAGTAAGTTTTATATATAATAATAAACAAAAATTCATTTTTTTTTATTTATATATATTTGTTATGTATTAAATAAAAAAATAAGAATTAAATTGATATATATTTTTTATGGGCATATTTGCTAAATAATGGAAATAATGGAATTTAAAATAATTACAATAATATATTAAATAATATTTATTATTTATAATATTTTATATTATTTTCTTATTTTTATTTTTTTTTCTAAGAAAAAATAAAAAAAAAAAAAAAAGAAAAATAATCAATATAAATAGTCTAAATATATATTTAATATATTATTTAAAAAAAAAAATGAGCTGGTAATAAAAAATTATAAAAATATGAATATAATTAAAAGAAAAAAAAAGAAAAAAAAAGAAATAAATAAAAAAAAATAATAAAATAAAATTAAAATTAAAATATATTTTTATATCTGTGATAATAATGAAAAAAAAGAAAAAAAAAGAGGTTATTATAGAATGTATTTTTTTTTTAAAATTTCATTTAAAATCACAGAAGTGTTATAAAAAAATATATTTGAATATTTCTTTCTTATGAAAGAAATTAATGTGTATGATTATGAATTAATATATTAATTCATTTTCCATTGTTGTGTAGTAAATTTGAGTTTTTTTTTTTTTCTATTTTTTTTTTTTTAAAAAAAAAAAAAAAACCAATCTAAAAAAAAATTAATATATCATATATAAAAATTTTCAAAATGAAAAGTAAAAAAGAAAGGCTTATTTGTGAAAAGAAAAGAAAAAAAAAAAAAATTAAATAATAAATATATATGAACGCAATAATTATTACAATGAATAATAATTATTTTTATTTCAATTACTAGTAATAATTATCAGTTTCAGTTGTTAATTCAAAATGATATTTATAATATCATTATATCGTCTTTATATTTTCAATGTATTAATACATAATTTAATTTGTTTATATATATAACATAAACGAAAATATTTTTCATTCATTCTTCTATTTTATATTTTACGGAATATATCAGTTACTTCATCGTTTTAATATATAATGGTTATCAAAGAAATATTATATTCTAAACTTTAAAAAATATTTTTTTATTTCACAATTTTAAATTGTATAGTTAATTAATTATATGATATTTAAAACAATAATATAAATAATAACTATATAAATAATCTCAGAATTATTAATATGAGATATTTTATGCTCATTTCATTATTATTCTTATTTTTTTTTTTTTTTTTGAAAAAAAAAAAAAAAAAAATCCTATAAACGAATATATGTTTTTTATGTTTTTCTCAGTATAAATATAACTTAATTACTTAGTAAATAAGTTTATTAATGTATTATCTTCAATTTATATATGTTTATATATATATATATTTTATTATTTATAATAGAAAAACCATTTGAAAATCCAAGAGCTACATTAGTTTCTGATCCATCAGTAACGCCTAAAATTGCTTGTGATAGAGTACATGCAGTTTTAAAAAGAATAATATCATTAATTCCTTCAGGACCATCCTTTTTAATTACGCCCATTGCAGAAGCATTTCCAGATAAATTTCAAGATATTAAATATCAATTATGGTATTTAAGAAATATATTAAAAATGATAGAATACATACCAGTATTAAAGGAACCAATAATGTCTTTAATTGTTGAAAAAATCATTAAAATTGATGTAAATATATGTTTTCTTTTATATAACTTATTTATATAAAATAAATATTATATATATTGTTTATTGATATAGAAATTGTAAAACATTAACTAAAAAAAAATTATATTATTATTTTTAATAATAATAATAATAATTTTTTTTTTAATATATATATTAAATGTATATATAGGTTGAAATCCAAGTAGAAATTGAAGATATGGATGATCAGGATATTACAGATTTACAAAATCTTGTATTTAAAATGGAAAAGAATGATATTGATGAAAGTAGTGTTGAAGAAAATTCTTTAAATGAAAAAACTCAACAAGATTTAATTAATTTTGATGAAATAAATGATAATGATGAAAATGGATTTTTATTTGAAGAATTAACTGAAGAAGATAGTAATGTAAAAGGAATGGTAGAAAAATTAGATGGAATGCTTAATATTTTATTTGATTATATTTCAAAATTAAATGCCGAAGAAAGGGATGATATGTTCGAAATTTTAATGGAAATATTTCAAAAAACTATTTTACCAACTCATAATTCACGTTATACTCAATTTCTTGTATTTTATTTATGCTCATATTCACCTGTATATGTCAATAATTTTATTTGTCTTTTAGCTCAAAAAGTTTTAACACCATCTGTACCAAGTGTAATTCAAGTAGCTTCTGCTGCTTATATTTCAAGTTTTGTTGCCAGAGCAAAGTATATGGAAATTGCACCAGTGAAAACTATTTTACAACTATTAACACGTTTTGCATTAAATTATGTAGAACAAAATGAACATCGGTTAGGATCTGTTCTTAACCCAAAACAATATATGATATTTTATAGTGTTGTTGAGGCAATTATTT
>JACVTC010000064.1:967500-985000 GCA_016946835.1 Neocallimastix lanati (nom. inval.)
TAATATTATTATTGTTATACACTTATTGTTATTTTATTTTAAATAACCTTTTAATTTATTTTTGATTTCATCAGCAATTTCTTTCGTAAATGTTGAACATGTATCTGGTGAATAAGTTTGACCATTCAATTTTTCAATAAGAATTTCATGGATTATTTTTTGAACTACAGAAGGTCGAAATCTTTAAATTTTATATACAAATATACAATTATAATTTAAATTTAATGTATTTTTTTTACTTCTCTCTTTTATTATTATTATTATTATTATTATTATTATTATTATTATTATTATTATTATTATTATTATTATTATTATTATTATTATTATTATTATTATTATTATTATTATTATTTTTATTTTTATTATTATTATTATTATTATTATTTTTATTTTTATTATTATTATTATTATTATTATTATTATTATTATTATTATTATTATTATTATTATTATTATTATTATTATTATTATTATTATTATTATTATTATTATTATTATTATTATTATTATTATTATTAGAATGTAAAAATTTGAAATTAACTTTACTTTTGTTGAAAATTTGGTCTTATTGAGTAATTTTCATCATTAGCATTTTCAGATATTGAATTATACGGTTCTGACATTATTAATATATTATATTGTTATTATTATTTAAGGATTTTCGTAGTTTATAATATAATAATTTATTATTGATTCAATCCTTAATATAAAACTATAAATTTTAAAAAAGAAATGAATAACTTAAAATATATATATATATATATTAAAATGTTCTTGCTCTTTATTAATATTAAATCTTCTTATTATAATTCAGCGAATTTATTGTTATTATTTTTTTCCTTTCCTTTATATATAATTATTTATTTAAAATTAATCCCTTAATTAATATCTATTAATAACATTTAGTATTTTTATTATTTACTTAAAAAACATTTAAAAAATAATTTTTTTAAATATCATTTCTTCAATATATTTTAAATATATATTAACCATAAATTTAATTAAAATCTATTAACATTTTCCATAAAATTTTATGTAAATTAAAAACTATAAATAATTAAAATTAGATAATTCATAAATTATTTGTTTTTTTAGAGGAAAATATGGAGAACCTTGTATCGTTTATATTATTACTGATATTTAAATTATATAATATAAAAAATATTATTATTTATATAAAATGATAATAATAATAATAATAGTAATAAATAATAATAAAAAAGAAGTAAAAATAAAAATTCAATAGTAATAATATTTATAATTATTGACTAGAATTATTGATTAATACAATCAAAAATTACTGTTTCTTTCAAAGTAATATTAAAAAATATATTACATCAATAATATAAATTTAATAATTTTTAAATATATATATTAAAATCTTAAAACAAATTCAGCATATAATATTTGCATGCTTTCAAAATAATAATAATAACAACAATAATAATAATAATAACAACAATAATAATAATAATAATAATAATAATAATAAATACAAATTAAAACAAAGAATATTTATTATTAATATTAATTAAAATTTTTTTTATTAAGATATTTTTATAATTAAAAAATATATTATTAGACAAAATATTTATTTATTTAATACTCTTATCAAACAGACAAAAATTTTTATTTGAAACAATGTTATAAAAATTAAAGATATAACAATAATACATGGAAAAGTACATATAAAATAATTATTAGGAAAAAAAAAAGTTACAATAGATATTAAAGATAAAATATATTGAAAAATATTATACTATTGTAAAAGTTACTTTAATATGCATAATTATGAATAATATATATGTAATTAATTACTATAATAAACAATATATATTTTTTAATATTATAAAATAAAATAAAAATGTGGAGATAATTTACTATTAATCTTTTATGTTTTGCCAGTATAGTCATCATTTAATTGATATTATAAATTAATAAGATATGGTAAATATAATTTTATACACTAGTAACTTCCATACTATAATAATACTATACTAAAGATTATATAAAATCAAACAAAAAATACTCTTATGAAAGAGTAATTTCTGTGTGATATTAAAGGCAATAAAAACTATTAATTAAAAAAAATAAAAAAAGTATAAAAAAAATATAAAAAATTATATTGTGGATGTTCCATTAAATTTTAAACGTGGCAAAGTATATTTATGTACCATTTTTTTTAAAATTAAATTAAATTTTATATAATGATATAAAAATTTTTTGAAACAAAATAATTATTATGATTATTTTTTGCAATTTTAATGATTATTTGATTTTAAAAAAATTTAATTGTAATATTATTTTGTAACAAATTATTTTTATTATTTATTAATCTTAAT
Organism: Neocallimastix lanati (nom. inval.); assembly: GCA_016946835.1. Lineage (NCBI taxonomy): Eukaryota > Fungi > Neocallimastigomycota > Neocallimastigomycetes > Neocallimastigales > Neocallimastigaceae > Neocallimastix > Neocallimastix lanati (nom. inval.). The sequence continues at coordinate 969,846 of JACVTC010000064.1, forward strand.
CATTGATTATTAATTAATATTATCAAATTACTATTTATTTATTTATTTATCTATTTGCTTACTTGTTTGTTTGTTTGCTTACTTATTTAATTTATTTATTTATTTATTTATTAATTAATTAATTAAATTTCATTATTTTATAATTATTAATTATAATATATATCTTAATTGATTATTATTACAATTTTAGTATTTAATAAAAATATAAAAATAGTTTATATTTTAAATTATATTTTTGATAGCTACTTATAAATACAATAATTACTTCAAAAATATAATTATACTTATAACATAAATAGCATATATATCATTAAATACAATTATTTAAATACACATTCAATTATATGTTCATAAGTATATATTCATATCATATATACAATATCATTATTTATAATTCACTATAATTAGCACAATAAGCTTAGTTTAAATATACCAATATTTAATATATATAATTATAAGATTATTGTTTTAAATATTGGTATATATAAATAAAAATTAACATATTTATTTATAGTTATTTATACTACTATTAAACTCTTCAAAAACACTACTATTTTAATATACCACCATATACATTTAAAATAGTAAACACTAGATATATAATTGCAAATGATATTAAACAATAATATAAATTAAAACTATAATTATAATGAAATACAAAAATAATTTAAAAATAAAATCAGGTAAACTTCCTTGATAATCTGTTAAATTTTTATGCTATTTAGTACAACTATTATGTATACTACATATTTTAGAAAAATATTCATTATTAGTTTATCATAATACATTTATTAACTTCTACCATGAAAACTAGATATTTATATATTAATATTATTATTATTTCATTAAAGGCACAATGATTGTTTACAATTTTTAAATTAACATTGTGTATCCGAAATACATTTTTCACTTTTACATATGATATTAATTTAGCATAACATCACTTGTATAAGTGATGATATACAAACAATATATTTAGTTATATTCTCAAGTTCATCTGAAATTTCAATGATAATATTTTTTAAATCATAATTTAAATAAACATTAATATTGTTTGTAAGTAGAAAGTGAATATGATTAAAATTTTATTAATAAAAATTTTTTATCAAATAATGAAAATTTAAACATAAATAATAAAAATAATTTCAATATGTTTATATTAATTTCAATGATTTGTAATTTTTAAGACTTATTTTTTACTTATAACTTTATTTATTTCAAAAGTATGAATAAACTAAATAATTGAATAATATTTATTTCAAAGGTATGAATAAACTAAATAATTGAATAAATTTTATTTAATATTTATTTCAAAAGTTGATGTACTGAATATAAAAATAATAAATATTATTGAATTTAATATATACAATATATATATAATTGGGTTAGGGTATACAAAAGTATTTATTAATATTATTATAGAATTATAATTATAATTATTTAGTAATATATAATATATTTTTAATTTAATTATAAAAAATTTTACCCAATCGAAAATCTGAATCTGACGAAATAATTAAGCCACTAATTGTTTATTCGTTAAATTAAGCAATATATATGATATTTTATTTGAAAAGTATATATATATATAAATTCGTACCAGAAGATATTATTATAATGCCTATACTTCTTGCATTGGCAATTAAATTTTATATAGTTTTATAATATAAAATAATTTTTCGTGAATAATAAATAATTACAATTTTTTATGTTATTGTGATTATTTTATTATTTATTAATTAATTATTATAATGCTTTATATTTATTGTTATTTTAAAGCTCAGTAAAACTTTTTTTTATTCTAAACTTTGTATTATTGTATTATTGTACACTTTATTTCTTACTAATAAATAAATAAATAAATAATAAAATAAATAATAAAATAAATAAATAATTAAGATGTTTTAATTATCTTTTCATATTTTATATTATTCATAAATCCAAAAATTAATATGGTAAAAACATTGTATATATATATTATATATTTTGAATTAAGATATATGATTTATAATTTTATATCTATTAATTTTTTTTATTTTCTTTTTATTTTGTATCAATGATATAATTGGAATCTAAAGTTTTGGCCAATAAAATTCATGTGAAATAATATTAATAAACTAATTCTTCATATATTAAAATTTATTAACAATAAATAGTAATGTCAAAATTTACATATAATTAATTTAATTTATTAAATAAATAAATGTAAATAAATAAATAAATAAATAAATGTATATAAATAGTAAATGAATAATAAATAAATGATTTATTAATAATTAATAATTAAATAGATGATGATATATTTATTTTTATAACTTATACCATAAATTATTATTAAATAATTCATAATTTATAATAATCTTTTTATTATTTATTTTTATACAAAATAAAGAAAAATTTTTTTATTAGAAAGTAATTTTTTTTATTAGAAAAAAAGTTATCTATTATTATATTTTTAAAATGGCAAATTTATTACGTGAAAGATCTTTATTAGCTTTAATTGGTGATGAAGTAAATATTATTGAAATTAATGTTTTTTTTTTATTATTTATATTTTTGTTTTTATTTTCTTTATATATGTATACATAAAAGAAAAAAAAAAGTTTATCGATGTGTATATATATATATTGTAAAGACTGAAAATAAATAAATTCAACCTTATTCATTAATTAAAATAGCAAAAATATATCAGTTGTACTTGATAAATTCAGTTCTTTTTTATATACAAAAGCATAATATATGAAAATATATTATGTAATGTTATAATGTAATAAAAAGCAGTAATACTGAATATTTTTAAATACGGAAAATAAACTTCTTTTTAAATAAATAATATTTAAATTTTAAATTAAAATTATATTCTATTTTAAAAGAAAAAGAAACCATTAGTACTCAACATTATTTTTAATATATATATATTTTAAAAATAAAATAAAGATAAAAATAAAAAAGGATATTAGAAATAATAATATAATATAATAAAATATAATAAGAAATTTTCTATTTCATGGTGAACATAATAAAATTTAATGATTATTTACTAAATTCATTAATTTATTTATTTATTATTTTTATATAAAATTCGAATTAAAAATAATAATATTTATAATATTTGTTAAATGTTAATAATAGGACACCGTTACTGGTTTATTATTAGCTGGTATTGGTCACATTGATTCAAAACAAAAGCCAAACTTCTTAATTGTTGATAGTAGTAAGTATTTAAATATAATAATATATATAGAAGAAGAAGAAGAAAATAAAAAAAAAAAAAAAAAAAAAAAAAAAAAAAAGAGCAATAAAAGCAAAGTAGTTTTCATTTTATTTATGAGAAATATTATTATCACTTTTTTTTCCAAAAAAAAAAAAAATAAAAAAAAAAAAAGAGACACCATTAGCTACTATTGAAGAAACTTTCCTTGAATTCACTCACAGAAAGGATATTGCTATTGTTCTTATTAACCAACATGTATGTATTCTTTTTATATATAATATATGCTTTTTTTTTATTTTTAAAATATAAATATTCAAAATAAAATATTTTACTTTATAATATTGTGAAATATATATATGTATTATTAAATAATTATTTAATAATATAAAATAAAGGTTGCTAATATGATCCGTCAATTAGTTGATGACCATGACCAAGCTTTCCCATCTGTTCTTGAAATTCCATCTAAAGACCACCCATACGATCCATCAAAAGATTCTGTCTTAAAGAGTAATCATAATATCTTATATTACAAATTAATAAATTAAATATTTTATAAAATAAATAGTTAAATTAAATACGAATTATTAATTTTTTTTATTTTTGTATTTTTTTTTATCTTTTTTTATTTTTTTTGTTTTTTATTTTTATCAAATTTTATATGTATATTTTTTGTTTTATATTAAATAGGAGTTCAAAGACTTACTGGTGATAACTAAGATTATTAATCAATTAGAAATAAAGATATATTAATATATCATTCCATTTTAAGAATTTATTAATGCTTATAATAGAAAAATTCATTTAAATAATAATAATAATAATAATAAAGCCAAAACTTAAGTAACAAAAATAATAATAAACAAAAATAATAATAAAATGATAAAAGAAAGGTTAAAATTAGTATATATATATATAATTTTTAAAAACAAAAAAATTAAACAAAAAAAACAAAAATAAAAAAAAAAAAAAAAAAGGAAAAAGAAAAAAGAATTTTAATAAAAACAAGAAAATAATAAAATAAAATAAAATAAATAAAATAATGTAATAAAATAAAAATTATAAAGCAATCAATAAAAAAAAAAAAAAAACATATACAATACAAAATAAAAATAAATATATCTAAATAACAATAATAAAAAATATACATATATAAATAAACAAAAAAAAAATTGTATAAAAAAATAATAAATTTTAAATAGAAATTTAATAATGGGTAATAATTATGTTAAAAAAGGAAAACTATTAATTTAAATTTTTTTTTTTTTTTTTATAATCATTTTATTATTAAATATATAAAGTATGTATAAAAGAAAAACAATATTAAAATAGGAATTCAAAAATTACTAGTAAAAAATCATTTATTTAATAATGGAATATATATTTATTTATATATTTTTTATGTTAAGTAAAAGGGTTGTTGCTATTATTATTAATGATAGTTACAATGTTTTTTTTTAGGTATCTTTCATAACGGTTAGCGAATTCCTATCATTATAAATAATGATTAAATTCGAATTTATATAAATTCAATGATAAAATAAATATATATATATATATATAAAATAATTAGTAATAAAAATATTTTATTTATTTATTTATCTTTTATTTTATTATAATTTATTTTTATTTTTTTTTTTTTTTTTGAAAAAATATAATGATAAAAACTTAAAATTCTTATATATATATATATATATATATATTCTATATAATTTTTCCATTAAAAGGATTCAAGAAATTATAACCTTTTTTTTTTTTTTTTTTTTTTTTTTTTTGTTTGATTAATATATGAAGATAATACGCAAATATTGATTAAATAGAAGTTTAAAAAAAAAGTAATAAAATTAAAAAAAACTAATTACTACTTTTCTTTTTTACTTTATAAAATAAAAAGTATATTTTATATAATTCTTTTGAATTACATATTACTTACTTTTTTATATTAATACTTGAACATAAAAAAGTTTAATCAAAAGTCGTTTTTATTAATAGTTTTTTTTTTTTTTTTTTTTATAATTTTTATTATTATTATTTTATTAACAATAATAATAGTAATAATAAATAAATAATTAAATTAAATTAAATAATTATTATCATAAATTTATCACTACTGTTATATTTATCTGGAAACATTTCAATAAATTTTTTTTTTTTTTTTTTTTTTTTTTTTTGTTTTACTACCCTTGAACGTAATAATAAAACGTTTTTGATTCCAGTTTCTTGAACTAATTTAGAGAATTCTGTTTTTGAATTAGGAATAAGTTTTCTATTTTCATCGGTTTCATAAAGAAGATTCTTTGGACTATCATATTCTAATACTTTTACTTTATCTAAAACTAAAATCTTATCATAGTCAATAATAGTATTTAAACGATGTGCAATGGTAAAAAATGGTAACATTATCGAACTTAGTTCTTATTGCTTTTTAAATAATGGAATCTGTTTTAATATCAACCGATGCAATCGCTTCATCCATAATTAATATATGACTCTTTCTGATCATGGCACGAGCAAGACATAATAATTGACGTTGTCCAACACTGAAAATTTCCTCATTCGTTTCTACTTTTGATTTCAATTTGTCATTAAGTTCACCTATGGTTTGTTTTAAGCCAGAATTTTCAAGAGCATTCCAAATTTCTTGATTGGTGTATTCATTGAATGGATCAAAATTAAAACGGATAGTACCTGAAAAAAAGAATAGGTTCCTGTGGGATAATTGAAAGTTTTCTACGTAAATTATTGTAATTTTATATCTGAAATATCGATATCATCAATTTTAATTATGGATCCAGGTTCAAGTAATAAAGTATGGCCTGTTATTTTCATTAATTAAAAATTGATTCAATTTAATGAAATGATTTTGAATATTATAAATACGAATGGTTAATAAACCTTGTAACGTTTCGTTTACATTTATATAAAGGAGCGACCTAGTAATAGATTCTAGACGTTTTAGTTTGCAAGAAGATCTTCTGTATAATGATTTAATATAATAGTAAATTATCGTTAAAGAAACGAGAGCAATGATAATAAAAGGAGACGTATGAGCTATTAAAATTAATGTAGTTACTGATGAAAAAAGATCCGATATAAACATTTGTAAGACTACAAAAAGATATGTATCTAAAGAATCTTGATTTTTGGAGAATCTATTGATAGTTCTACCAAGTGGTGTAGTATCGAAAAATAAGACTGGTGCTAAAATGATATGACATATCGCCTTTTTATGTATATTTCTTGCAGCTTTAATGCCAATAATAACTATAAATGAGCAAAATAATAATGATAATACAAATTGAGAAATATTCCATATCCATAAAAAGAGAAATTAGTGTCCTTTTTTAAATTTATTATCTGTCCAATAGGTTAACCACATATTTGTTCCAACCCTAGCCAATTAAGTAATAATAATTAATAGCATAGTTATTATCAAGTATAGAATACTTCCTGTGGATTTAAAATAATCTTTATAAACTTTCATGCTGACAGATCCAACTGCCCTTTCTTCTTCTGTTATTAAAGAAATTCTCTCTCTTTTTTTCCTTTTGAAATTTAAGTATTCCACATTTTTAATACAAGATATACATCATTTTTTTTCAAAGGTCTTTTTTATAAACAACTCTAAAAATAGAATTTAACCATGAAAATGTATATTTTGATAAAAAAAAAAATAATATTAGGACATGGCCTCGGATTTTTTGGAATTGAGTAGTCTGTCATTCTCAAATATCATTAATATAAAACTATTAGTAATGCATTAGTACATTAAAAAATTAATTTTTTATTCATATGAAAAAAAAAAAAAAAAAAAATTAATAATTTTAATTAAGTATTAAATTCTTTACAGTTTTAATCAAATGTTTAAAAGTTTTATTAATTTTGAAAATGTAAAAAACTAATTAATATAAATAAATATTAATTATGAAATTCTTAAATTTTTTTTTCTTTTTCATTGAATTTCTTTTTTTTTTTATTTATTAAATTAATTAGGAATTGTACAAATGAAAATATTAAATAGTTTATGATTATTAAGTATTTAAATAAATGTATAATAATAATTTATTCTTTTTTTTTTTTTTTTTTTTTTTTAGCTAGTATTACTGCGAACTTAAATTTTATTAATTTATTTATTTATTATAGTCATAATTCTTGCAAATTTTAATTTTAATTATTTATTCATTTATATTTTTTTTAAAAAAACATAAAATAAAAAAAAATAAAAAAAAAAAAAAAAATTATCTATCTTAATTGATCATTATTTTTTTTTTTTTTTTTTTTTCATCCTCTGTGTACCACACTTACTCTCAACCTCCCAGCCTCCCTCAAGGGCATAAGAATATTGAGGTAGTCATAACACTTCCATATGCTTTCTCATATAGGTAGATATTGTCCCTACTGGATAGCCTTATTAAATGTTCAACATTGGCACTCTTCCATACACATTATTACTAAAAATTTCTAGTTCTCTTTTTCTCAGAGTGCCATTTCAGTTCCTAACTTCCCTTTGAAACGAGACCAAAATAACCTAACCCAATGAGATATGTACAAGCTAACTTGATAATTGCATGGAAGTGGTGCATTTCGCCAGGTTGTATTTCGATATTTTTTTTTGAAAGCATGTGGCGTATTAAAAAAAGTGGCATTTCGACAAATTGAAAATTATTAAATAAATAAATCAATAAATAAAATTAAATATTACTAATATTGAATAAAAATTTATATATACCCCATATGCTAGGAATTAATTCACTTGTAAATATATTAAATGTCAGTATTTGCACAACCCCTTCCGGCCCACCGTTAGAACAGTATCTTATCTATATTACTTAGGAGATTAAGAATAATATATATATATATATATAGAGGGAAATACTTACCTGTAACCCTAACCACTGTATTCCATAAAACCTCTTGTGAGGAAAACAGGAAATGGTCAAAGGGTTGGACTGAACTACGAGCCTTATGTATACTAGCCCACAGACTAGCAACTAGGATAGATCATTATTTAATTTTAAAAATACAAAGTTTTTTTTTTTTTTTTTTTTTTTTATTTTTAGACTAGGAATAAACTTTATTTAATAATATTTTTTTTTTATTAAAAAATACATGAAGTTTAAATACATGAAATTTTTTTTTTATATTAATATTAAAAAACTACGTTATGAGATTCGAGGACGAAAAGGCCTCTAACTCTTCCCATTCATCGAAGATAACTCCATGTGGATGAAAATTATCATTCGAATCTGTATCAGAATTTCTTCTTTGCCTTATCGTTACGACGTCGACGCTCTTGACAACGGTAGGTCTAACACTATACAAATCGATCATGGTGTAAAAATCACCAATCACAATAGGCATAACGTTAGTAAGGAATTCCGCAAGCCCCACAAAATATGAAATCGGGAAAGAAGACTCGTTCGAAGGTGATTGAAAAATATTATTAATATATCGCCTTCTTTCCCCCGAGCCGATCTTTAAGATTTCAAATACTGCATTTCCGCCAAGAAGGAGACACAGCACGTAAAAATTGATATTATCATCAAAATCTTCCTCTTTATCATCAGGAATGTTCAATGATTTCTCATGAACAATTAGAGAAAAATTAATAAAAATTTCATCAACAAAGGGAATGAAATGTTGCCTAAATTCTTCAAATTTAGGACATAAAAGTATCCAGTGTGTAAAACTAGGTATGCTGTTACTCTCACCACAACAAGGGCAGTATGTTGGGCAATTTTCTGATACTAGATTACTTTTAACATACGTTTTTACATCAAATTTGAATCCACATTTAATTCGTCCAATCCAAAAAAATCCAAGAGAAAATTGTGAATATTTAAGTGATAGACGTTTAATAAATTTTTTAAAACCAAATTTAAATTTCTTGTATTTTGTAGATCTGATCGCAGGAGTGCTTGAATAATGAATATTTTCCCAGTAAAACTTCCTTATTTCTCCAGGAAGTTTATTATTGTGCTTGTGTACTGCTAAACTCCGTGCTTTTTTCGTCCAAGAATAGTGAGAAAGTGTAGGTATATTTTTGACTAAATGAGAAATAATACAAGAAGAATCTTTCCACTTTTTAAAGCATCGAATCATCGCCTTAGCACAAAAACTAGCTATAGGAGGTATAGAAAGTTCCTTAGACATATTGTAAATTGAAGTATTGGAGGTTTTATTTTTAAACCCGAAACTCCAATACAAACCTCGATTAAAAGCAGTTTGAGCTTTTTCAGTATTCTTTTTATTTGAACCAAGTAAGGGAGCATAATAAAGAACTGAACTAAGGACAAAAGAAACTAGTATACGAGTTTTAAAGTAGAAAGGAACATTCCTATTGGTTAAAAATCTAAAGAAAGAGTTAACTGTATAATTAATTTTACTGTTCATCTTAGCAATAATAGGTTTTAAATCCAACGATTCATTACAATGATAATATGTAGAAACTACATGATATTATTAATTATACAACTCCAATGTTACTACATATCCAGTTTAAAACAATATAAAACATCAGGTTCACTTTCTACAGTCTTCCAGTATTCCAGTTTTCACTCTTCGTACTAGAAGCCACTTTAGAAAGGATAACCATATATTATCATCAGAATCACAGAAAGCTGTAATTAGTACACCTGATATAGGTTATTCCTTTTCCATCAACCCTCCATGGACCTGGAAAAACAGTCCACTTCATTGGGGATGAATTTTAACCTTATTTATTTATTTTTTTTTATAGTAGCAATTATTCCCAACTTTAAGTTTAATTTATTTATTTATTCATTTATCCAAATTGAACTTTTTTCTTTTAAACTAGAAAGAGAATATTTTTCCATTGCTTTATTTACTAATTATTATAAAAAATATTAATATATTGTATAAAAAATTGAACATAATAGTTTTTATAAATATTAATGTGAAATAAAAAAAAAAAAATTTTTTTTTCATAGTATGAAATAAAAGTGCATATTCAAAATTTTTTTTTTTTTATTTTTTCATTCGCAATTATTATGAAACTTTAATTTCATTTATTTATTAATTTATTTATTTCATGAATATTTTTAATTTTAATGAAAAAACAAAAACAAAAACAAAAAAAAAAAAAAACACGAAATTAATAAAAAAAAAAAATAAATATTAATTTATCCAATTAGAACATAATAATATTTAAAATAGTAATGTGAAATAAAAAAGTAATATTCAAAGATAAAGTGTATAAATAAATTTAGAAAAAAAAGTTCATATGTAATATATGCAATGAGCCTCATTTCCTTATGGATTAGGGTTTGAATTGACTATCTGAAAGAAATTATGGTCTTCTCCTTCGAAGGCATTGGCCCTGCTAGCCTGTCTTACTTGCATTTTCAGTGTTGACGCTCCTGGTTAGTTTGCGCTTATACTTTCGGAAAAGTAACCCTTGTCGAGTACTAGCCAGAGGCATAGTTTCTGTAAAGAGAGCCGCAGATCGCACCAAGAATGGCGTTTTTGAATAATCACCAGAAATGATTTGGTTCTTAAACAAAATATTCCATTCCTTTTTATAATTTATATCTATTATATCTGCATCCCACCAAGAAGAAAGTTATATAATCGGTACCACGTTACAAATCACTCATTATTCAGAAAGTTACTTAAATTACCACGATTTTCACCAATTGAACTATTCACTAAATTAGAAGTAACGATATTATAATTTTCATTATCACTAATATTAATTTTTTTTTTTTTTTTTTTTTTTTTTAACGGCAGCAAACTTGTTTCATCTTTATTAATTAAATATTTGATAAAATACATGTAATAAAATAATAAAAAAAAAAAGATAAAAAAATAAACAAAAAATAAAACACAAAATAAAAATAAAATAATGGTATAATATATTCTAGTTTCATTTAATTAATATTTGTAAGACTTCACAAGGGCATTATTATACTGAAGTATAATAATTAACTTTGACTTCGCAATGTTAATCATAATTTTAAGATACAAAATTATGATCTTCATTGGTTGCGCTAGCCCTGCTGGCCTGTCTTACTGTTTCTTCAACATTGACGCTCTTGGTAGTAGTAGTACGATTCGATTTGAACCTATTGAACAAAGACCATTGCTGGCCAATAGCAATAGGTATAATCGATTGGAGAAGTGCCGCAGTAACCACTAAGAACGGAGTATCAGAATAAGCACCTGATTTCATCTGGCACTTAAATAGATCCTTCCATTCCCTTGTACTGTTATTAATACTTCGACCTCCAAGAAGGAAATTAAACACTTTTTCACACACACTAGAATCAATATACACATTATTTTCAATACTATTACTAACATTACTAAAAACACTATTACTAATATTATTATTACTATTATAACTATTACTATTATTACTATTACTATTATCATTATTACTATTAACAATATCATTTGTTAGGTTGCCACGGTAAAAAGCATTATATAAAAATAAAATTTTATCATTAACTTTACTACGAGTATGATTGAAAAAGGGACAATCAATTAACCAATGACTTATCCATTGTTTATTACTTTTACAACAGGGACAAAAATTAGGACACATTTGGTCCACTATTTTTGCAGCTTTAGCAATTCTAGCATCTAATCTATATCCGCTTCGTGCTCTCAATAGCCAATAGAAACCATATGAAAGATCAGGATAGTCATAACAAAGTTTTATAAATTTTGATGTTTCTTCGAATTTGTTTTTGTCATAAAACTCAGCTTTAATAGAATTGATTTTCATATCTCTTTTCCAATAAAAATCCTTGATTTTATTATCGTTATTACCTCTTTTCTCTAGTTTACGTTTAAGAGTTCTACTTTCTTTTGTCCATGTATATTTTCTAGATTTTGGAATATTATTAACTAAATAGGAAATAATACAATTTGAATTTTTCCATTTATCAAAACATTTGACCTGAGACAAAGCACACTTAGCTGACAATGGAGGAATATGTAAATCTTTTGAAATAGAATATACATTAATAAATGATTTGGCTTTTTGTATACCTGCAATCCATCTTAATCCTTTATTAATTAATTTCTGAGTATTATTTGTTCTCGTTTTATTCGAACCAAGTAAAGGTGCAAAGTAAGAGACTTTACTAAGTACATAAGAGTTAATTATAATCTTCTTAAATGGAATAGGAATTTTGGAATTTGAAAGAAATTTACTAACAGAAAAGAGAGCTTTAGTTACTTTAGAGTTAAGTAATTTAATAATAGGTTTCAACGATAAGCTTTTATCAAATGGTATACCTAAATAGGTATAACATTTAGTTATTGGAATTGGTTGACCAGCAAGATAAAAAGTAGGATCTCTTTTATTTTGAAAAAGAGGTGTGTCTGGTCGAATCACCATCGTTGCACACTTATTAATTCCAAAATTCATCATATTAAATTTAGCCCATTCATTTACCTTCTTAAGCATTTTTTTCAACTTAGTTCTTGACGGTGCGCATAAAACAATATCATCCGCAAAGAGTCCACCACAACATCTAGATTCGCCTAAAGGAATTCCAAGTTCTGAAACATCATTAAAAATGTCATTAATAAAAAGATTGAAAAGAATTGGTGATAGTGGACAACCTTGTCTAACTCCTTTCATAATATTAAAAGATTCCGAATATTGATCATCAATTTTAACACTACCTTTGGATGTCAAATATAGATTTTTTATAAATTGATAACATTTACCTCTAATACCTAAAGCATCTAATTTATATAAAATATTACCTATTGGAACAGAATCATATGCCTTTTTTAAATCTAGAAAAGCTAGGTAAGTTTCTTTATTATCATTTTTACGCCTTTGACAAATTTCTCGAATTGAAATAAATAAACTAACACATTCTTCTTTAGTACGAAATCCAAATTGCTCTGGCCTAATAAAATTATTTTTAAGTCCATATTCTGAAATTCTTTTGGAGACTATTTTCGAAATGAGTTTAATACCATTGTTAATCAGAGAGATACCTCGATAATTGTCACAATCAGATAGATCATCTCCTTTTTTAGGAATAGATATAATACTTGCTTCATTCCATGAGCTAGGAAATTCTCCATTCCAAATTCTTGAGTATATCTTCTGTAAACAATTTAAACCAGAAGAAGAATTATTTACTGAATTTTCGTCATCCGGAGGAATTAAAGCTTTATAAAATTCAATAGGAATTCCATCCGGGCCTGAAGCTTTAAAATTTGGAGTAGCCAAAATTGCTTCTCTAATTTCTTCTATACTGATGTCTTGATTTATATCCCATTCATTGTGTCTCGTATACCTAATTGTTCCATTGGAAAATTTATTATACCATTCGATTAATGCACTATTGATATCAGAATAGCTTGAAGAAAGTTTTTTATAGTGATTGTGCCATACTTCTAACTGTTCTTTAGCAGAAGTAGCTAGTTTACCATTTTTGTCCTTTACTGGAGAATTTGACATATTTTTAAATTTATCTACTTTTGCTGTTGTTTTAAGCCATTTCCAAGCTTTTTTAGGGTTATGAGATTTCATATATTCACATCCTGTATTAATCCAATGTTGGTATTCAGTTTTCCTATAAATATTACACATATGATGAATAATTTTGCACATTCTATTATATTTATCAATTAATTCTTCAAATTCATCTAAATTATGATAAGAACCTCTTCTTTTAATGGATTTATATAATTTCATTTTGAGTTTTTGCAAATTAAATATTTTCTGCGACATATGAAAAAAAGATTTTCGAACTTCTGAAATTGACGTGATATTAAGTTCCTTAGCAATATTGAATGAAGTTGAAATAAATTTCTTTGAAATATCATCAATACTAATATTAGGATCTGGAATCACTTCCTCTAATACACTAAAATAGTTGTTGTCAAAAATTGATTCTTTTTCATTTATACATTTTAATCTATCCCATTTAACTGTCTTTTTAGGCAGAGAGAAAGAATTATCTGAATTAACTGATGAAAAACATTTACCTTTTATTAATAAAGGTTTATGATCCGAAATGGGGGGAAAGTCAATAAAAGTACCATATGAAAGTAAATCTAACATATGATCATTGACAATCGCATGATCTATATCAGATTCTCTATTACCTCTACTCCATGAAATTGGGGAGCCCCATAAGGGAAGAATTTTCCAATTACTAAATTTAGAGAGCAAATTACTTAATTTCTCAGTAGGTAAATTAAAATCACCAACCAACATTGAAGGATGAGAAGAGTGACTATTTAACCAAGACAATATTTCAATTCTAGCAGCTCTAGCATGAAGGCTATGGCCACTATGAGGTACGTACACATTACCAATAGAACATTTAGTGAAATTCCAAAAATTATAAGTATACAAGGAAATAATATATTCATAAGTGTTGTTTTCAAGAGAGGCTTGACAAGAATTATGAAACCCAATATAAAGACCTCTTTTACCGGGAATTTCATTATTAGCTTTTTTGAAGAAATGTTTGTAGTTTTTTAATGATACTCGACATGGATATTTACTGCTAGAACCTGAACCATTTCCTGTTTCCTGAAAGCATAAGAAAAGTGGTTTGTACATTGAAATAAAGAATTCAACACTGTCTTTTTTATCAAAGTTCCATCCATTAGTATTCCAACTGACACATAGAGAAAATTCTTTAACTGTATTATTATTAATATGAGTGTTATTAATATTATTGGAATTATTATAATTGATTGAACTGAAATTTGAATTCGAATCTGAGCTTGAAACTGAATTTAAACATAAATTTGAAATTGAACTTGAACTTGTACTTGAACTTGAACTTGAACTTGAACTTGTACTTGAACTTGTACTTGAACTTGAACTTGAAATTGTACTTGAACTTGGACTTGAACTTGAACTTGAACCTGTACTTGAACTTGTACTTAAACTTGTACTTGAACTTGAACTTGAGCTTGTACTTGAACTTGTACT
>JACVTC010000064.1:987500-1021406 GCA_016946835.1 Neocallimastix lanati (nom. inval.)
TTTTAAAATGAATTAAATAATTTATATGTATATTTTAATTCATATATATATATATATATATATATTTATTTATAATTTATATAATTTCATATTCATTTAATAATTCTTCATCTGTCCTTTTTTGTTTTGTTTGTCTTTCTATTTTTGGGTTATCATTAACATTAAATTCTAATAATTCAAAATCGTCAGAATTGGTACGACTCTTAGAGTCAACTGGTTTTCCTTGAACTTTATTATCATACACTGATTCCTCACCAGTTTCATCTAATTTTATTAATTCTTCTTCCATAAGATCCTTTAGTTCTTCAGAAACACTATCTTCTTCAACTTTTTTATATTCCTGTTCAAATATTTCTTTTTGTATTTTCTTATATTTTCCATTTTTATCTTCATTTGAATTTAAAGCTTCCTCATTTTCACCAGAACTATTATCTGGAGTTGGTGGGGATTTCTTATGAAGTGATGTTCTTTTTTTGAAATTTGGTGTAGGATCACCTTCAAAGGTCATCTCAGCTCTTAATAATTCTAATTCTTCAGATACATTTAAACTTCTGCTTTCGCTCAAATTACTTGATTCTTCCAATTTTGTTGGAGAATATTTATGATAATCAAAGGAATCTTCTGATATAACTTGACTTAATTCATCTGATGGAACTTTTAATTTATTTTGTTCCTGATCTAAATTAGGAGGATATTTTTGTTCAACATCCTTTATATCCTCATAGTTAATAATACCATTAGAAAATTCTTCAATTTCACCATTCTTTATATATTCATTAACATTTACTTCATTCATCTCTATCTTTGGTAAATTTTCATTGTCATTTTCTGCATCTAAAGCTTTTACAGCCTCTATTTGACGTTTAGAAGGTGAATGAGAAAAGTCTACAATATCACCAGATTGAACAAGTTCTTCTGGCTCTACTTCCTTCATTTCTATTAATGGACCTTCTTCTAAAACTTCTTCTTCTTCTTCTTCTTCTTCTTCTTGTTCTTTTTCATCCTTTTTTTCATTTATTTGATTTTGTATGCTTTGTTCGTTTTGTTTCTTTTCTTCCTTTTCTTCCTCTTTTCCCTTATCTTTTTTTTCTTCCTTTTCTACTATTACCTCATTTTGTTCTTTTTGTTCTTTTTGCACTTTTTGTTCCTTTTCTTGAATATTTTCATTTGAATGTTGTTGTAAATTTGTATCTTCAATTATTTCTAATGGTTGAGCTGAGAAAACATCATCAACAAATTTAGAAGAAGTTGCTAATCCTGTAATACCATCTTTAAGGGTATTAAGAATGGTTCTACTGTAACTTTGGAAATTATTAACTTTTTTATTATCTTCTTTATGTTCATTTACTACTTCATTCTCATTCTCAATTGAAAGATTTCTAGTAGATGTAGAAGCCTGTTCAGTTTCTGATGTTTTAACATCTTCAATATCGTAAGATGGTTGTTCGTTTTTTAAAGCTTCTTGATTTTCTTTCGGCTTTTCAGCATTATTCATTTTTTGCTCTTCTAACTTTTTTCTACTATATTCTTCCTTATATTTATTAAATTGTTCAATATAATAATTGTTTGAATATTTAGTTTGATTTCTACCAACGATTATTGGTTTTTCATAATTATTATCACCATGATCTTTTTCTGATAGAGCTCTAGTATTTTCTTGAGCTTTGTTTTCAGTAGAAGAAGTTTCTTCTAATTTATTATTATTATCATTTTTATTTTCTGTTTTAACCACAGTATTTTCTTTTTTATTATTAGAATCATTTATTTGAGATTCTAACTTTTCAGTTTCAGAATTCACATTAGCATTGGTAGTTACTGATTGATTTTCTGCATTATTGTTGTTGTTGTTGGTATTATTATTATCATTATTGTTGTTGTTACTGTTATTTCCAACCATAATAGAATCAGTATATTCAGGACCTAAAATGAAATTAGTAATTTTTTCATCATTTTCATCAATATAATCTAAGAACGTGGTAACACCTAATTTAATTTCTAAAGCCAAATTATTAAAGAAGTCTTTAACACATTCAATAGTTTCATCTTTTTGATTTTCGTTCTGTGGTAAATCATGGTTAACGGTTTGATTAATTGATTGATCGGTTGGTTGACTGGATGATTGACCAATTGATTGACTATTGAATTGGTTATTCACTTGTTCATTTGGCTTTTCAGTAAATTCATTATTACTTGAAAGATTACCTTGTTGATTATTTGAGTTTTCCGATGATTGATGAGGTGAAGATGATGAAGAGATAATATTACTTCTATTATCTAACTGATCCATGATATCACCAAGGAAAATCTTTTTAAATTTAGAATATTCATCAATAACTCCATTAATTTTCGATAAGGTGTCTTGAACATCATTATTAATGTATTCAGTGGTTTTTCTGATATTTTGTTTGATTTGATTAATTTCATTAGGATATTGATTACGGCATTCATTGGTAATAAATTTAATAATATTTTTTGCAACATCTCCATCATCTTTTTTATTATTTTTTAAATTCTGTATTATTTTCTTATAGGCGTCAGTTTGAAGATTAATACTTTTCTTGAATAAATCTTGAATTTTCATATTTTCAAATTCTTTATCTTCAGTTTGAACGTACTTATCAAGCATTACTTTTCCATTTGATGAAGATGATGCATTATTAATCTCTGATGATTCAGTTTCTTTTCCTTTAGAAGATGAAGCATCTCCAATCGGAAGAACACTTTCAACATTTGACTTATTTTCAGAAATTTGTTCATCGCATTTTATAATATTATCATTGTTAATAGAATTATTTTCTTCCTTCTTTTTTTCAGATTCATTCTCTTTAACAGATTCTTCTACATGTATAGGTTCATTATTTAGTTGTGAATACCTTATAGATTCTTCATCGTTTCCAATTTCATTAATTGGTTGTGTAGATACAACTGATTCTTGAGCATTAACTTCTTCATTAATTGGTTGTGTAGATTCAACTGATTCTTGAACATTTACTTCTTCATTTGTTGGTTGTACAGGTTCAACTGATTCTTCAATATTTGATTCTTCAGTAGTAGATTGATTTGGATGTTCTTCAAAATTGTCTTTAAATTTATTTATGATAATATTATATTAATATATTAATATAATATTAAAAAAAAAAAAAAAAAAAAAAAAAAAAAAAAAAAAAAAAAAAAAAAAATAAATAAAGGTAAAATATATTAATATATATATATATATTAAATAAAAAGGAATTAATAAAAAATAAAAAACAATATATATTAATGTATTTTAATTAAAAAGTACCTTCAATTTCTGTAATATATAAAGATAAATAATCTTTGCCAATATTTTTATCGATAGCATCCCATAGATCTTCTTGTGAAGAAATAACATAAAAGTCTATTTATGACAATATATAATAATTAATATTTTCCCTTTTCTTTTTCTTTTTTTTTTTTTAATAAAATAAATATTTTATATATAATATATACATCATATATATAATATATAATTTAATATAATTAAAAAATATATATATACCATTTTCTTTGGAATATTCAATTAAAAATGATACATCATCATCTAAATTGAATACACTCTTTATAAAGATTTTAAGAGTTTCATAATCTTCCATACCACTAATTGGTAATTTAAAACTTCTATATTGCCAATTAAACTTTTTAGTATTAAATTGAAATTAAAAAATTTTATTAATTATTTAATATATATATAAATAAATATATATATATTTATAATAATAATTTTTTTTTCCATTGTCTAAATTCTAACAATATTAATATTGTCACTATTATAATATGAATGTATTTAAATAACTTCTTGGATAAAATATATACCTGAGCTTTGATTTGAATTTCACCCTCCATGTTACTGATATTTATTTATATATTTTCTTTGATTTTTAATATTTTTATTATTTTATATAATTTACTTTTTAATGTCTTTAAAAATAATTAAAATAAGTTAAGTCTTTATATTTTATATCTTTTATAGATTAATAATATTAAGTATGTTGTATTTTAAAGATATTTTAGATATATTTATTTTTTATTTTATATTTTTAAAACAATTAAAGCTTTAATAAAATTATATATTTTTAGTATTAATTATAAAACTTTTATAATTTTTTTTAAAAAAAAAAATAGCTTTAATTATTATAAATATAAAAGTAGCTGTAAATTTTCGATTATTAAATCTTTTATGAAATAAACGAAATGTAAGTGTAAAAAAAAAAAAAAAAAAAAAAAAAAAGTAAAAAGAAACAAAAAGGTTGGAAATTTATTTTATCTTTTATAATTAAAAAAATTTTTTGAAAAATTAATTTTTACTTGTTTTTATATATTTTTAAAAGCTTTTTATTTTTTTTTTGTAAATCATATATATTTTAATATATTTTAATATATTTCTATTTAATATATTTTATTAATTATGAAAATTCTTTTTTTTCTCATGTATTGTTTTTTATTAATAATTATTACTAATTTTAATTTTTTTATAATTGGAATTAAATAAATAAATAGTAATTATCTAAATAAATAAATAATAATATATAATTAAATAATAAATAATATTAAATAATAAATAATAGATATATTATTATTATACTTTTTATATGATTTAAAAATAAAATAAATAAATAGATAATTATGTATAATTTTATATTATTAAATTAAAACATAAATAGCCTAAAAAGAATTTTTTTAGAATATAAATAAATTAAATAATATATTGTAACATATTGTAATATAGTGTAATATATATCCAAAAGCTATTTCAAATAATTCAAAAAAAAAATTTAAAAATTGTAAAATTTAAAATTTAAAATTTTTAAAAAAAAAAAAATTCAATTTGGCATTTATTATATATATTAATATAATATATAATGAAGACTTTTATAATTTAATTATTCAATATATTCATTTATGAATGTAAATATATTACATTATATTACTAAATATTAATTTAACTTAATTAAAAAAAAAGACACCAATTTTTAATTCTTTATTTTTTTTTTAATTTTTTTAATTTTCTACAAATATATAAAATAAAATAAAATAAATAGTAGAATAATAAATATTAAAGTACAGATGGAATAAAATAAAATAAAATAAATATAAAATAAATAGTAGAATATAGAAATATAAAATATAGAAATATAAATATTTTAAAATATAAATTATTGAAATATAGAAATATAAATTTTAAAATATTAAATACAGAAATATAAAATATAAAATATAAAAAATACACCTTCAAATTTATTTTTTTTTAATATTATTATTTGTTGAATAATTAAAAATAATATATTATAATATAATTATAATATATGAACTTTGAAAATAAATTTTACTTTTTTACTTTTTATTTTTTATTTTTATTTTATTTTTAATTTTATTTTTTTTTAACTTTTGTTGGTTGGTTTCACAAAATGTGATTTTAAAACTTTAATAAAAATTTTTAGGAAATGAATAATGATTAATGAATAATAATAATTATGAATAATGAATAATAATAATTATGAATAATGAATAATAATAATTATGAATAATGAATAATAATAATTATGAATAATGAATAATAATAATTATGATTAATGAATAATAAAATAATGTAAATGAAATAAAAGTTACTAAACATACCTTCAAATGGTTAAAGAAATGGCTTTTATTATTATTATTATTATTATTATTATTTATTTTATTTTTATTTTTATTTTTATTTCTATTTTTATTTTAAATAGGCAGAAAACAAAAATAAAGTGAATAATGAAATTATTTAAGACCTGTTAAAAGAAAAACTATCTTACTAATGAAAATATGTATCGATGTATTATTATTACAAATTATTAAAAAATTAATTTTATTTTTATAATTATTATGTTTAAAATTATTATGTTTAAAATTATTATGATGATTAATTTTATATAAATATATATTATTTCATAATATCTTATTATTATTTTTTTTTTTCTTTAATTCTTTAATGGCTTTTATGTACATTAATTATTATTATTAATCATAAGCTTTATTCCAATAAATAAAATAAAGGAATTTTTATATTATCCAAATTTTTTTTCAATTTTTTTATTCGTTCGTATTTGAAATTTACTTCAATTTTATTCTATAATATTCTTTCTTATACAAACAGAACCATCAAAATTTTTTTAATTTTTATTTTTATCTTTATTTTTTTTTATTTTATTTTCTATATATAATATAATATAATACCTAAAAAAGAACTATTATTTCTTTTCTTTTAAAAAAATGCAAAATTTATATTTAAGATGATATAATTTATTTTAATTATATAATTATTGCTATTAATATTCATTATTATTATTATTTAATATAAAATTTTTAATTATGAAAATATTTAATATTTAAAAATAAAGAAATTATTATTAATTTTTTAAAAATATATTTAATAAATAACTATAAAAAAAATTATTAGAGGCTAATAAAAGAAAGAATTCTAAAAATTTATGAGTAAAAAATTTTATAGCCACTATTTAGTTAATTAGTAAATAATATATAAAGGATTATAAATAATTTAATAATTTAAAAATTTATTATT
This sequence comes from Neocallimastix lanati (nom. inval.), assembly GCA_016946835.1. Taxonomy (NCBI): domain Eukaryota; kingdom Fungi; phylum Neocallimastigomycota; class Neocallimastigomycetes; order Neocallimastigales; family Neocallimastigaceae; genus Neocallimastix; species Neocallimastix lanati (nom. inval.). The sequence goes on from JACVTC010000064.1 coordinate 994,072, forward strand.
AATAATAAATAATAAATAATAAATAATAAATAATAAATAATTGAATAATAATAAATAAATAAATAAATAAATAATAAATAATTGAATAATAAATAATAAGTAATAATAAATAAATAATTGAATAACAAGTAATAAATAATAAATAATAAATAATAAATAATAAATAATAAATAATTGAATAATAAATAATAAATAATAAATAAATAAATAAATAAATAATAAATAATTGAATAATAAATAATTGAATAAATAAAAAGAGTATTTATTAATAAATAATAAATAATTAATAATAAATAATTGAATAATAAATAATAAATAATAAATAATAAATAATAAATAATAAATAATAAATAATAAATAAATAAATAATAAATAATAAATAAATAAATATAAAATGACATCAAATTATATAATTAAATGACACAAAAGAATTCATGACTTTTTAAAAAAAGTATTGAATTAATTAATCATTCCTGTATATTTTAATAGATATATTTAATAAAATTAATTATTTTTTGAATCAATTAGTATTATAATGAGAAAAATCCTTAAGATAGAGAGGTAAAAATAATTTTTTTTTTTTTTAATATAGAAAGTGTATGGAAGAAAATTGTTATTATTAAAATAAATAATAATTCATTTATATTATTTTATTTTTTTTAGTATTTTTTACCAATATAAATAATTGTAGGAATAAAGCAATCATGGATAAATAAATAAATAATAATTATAAATAATAATAATTATAAATAATAATAAATAATAATAATAATAATAAATAATAATAATAATTATAAATAATAATAATAATAATAAATAATAATAATAAATAATAATAATAATAATAATAATAATAATAATAATAATAATAATAAAAAATAATAATAAATAATAATAGTAAATAATAATAATAATTATGGATAATAATAATAATAATGGATAAAGTAAAAATAATATATTTTAATTAATTATGAAGATAGAAATATATATATATAAAAAAATATATATTATTAATATTTATTTTGAAATAAAGGAATTTTTTTTTTAGGTTGTTTTTTAATGGATGAATTGTATCTAATTTTTTTTTTTTTATTATGTATTGATTTATGATATTAATAAAAAACTAACCCTTTTAAATACCAAAATTTTTAATTAACAAATTAATAAAAAAAATAGTAAAAATAAAATAAAATAGAAAATAAAATTAAATAAAATAAAAGTTTTATATACATATATAAAAAAAAAATATATATATATATATATATATTTTTTTTTAATTATTATTATTATTATTAATTATTTTTTTATTAATTATTTTTTTATTAATTATTATTATTTTATTTAATTATTATTATTATTTTTTTTATTATGAATGCTATTTCAAAAAAAAAAAAAAAAAAAAAAAAATATAAATATATATATATATTTATAATTATATATATATTTATATTAATACTTTATATATTTATAATTTTTATTTAGATTTATAGAATATAGATATATATTTTCTTTTTATTTTATTTTATTTTATTTTTTTTTTTTTTTATATTTGTTAAATTTTTTATTGGTTATGTATTTTTATTATACAGATTTTTTTTTTTATTTTATGTATTGTTTTTAAATATAGGTCTTGATTTTTTTTTTTTTTTTTTTTTTTTTTTGAATTGATGATAATAGAGTGATAGTATTTTTTTTTTTTTTTTTTTTTTTTTTTAAATTTATAAATTTAAAATTTTATTACTTATATTATTATAATAAATTATTTATTTTTAACTATTAATATATATATATAAATATATATATATTTTTAAATTTATAATTTAATATATATATATAATATATATATCTTTTTTTTTTTTTTTTTCTATTTCTTAATTTTTCATTTTCTTTTAACTTTTTTTTTTTTTTTTTTTTTTTTTTTTTTTTTTTTTAATATATATATATATTACTGTATTACTGTTTGTTGTTATATAAAGGTTTAGTTTAAATTATATATTTATTTTATTTTATTTTATTTCATTTCATTTCAATCCAATTAATTTCCCCTGAATAATGACCCATTATAAGTTTTTTCTCGTTAGATGTTAAAGCTAAAGATATAACATCTTTATCAACTGAATATTGATGTAAAATTTCAAAACTATCAATTTTTTAAATCAATGAATTAATATATGAATATATAATTATAATATTAATATTAATATAAATGTATTTTTATTATTTAATTATTAATATAATATATATAATATATATAATATATATAACATAGATAGATATATATAATTTTTTTTTATTTTTTTATTTTTTTTTATTTTTATTTTTAATTTTTTTTTTTTTTACCTGTATAAATAAAGTAAATAGACACCACTTGTATCTGAAATAATTATATGCTCTTGATCATTAGAAATAATTAAAGATTTTATTTCATTTTCTCTATAAGATTCCATTAAAAGTTTTCCATTAAGACTATATAATTGTAATAAATATTGTTTCTTTTTTATTTATTTATTTATTAAAGCAAAAAGAAAAGTAAATATATATTTTTAATTAATAAATATATATATTAAAATAATGAATAATGAATAATGAATAATGAATAATAATAATAATGATATAATTTAATAATTTATTAAAATTTAATTTTTTTTTTTTAATTCTTTTTTATTTACTTACTTTAGTGTGATTAACAGCAAATATAATGATATCAGCATTATTTGTAATAAGAATAAATTTTATGGATATTAAACAATTTTGAACTTCTCCGAATGGTTTAAATGAATGAAGGAATTTAGCATCACGTAAGGTATAAATAATACATGTTCCATCCTGAACAACAACAACAACAATAAATATAATATTAATTATAATATTTTTTAAAAAAAATTATAATTTAATAAATTAATATTTGATATATATATTTATATATATGATAAATTAATAATAATAATTAATTTATATTAATATATATATATATATATATATATTTTTTTTAAATAAAATAACTTACCAATGATCCACTAACAATAATATCATTATTGGAATCTACAGCTAAAGCAGTAATCTTATTATAAAATTAATAATAATAAAAAAAAAAAAAAAAAAAAAAACAGTTAGTTTAATTAGTATTAATTTATTTATAATATATATATATATAATATAGAGAAGAAATATTTATTATATATATATATATATATATATATATATTTAATTACTTCATCGTCATGACCATAATAGATTTTTTTAGATTCTGATTTTATAATGGTATTTGAAGAATTACTCCTATCAATTTCCCATGAAATAACTGTTGTATCCTTTGAACCTGTAACAATAAAATCAACATTCTTTGAAACAGCGACCGCAGTTACAATATCAAAATGACCATAGAGTGGTGAATATTCTGTTTCATCAAAAGTATTAATAACAAAAGAATTATCCCAATAACCACAACTTATTACACTTAAATAATTAGGTAGAGTTTCAAAGCATTGAAAATTACTACACACACGACCTGAATTAGAAGATAATATATTCCTATTTTTTTTTTTTTTAATTATAAAAATAATTAAAAATTAATTATTAATAATTAATAATTAATAATAAATAATAAATAATTGAATAATAAATAATAATAAGAGTATTTATTAATAAATAATAAATAATAAATAATTCAATAATAAAAAAATAGGAAATAAATAATAATAAAAATTTAATAATAAATATAATAAATTAATACTATATTTTTATAAAACATATTTTATAAAATACATTTTGAATATGAAAAAATAAAAATAATAAAAAAAAAAAATAAAATTAAAAAAAATAAAAATAAAAATAAAAATAAAAATAAAAAATATTATTTATTATTATTTATTGTTATTATTATTATTTATTTATTTTTTATTTATTTTTTTTATTTTTATTTTTTTATTTTATTTTATTTTTTTTTTTTTATCTTTAAGTTTTATTACCTTATAAATAATGAATTTCTTGGAGGATAAGAACTAATAGGTTGATCAATTAAAGTATACAATCCATATTTTTCTACATAGATTAATCTTTCTACATCAGAATAAGTATCTTTATAAATAAATAATCTTAAAATTGGGGTATTTTCTTTAAATGAACCACCTTGTTTAATTCTTTTAATATTTGAATAATCATTAATAAGGGTATTTTCAATATTTAAACGATTACGCTTTGGATGTGGTTTTGTTAACAGTTGGGAGGGTGTTTGTCCAAAATTATTAATTTGATCTTCAATACTTTTCTTTTGAATAGGATCTTTAATATTATCAAGATTAATAGCTCCTTCATAGGTTAAATAATAGAATACATTGTATGCTTTAACGGCTTCTTCTCCTCTTTGTTTATAACCCCAAATTAAATCAATCCAATTATGTAAATTATTAGAAACATATTCACTTTCTAATGCTTTTCTTTGAATTCTAATAAATTCTTCTGGTGTTTTTGCCCATGGTGGTAAAATAACATCATCAATAACTTTATTAATAGCATTACATTTTCCTAAATCAAAATGATTCTTATAAAATAGTAGTTGAAAAAAAAAAAAAAAAAAAAAAAAAAGACATGATATAATTATATTAAATTAATTTCATTATTAATATATATATATATATATTATATAAATATTTATAATTAATAATTTTTATTTTTATTCTATTTTATTTATTTATTTATTTATTTATTTAATTATTTTATATATTTAATTTAAATTTCTTACCATATTAACTAAAAATTCTGGTGTAGAATAAAATTCTGGAATTAATTCTTTAACATCACCAGTATTATTAATAACAGAATCCCAACAATTTTCCATAGAGAAGAATTGTCTATATTAATATATAATATAATTTATAATTAATATTAGCATTAACATATCAATATATATATTATTTTTTAATAACATTTATATTTGTAATATAAATAAATATCATTTTATATTTATAAATTTAATTGAATTTTATAAAAAACTTTTTTTTTTTTTTTTTTTTTTTTTTTTTTTTTTTTTTTTGTAATTATTTTATATTATTTATATTACCTATCTGGGTGATCAAATTTTCCACTTTGTAATGCTATATGTAAAGTGGTAAATGGCTCCATTCTTATCATGTAAAATAAAACATTTGCTGCTGAAGAATAGTGAGTTCCATAGAAGAAAGGTTTAATATCATCCATTTCCATATCTTCAAATGAATAATATCTTTCTTTAAATTGTTCTAATCTTACTTCATTTAATGCTCCAATAGGTTTTGATAAATCACGATAAATATTTGGATCATTTAAGTCAATAGTTTCTGATATATAATCCTTAATAACCCTAATTATATATATAATATATATATTTATTATTATTATTAATTATCTATTCTTTTTTTTTTTAAAAAAAAAAAATTAAATTAAAAATAAAAATTATAATATATATTTCTTAAAAATAAATTAATATATATATATATATTTATTTTATTTTATTTTTAATTTTTTTTATTTTTTATTTTTTTTATTTTTTTTTATTTTTTATTTTTATTATTATTTTTATTATTTTTTAATTTTTTTTTTTTTTTTTTTCTTTTTTTTTTTTTTTTTTTTTTTTTTTGATATATATATATATATTTAAGTTACCATGGGAAAACTGGATATTGAGTTAAATCATTAAATGTACGACCAGAAATAGTATTTAAAAACATTAAGTAATCAAAATTAGATAGTTTCCTATTTTGCCACATTTCAGTTATATTATGATATTTCTTAAATATTTCATTAGGACTAGCAGATTCTTTACATTTTAAATTGATTGGATGAAGGTTAACAAGCTTCTGGAAGAATTTAAAACTTTCTTTAGAGATATGGAAATTAAAGAAAATACTATTGTGATCGGTAAAGAATATTTCAATTGCACTTCTTCTTAATAAATAACGACGAATATAAATATCAACAATTTCATCCAATTTCCACTGACGATCTCTTAACAATTCATTTTCAATAATTGCTGAAGAAATTGTACCTTCTTGTCCCGAATTAGTAATATTTGTTACTACTGCTAAAGGATTTAAATAAAAGTATAAGTTTTTAGAGGTTAAAAGTAAATAACCACTAATGGTGGTCGTTAACATGACCAAATCACAGTCAGCCTTATAAATAATTTTCTCATCTTCTTTATTATAGAAAAATCCTGAAGTTAAGTCATCATCGTCCGAAATTATACTCCATTTATCACTTTCTGTGATATCATCATCTAACTTTATACTCGATGGATTAGAAGAATTTACATTAGAATCAATACCACCAATACTTCCATAGTCACTATTACCATATTTTTCTCTTAATTTCTCAAATTTACTCTTTTTCTTTTCTGTGGTTCTCGGTATTTTTAAGAAGGCATCTCCGGAATCATTTTTAACTCTATCACGCTTAAAACTGGCATCTAAATGATCTTCAAATTCATAATTTGGAATTAATCTTCTCCTTACACGGTATGAATTTTCTGTATAATCTAATTTCCATGTTAATGTTGAATTTGTTTCAAAGAACCATAATCCTCTATCTCTTGACATCTCATGAATTAAGGTATTCCAACTCTTTTCAATTAACCTAATCTTATTATCTTCCTTTGCTCTCGATTTAATAATTTTTTCTAATTGATCATTCTTTATTTCAGCCATTGTTTCATCTTCTTTCTTAATTTTTAAATATTCCTTCTTTTCCGTTTCATCAATCTTTTTACGAATATTTAAAATCACTTGACCAATAATTTTTTCGAAATTTTTACAAGATTCAAGAACGAGCGAGAAACATGAGTCTTCGAAAGCTTTTAAAGCCGGTTGATAAATTATATCATTATACTTATCGATAACTTTTTTAATCACTAATACATCATATTCTTCTTTAGATATTGAGGTCTTATTCGTAAAACTATCACTTATTCCTGGTTTCAATTGAATTATTAATGGCCACCATAAATTAGTAAATCTATAGTTAATATCAGATAATTCGTTATAAAATAATTTCTTATCATCCTTATTTTTAATTATGTCTTCATTACACATATCGATTGCACCCATTATATGACCTAACGTGGAACCCCATAATGAAGAATCCGTCTTTAAATCTGCAATATTTTCATCAAGAATTTTCTTATAAATTTCTATTATAAATTCCCAAATACTCTTATTATAAACACTAAGACCTGTATTTAAGAATCTAAATAATATTCTTACTAAACTATCATTTTTCGTCATAACCTATATAAATAATTATAATAATATATTGATAATCATAAAAATAATAATAATAAATAATGATATATTAATAATAAAAATAATAGATAATAAAATATTAATTATTCAAATTATCATTAATAAATATATTATTTCATTTTTTTTTTTTTTTTTTTTTTTTTTTTGTTAAATAGTTTTTTGGAATTTCATATTAGATATTTTAAAAAAAAAAAAAAAAAAAAAAAAAAAAAAAAAAAAAAAATTGATATATAGAAAAATACCTTTGATAAAATATTGGCTGGAATAGTCTTTTTTCCATTAATAATACTAATTAATGAATTTATTAATATTTCACAACATTCTCTTGATTCTTCCCATGGGAAAGAAACATTATAGGATTCATTAATTACAATATTTTTTGACATTGTCGAAGGAATCTTTTTTAATACTATTATTATTATTATTATTATTATTATTATTATTATTATTATTATTATTATTATTTAAAAAAAAAATAAAATAAAAAGGAAAAAATAAATAAAGATAAAAATAAAATTAAAATAAAAAAAAAAAAAAAAAAAAAGGTTCAATTTAAAATTTAATAAAATTTATAATATGTTCAAATATATATATCATAATACAAATAATTATTTTATTACTTATTTTTTGACTATCTACTTATTTATATAGTATTTTTTTTTTTTTTTTTTTTTTTTTTTTTTTTTCATTTACCTTTATTTTCAAATAATGTTATATCAAAGAAAGACTTTGAAACGTTGGGTTCAGTATTTTTTAATTTATGATATATTTCTTCGAAATCAACATGATCAAAAAGCCAATCTTCAGTAAAACTAATTAAATGAATAATATTATCCTATATAAATATATAATAATAATAATAATAATATAATAATAATAATAATAATAATAATAAAAGTAATAATAATAAAACAAATATATATTTTTTAAATAAATAAATAAATAAATGAATAATTTATTTAATAATAATTTATTTAATAATAATTTATTATATAATATAAATTGATTTTATAAATAAATAGATTTATATAATAATAACTTACAAGTTTTATGTAGGAATAAACTTTTGTCATTAATACTCCACCATTAATTTTTTGTAAATATCTCTTTAAAATTTCCTTTACTCCAACGAATGAATTATCAATATTATCTAAGAAATAGAAATAAGTAATGGAATATAGTTCTTGCCATGCTTTGGAAGTTTCAAATGATGAATCCAATAATAAATAAAAGATTTCAATAATCATATTTGATACAATATTTGAATTAGTATCTTCTTTTAAAATTTTATCGCTGCTTTCTTTATTCAGTTTAAATTTATGAAAACTACTTTCTGGAATTAATGATATTAATAATTTTGGCCATTCCGTATTTTTCATAAAAGCAATACAATTATTTTCATTAATATTAAATAAAAAGAATAAATCTTCAAGGAATTTTACTTTTAAAACTTCAAATTCATTAATTAAACTTTGATTAGTTTCTTTTTTCAATGAATTTGACGCATTATAATCTTCAATATTATTATTATTATTATTATTATTATTATTATTATTATTATTATTATTATTATTATCATTATTATCATTATTATCATTATCATTATCATCATTATTATTACTTATATTGTTAGAACTATCATTATTAGCATTAGTTTGAATATTATCTGTACTAATAGTATTATTATTTATCTCATTATTATCGATAATTTTATTTTCTAAAGGTCGTACTGTTTGTTCATCAATAGTTTCTTCTTCCTTTCCTTCATTTTCATTTTCATTTTCATTTTCATCTATCTTTTCTGGTTCATTAACAATACTTAAATAATCATCATCAAATTCATCATGAAATGTTAATTCAAATTTAAGATCATCAGGAAGAATTGATTTACCATAAGCATACTTTGAATTTTGTTTAGAAATCAGATATATTAAAAATTCTAAAACTTTAATATTTTTAATATTTGTATTTCGTAGATTTCGTAAAGTCATTTGTAGGAAATCACCTTCAGATTCAGTACTTAAATCGGTTTCTAAGCACATTTCAAATAGCTGAAGACAGACATCATTTGTTAGAGGATATTCTTCTAAGGAATGAATCAATATTTTGGCATTGGTACGTAATTTCTCTTTCCATCTTTCATTAGCATAATTACTTCTTAATAAATAATTAATAATCTTAAGAGCATCAATACGACATTCACTATCCTCATTTCTGATTAATTTGATGAAGAAATTTTGATGTTTATACTTGACAATGTTAACAATAATGTTCTTATCATTTTCATTGATAATTAAATTCTTTAAAATTTGAAGTAATTCAATGGAATGTTTATAATCAACATTTAATACAATGGAATTAAGAATACATTCAAGTTCTTCAGGGGTCGAGTCATTCTTTAAAAAGAATACAATAATTTTAAAAATAAGTTTTCTAATGATTTCCAAATCATTTTCATCACTTACATTATTTATGCTTTTATTTTCTTTAATTGGAATATAATAGTAATATTTTTCCATTACTTTAAGGAAATAGCTAACGCCAAAGTTTTCCTTACAAAATGAATAATGATTATCAATAAATTTTTGAAGAGCGGTATAATAATAAATTTGAACGTCTATCGACGCCATAGCCCATAATTTTGCATTGAAAAGAAGGTTATATAAGATATCATAGATCATATCTTCATCATTAATGTGTTCGGCAAAGTATTCAATTTCTTCATATAGTTCGATGGTTAAATTGGAATAACTAACATAATTATATAATAAATAATTTATGATAGCCATGAAATAACTTGTTTTAACGGTATTTTGATGGAAGGAATCAGATAAAACTAAAAATGAAATAATTCTTATGAAAATTAAAAGTCGTTCTTTTCCTTGATTGGTACTGGCATTGTTATTGCTATTCGTATTGGTATCATTTAGGTTTATTATGTTGAGTTGATTGAGTTCATTTACGGCATCCTTATTGTTGACCGGGACTACGGGTCTATCAATAAAATTAATTCGATTCAAATTGGTGTGAAGAATTAAAGGAAGTAAAACATTAATACCACCAAGAGAGTGTAATGTATTTCTAATACATTTTGTAGATGTTCTTGAAACTGAAAATAAATAGGCATGACTCACATCAATGGAATTGTCATTGATTTGTAAGTTATTAATGATATCAACAGAATTTGCATTAAATATTTTAAAAAGATAGTAGTAAAGTTTATAGGAATCCATTCGGGTAATCGTTAGATTATCATAATACTCTTCTCCGTAGTTTTTATTAAAGAGAATATTTAAAATACTACTTTTATTAGGTTCATCTTCGTTAAGATAATCAGGCTTTAATTCAGTTTGATAATCGGCATCATCTCCAGTGATATTAGTTTCAGAAGCTTTAGGATGATAACAGATAAACGAGGTTGAAAAAATATCTTCATCCAAAACTTTTGAATATTTACTGATAAATGATTCCGAGTAAACAATTGAATCCATTTCTGATTCTTGATCCATACCTAAATTATAAATAGATGCAACGTTATATTCATTAAATAAACAATTGAATATGTTAAAGGAAACCATTTGTCCACAAAAAGATTGATATACATCTTGAATAGATATTTCCGAAAAAGTACCTGATCTACCTTTACAACCAATATAACTTTGTTCGTAGTTACACGTTTTGGGATACTTTACTTTTGTGACCTTATTCAATCTCCCATTGATATATAAGCTTAAATCAGAACGGTTACCCCAGAGTTTTGGTGAATCATGAACTATGGCAATATGGTACCATTCATTTGGCATAAATTTATATCCGTTGGAAATACTATAGGTTTCTTCTTTTCTATCACGCGTAACACTAATATATATAACATTTTCAATGAAAAATAGTTCAATCGCACTACAATCTTTACTATTTTTTTTATTCACAAAAGAAAATATACGAGGAAGGTATTGATTATGATAATCATAATCATGAAGATTAGTGACCTTATTATTTTTAATCATTAATTTTCCTTTCTTTGTTACATTCATATATTTAGTATTAGTGACACCAGAAGAAATTTCCTCAATATCAAAACTTTCCACTTTTATCCAAGTCATAATAGTATATCCTTCGGATAAAGGCCATTCGTTAATTTCTGGAACATAAATACCTGAATTTAATCCACTAAAGTAGAAAAAGTCAGAATCCCTATTCTTAGTTTTCATAATTTTTAACAGTGTTTCCACCAGTTTATCATAATAAAATGGTAATAGTAATTTATTTTCTTCAGTTTCATTTGCATTCATATCATTATTAATATTGAAATTTATATTTGACTCTGTTTCAACAAGCGTATTATTTTCGTTAGAATTATCTTTAAAAGATTTCTTACCCCTTTCTTTATATTTATACTTTGAATTCTTACGTTTCATTATAATATCCCATCCATTTAATTGACTTCTAGCCATAGCTCTTTCTTCATTGGATTTCTTTTCATTCATAATATCAATTTGACGAAGCATCTTAAACATCTGTTTAGCTTCTGGAATACTAATAGAAAATGAAGCGATTGTATAAATTAACTTTGTAATTTTATCAAGCATTATTTTATTTTGAACATTAGGTAAAATTTCATTTAATATCATTCCAACAAAGGAAGCATTGCATAATTTCATCGTATTAATTTCATGAATTTCTGACAATTTTTGCATTTGATCAATAATGAAATTTTTATGTTCAAAATTAGTATGCTTATAAATCTTTACAATAACCGATAAAACATCAATATTTCTAATAATTGCTGGAGTATTTTCAATCCAAGAATCATTCTCAACTAACATACCAAATAAATAAATAATTGAATTATCAAATTCTTTATATTTACTAATATATTCATAAAGTTTTTCATATCCATTATAGGTATTTTTAAAGATTTGCTTTAAATAATTATTACCTGATAATAATGCAGTGATTGTTTTAATAACTGAGGATAAAATTTTTCGTGTAAAATAATTGAAATATTTTATTTTATCAAAATTGGATAAATCATTCTCTTCTTTAGTAGTTTCTTTATCTTTTTGCTGTTGTTGAGTTGATATGTGTTGTTCATTAGAGATGACGATTTTTGATTTATCTTTAATTGTGATATTATTAGAAACACTTTTATCCTTTTCATTATCATCTTTATTCGTTTCTTTTTTATTTGATTCAATTTTTGAATCTTTTGAAGGGATTATTTCTGGCTTATTAATTGTATTATTATTATTATTATTATTATTATTATTATTATTATTATTATTATTATTATTATTATTATTAATAATAATATTGTTATTATCATTATCATTATCATTATTATCATTATTATTATTAATAATATTGTCATTATCATTATCATTATCATTATTATCATTATTACTATTATCTTCATTAATATGAACAGAGATAATTTCTATATTTGATACTTTATCATTATCTTCACTATTTATATCTTCATCCATATTTAATAGGTTGGCTTCATCTAAAGAAGAACTAGTTAAATCTGTCAATCTTGAATCTCCTTCACTTAAAGGTTCCATATATTGAGAAATAAATAAATTTTTATTTTGATTATTATTTAAATTTTCATTTTTATTTTCATTTCCAATTTCATTTTTATTGTCATTTTTATTTTCATTTTTACTTTCATTCTTATTTTCATTTTTATTTTCATTTCTATTTTCATTTTCATCATTTTCATTACTTTCTTTCTTATCATCCATATCAATTAATGTTATATTTGTTTCTCTTAAAGGTGTTGGATTAGTACAATTATGTGAATTTTTAATGTAAGTAGCCGTCGTAGTAGTACTAGCAGCAGCAGGAACAGTAGTAGTAGCAGTATTAAAAATACCTTCAATTTCTTGATTTCCAGATAAAAGTGTAAATAATACTTTTTCTAATTCCTTTTTGGATAAATTTAATGGATAATTTAATATTTTTTCTAATTTATCCATTAATCCAGATTCTAATAATATAATTTGTACTATTCTTCCACGGGTATGATAAAGTTGAAATTGTCTTAATAGTTTTTGAATACCATTTAATAATTCAATAATTTTCTTATATTGGCCATAGGTAGAGTAGCATGTTGGTATAGTATCAATATATTTTTTTATTAAGAAATATATAAGATTTTCATAGTATTCATTATTCATGACGACTAAACTATCATTATTTTTATGAAGATTCTTTTTTAGATCAAAGTTAGAAAAGTTAGTATCTAGTGGTTTCATACTGGCTATACTAAATCTTGAGGTAAGAGTTTTTAATTTCTTTGGTTTGGAATGAGAATTATTTTCGATGGCTGTAGTCGTATTAACCTTATCCTTTTCTAAACGATCTTCTTCTTGAGTTGCCATTAAATAATTTTTAATACTATCAATTAGCGAGGAATCAATGTTATAGAAATACCGTGCTGTAGAAACTAAAACATCCAAGGACACGGCTTCAAATAATTTTAGAATATGATGAATAGCAAAATGGAATAAGGTATCGGAGGAGACATCCTCATCACTTAAAAAGCTAAATAACATTTCCATTGTACTATTATCACTTAAAATATAAGACATAATAGAATTTTCACCACTGAAAAAGGTATCTAATAGTAAAAGAAGGGTCCATTTAATCGATTCTATTCTATTTTTATTGATTAAGATTTCTGGCGTATTCTCCATCCTACAATTTTTTGATTTATCCAATATATCATTAAATAATGGAATTAAAACTTTTAGACAATCGATTTGACAGAGCGCCTGCTGGGTTTTAATTTTTTGAAAATGTGTAATTTTTAATAGGGAATAGACAACATCTTTCAATTCAATGCAGTTATCTTGGCATAAACCTATCATAGAAATTAATTTTCTACAGATGGTGGTATTCGAATAATTCTGAAGAGGAAGAGTAGCAAGATAAATAACTAAATTTAAAATAAGTTCATTCATAAGAATTTCCTCGGATCGTTTTCTATTGATATCACTAGTAGCAGATGAACTAATTAAGGATTCCGTCTTTATACCAGAAAGAATCTTAACGTATTCTTTATTCTTTGCTTTTTTATTCATCTTTTCATCTGCTTCTTCAATTAAACTTATTTGATACGTTTTTATGAAAGCATCCCCTACGGCACTATTACTATTATTACTATTATCATTGATCATGATTTTTAGTATTGGTTTACGAATATAAAATATATCAGAAAAGAGTACATCCCATATTCTTAAATCTTCACATAACGTTAAACACCACTTATGACGAAATTCTGGGGTTACCGAGGTAGCCGTTGTAGTGTAAAAATTCTTATGGTGATCAAGTTTTAATATATTAAAGAAAAAAGTAATAATAAGCATTTTTAAAGTTTGAGATATATTATCCTCAAAATTGTTATCTTCACTATATAGAACAGACTTTGTACTGTTGACGGTTAAAGAGTCGATGGAACGTTGAACATTTGAATTATTCACTTTTGTTGGAATATTTAAATTTTTATTTAAAGTAAAACTAATCAATGTTACTATAATAAATTTCCAATAGAGATGATCAGCTTTTTCTTGGGTATCTTCATTAGAATACATATTTAATTCTAATGATAAAACAGAAGTTTTAGGATTTGGTGATAAAATAAATGATAAGTAAAGTTGTTGAAATAGAATTGAAATAAAGTAATATTTTTTATCTATAATGTTATATAAAGGAATTTCTAAAAGATCGGTAGAATTCTTATTAAATAATGGATCATTTTTCTTTTTATGATTTATATATCTTTTTTTAGTAATATTTTCATTTAATTCCTGATGAAACAATAATATTTTTTCTATATCCGTATTAATAGATGAAAGTTCACTTTTTTGATCTATATTTTTTGTATTTATATTCATATTTGCATTTGCATATGCATTTGCATCTACATTTACATTTGAATTATTATTAGAATTGGGTTGGGAATTTGTAGTTGAAGATTTTTCATCATTAGTTTGAGAAAAATTTGAAAGTTCAGATATTGAAGAAATAGAGGATAAAGAAGAGATTGAAGGGGTAGTAGAACGATAAGGATTAAAATTATCATCATTCATACCGTTATTTTTAATGTCAACTATTTTTTTTATTAACATAGATGAAGATTTTAATGAGTTTGACACCGCTTTATCATTTTTATTTTCTTTTTCGAAAACAAAGGAAGATTTTAATGATGCCGAAATATTTTTATTATTTATTATTGTTAATGGCTTCATAAGCTGCGCTTGTGAAAGAGACTGTGAGTATTTGAAGGACTCTATTTCCTTAGTCCCTGAGGCTGAAGAATATCTTGAATGATTAATTTCTTTAGCTCCAGAAGTAGCAGATGGATATTTGGAATGTCCTATTTCTCCAATTCCAGTTCCTGATGCCGATATAATTCTTGAATGACTCATTTCTTTATTAAATTTTAATTTATCAAGTTCTTTATCACCACTATTATAACTACCATCCGTTGAAAAATTAATATCTGTTTGAAAAGAATTCTTTAAATCTGAAACAATATTATTGAAAGGAAAATTATTATCACCGTTATTTTGAAAATCATTAAATTTTGAATTAATATAAGACTTTTTATTATTTTCATTACTAACAGAGGATTGATGTTCAGGGAATACCAATAAATTTTTTGGATAAAATTGAAAAGTTTGGTAAGAAATTGAACTTTTAGAGGAAGAAAATAAATTTACTTTTGATTTTCCCGATGAAGATACTGAAATAAATGATTTAAAATTTTGTAGCTTTATGGAACTAAAAGAATCTTTATTTTGAAATTCCAAAGATGAATCAGATGCTTCAAGATTTATTCCATTTAAAAAATTATATCGAATATTGGTAACGTAATCAACCCATTCAAGTAAATTTGTAAGGGGATTTACGGTCTTTGCCAAGGTTTCCAATTTCTTTGCAAATTTTTGCATATCTACTGTAATTAAATAATTAATGATTCTCCATGAAAGAATTTGAATATGAAATTCATAGTGAATAAAATCCATCAATTTTGGATTACATTGAAAATTGAAAAATTTTTCGTATTCCTCTTTTAAGAAATATGGCCAATGAATATATTCCATTAATAATTCAAATCCTTGATGTTGATCGAAAAACATTGTTAAACCTGTATTTATTAAAAGCATTTCCCCAATCAAACTAAAACCTAACATTTTTATAATATAGGTATGTTGAATTTCATCTAATTTATCATCATTACTACTTGATTCAGTATTATGTTCGCTATTAATATCATTTGACATTTGTTCATTATATTGATACTCATCTTCAATCATTGGCATTTCTTTTTCATTATCACCTTCATGAAATTCTGATGTTAATGGTGAGGTGGAGAGTTCTTTACCTGATACATTAATTTTATTTGTTGATTCAGGTCTATTAATAATAATGCCACGGTAATGATTCAAATCGTATAATAAACGAATTAAACTTCCCAATAGCAATTGTTTCTGCTTAAAGGATATTGATGAGTAATAAGTTAAACTATCTTGATTATTTGATTCTGGTATCCAATTTTCAATATATTTTTTCCAAGGTTGATTATTATGATTATATTTTATGAAAATTGCTAATATATATATTACACATTCATATATAATATCTCTATCATCATCATTTTTATTATTTTGATTATCATTTTCAGAAGGTATGTCATTTGAATTCCCCGTATTATTATTATTTTCAATTATACTATCAGAATTAAAATAATTAATAATAATTTTATCAAAAATTGTTTGCATGGTTGAAAGAATATCCATTTGATTTAATTTTTTTCTATTTTCTTCAAATATTGAAAGTATTAAAATATGTATAAGTAAATTTATAACATTTCTATTTATTTTTATATATTTTACGGTTGATAGTAATTCCAATTTTCTTACTGCCTCATAAATTGCAATCTCAGGAAAATTCTTATAAAGATTAAAAATTTCATCATTTATTTTATTAACAATTAAATTTCTTGTTGTTTCTGTAAAGCTATGTGTTTCATCATTAATCCTTATTTCAATAACAGGTGTAGGTTCAACTTTTTTATTTTCTTTTACTTTTAAATTCGATTCTTCGTATTCCTTATCGAAGTAATCATTAATATAGTAAAAGTTATCTTCATTATTACTATTTATATTATCCACACCATCTTTATTGTATAAATTTTTAAAATTATTTTCTGATGTTAAAATATTACCTTCATGTAATACTTTTTTAAAAACTTTTAAATAATTTTGAAATTCTTTTAAATTTATATTTTGGTATATAGTTTCTTCAGATAATTCATCCTCAATATTGTCAATAATTTTATTATTAATAGTTTCCAATGAATTTTGTTCATATATTTTTTCTACATATGAATTCCAAGTTACGCTTAACTTTTTATTTGTAAAGTTTACTTGGTTAAGGTCTCCATAATTTAATTTTCTTCCTTTTTTAGTTTTTTGATTAACTTTTACTATATTTTTAAACCATTCCATTTGCTATGTATATAATAAGTAAATTATTAATATTGAAATTAATATTTTAACATAAATTTCTATATTGATTTTAAATAAATATTTTTATTTTTTTATTTTTTTTTTCTTCATTTATATATATATAAATTTATTAACTTGAAGTTTTCAAATAGTTAATATTATCAAAAAAAAAAAAAAAAAAAAAAATAAAATAAAAATAAAAATAAAAAATAAATAAAAGATAAATATTTTATTTCAAAAAATATTTTTATTATTATTAGTATCCTTTTGTTTATTTTTTTAATTTACAAGGAAAGAAAAAAGTTATTAAATTAAATCTTTATTTATTTTTTTTTCTTGAAATAATGGTTTATTATTAAATAAAGATTTAATGTAATTTTAAAATACTAATAATTTTTTTTTTAATAAGT
Source organism: Neocallimastix lanati (nom. inval.) (assembly GCA_016946835.1). Classification (NCBI taxonomy): domain Eukaryota; kingdom Fungi; phylum Neocallimastigomycota; class Neocallimastigomycetes; order Neocallimastigales; family Neocallimastigaceae; genus Neocallimastix; species Neocallimastix lanati (nom. inval.). Next base: position 1,012,276 of record JACVTC010000064.1, read on the forward strand.
AAAGCGATACAACATTAAATAAAATATTATGACTATTTAAATTATATGCAGTATTAATAAATATAAATAAAAATTTAAAATTAAAAAAAATTTTTTTATTAAAGAAAAAAAAATTAATTTTTATAATTAATTTTTATAATACATTTTTATTTTAGAAAGAGAAAAAACGTTTTTTAAATAAAAATATAATAATGAAATAAGCAGTAAACAGTAGTTTTTCGTTTTTTTTTTTTTTTTTTAAAAAATTACCTATAATCTCTTTTTTATTTGTTTTCAATTACAGTAATAAAGAAAGAAAATAATAAACTTTAACTTAATAGTTTAAATATTATAACCATTAAAAATTTTTATAAAATATATTATTCCTCTATTATATTTAAACTCATTTTTATAATAATAAATAAATAAATAAATAATAATAATAAATAATAATAATAAATAATAATAATAAATAATAATAAATAATAATTACAATTTACATATAATAAATAACAAATAATAATTATAATAATAGTAATAAATAATAAGAAATTATAATTATAATAATAATATTTAAATAATAATATATTTTTTTTCCTGTATAATTAATTTCATAAATATGGATAATACACATAGATATACAATATTGTTAATGAATAATTTTTTTTACTCTTTTATATGTATATCTTTTAATAATATATTTGAAATTTTTATTACTTAAAATATGTATTTTAGTAATATAGTATTAATACTAATAAAATATTTTTTTGTTAATATCAATACTATATTACTAACTTAAAAACTTGAAAAACAATCAATATATATAATTTATACTACTCTTTTTATTTTTTTATTTTATTTTATTTTATTTTTGGAGTAATTATTTACTAATTAAATTTAATTATAATTCATGTATATTCTTTTTAATTGATTATTATATATAATACAATATAATTTAGTAGAAAAAGAATATATTATATTATATATAATACTCAATTATACTATTGACTTTTTTTAATATTTATTTTATTTGGTTTTTATTTTATTTTAATCTTCAATGAAATAAAATATGGATGGTTCAAACTTTAATTATTATAATTCTATGATAATGCATTACTAAAAAATAAAATTTTTAAATTTAAATAATATGTTGTTATTGTTATTATTTTCGAAGATATACTAAATGAAAGAAATGAAAATAGTTTTTATTATATTTTATTATTATTATTTCTATTTCTTCTATCCTCATATGAATATATGAATTATGAGGATAGAAGATTATTTAAATTGGTAACTGGTATTAACTTAAAACAAATATATATAATATTTTATAAAATAAAATTATAAAATATAAAATAATGAGATATAAAATAATGAAATATAGAAATATAGAAAATATTATAATATTAGAATTTTATATATTATTATATATAATTTTCAAATAATTTAAAAAAAAAAAAAAAAAAAAAGAGGCAAATCCATGTTAAATTTATTAAGGAATACACATATAAATATATATTTTATATATATATATATATATATATTTTTTTTTTTTAATGTTATGTCCTCAGTAATAAATTTTTTTTTTATTTCCTTTTTCTTTTTTAAAAAAATGGAGAAAATATATTTAAATTTATATACGTTATATATATTATATATATTTATTTAATTTGAAGTTTTATATTAATTATTAATTTTATACTGGATCTGTTCTTTTATTTATACTTATTATTTATATCTAACCCTTGTAATATTTAAAAATAAATGTAAAAATAATTATTAATAGTTTTTTCATGAAATTAACTTAAAAGATGTTATATTAATTATTATTGCATTGTAAATTCATTAATTTTAATTTAATATATATTAATTTTAATTTAATAAAAAGTATTTTATTCTTATTTACTATCAGTCAAAATGGTCAATATATCATCGAGTAATCAATATATATCCTACGAAGAATTTAAAATATTTTCAAATTACTTTATTGATAAATCAAGACTTTTAAATTATAATTGGGAGTGGATAGAAAAGTTAAAAAATAAAAAGAAGGTCGGTTTTTTAAAATTAATACAAGTTACTGAAATTAAAAATAATAAAAGTGATTTATTAAATAATAATGAACAAAATGATGAAATTCTTGAAAATTTAATTAATAATAAAGAAAAGCAAGAAATTGAAGAACAATATATAGATGTAAGTTTTTTTTTTTTTTTTTTTTTTTTTATTTGTAAAAATTTAAATGCTCAAATTATTATTATATAATAATAATAATTATTATTTATGCTATTTACTATCTAAATAATTAATGTAAATGAAATTATTATTTTATGTTAATATAATCTTTAAACAAAAAAAAAAAAAAAGAATGATACTTTGGATGAAAATTTTGAAAATAAAAAAATAATATGGGAATGGCATATTGTGTATTCATCGATCTTTCAAATACCTGTACTGTTTTTTAATGCTTGGAATGAAGGTAATAATCTATTGTAATTTATAATTATATTCATTATTAAATATTTAGAAATGTAATAATAATAATAATAATAATAATAATAATAATAATAATAATAATAATAATAATAATAATAATAATAATAATAATAATAATAATAATAATAATAATAATAATAATAATAATAATAATAATAATAATAATAATAATAATAATAATAATAATAATAATAATAATAATAATAATAATAATAATAATAATAATAATAATAATAATAATAATAATAATAATTACAATATTAATTAATATATATCTTTTTTTTTTTTTTTTTTTTAATTTAGAACATGAGCCAATTGATATACTAAGTAATTATGACATATTTCCAGTAAAACCATTAGAAATGCCAATAATATCCCAAAAGGTTTATAATATTAATATTAATAATTTTAATTTTTTTTTTTTTTTTTAAAAAAAAATTATTGATAATATTAATAAAAAATATTATGTTAAATATTGATATAAATAGGATCATCCGATTTTAGAAGTTCCATATTATTATATTCATCCTTGTACGACCGGCCAAAATATGAATAGTTTATTTAACATTAATAATAATGCTGATAAATTAAAAAATATTGATGATAATAATAGTGATAATAAAGAATCGTTAGATTTCCAAAAAGATAATGAACTAGAAAAATATAAAAATTATATTGCAGCATGGTTAAGTACAACTGGATTTATAAAAGTTGATATTAAATATTTTATTTAATAAAAAAAATATTCTTTAAATATCAGTACAAAAATTTATAATAAATAAATATATATATACAATTTCAATTAAATGTTTTTATTTATATTTAATAATATATAAATATATATTACTTTAATAATAACATTTTTATTTTATTTATAAATAATCATTGTAATTAATTTTTTAATTAATAAATCAAAAATATAAAAATAAATAAATATAATTTATAAAGCATTTAAATGTAACACAATTTATTTAAACATTTTTAAAAAATTTTTATTTTTAATAATATTTAAAATTAAAATTATATTTTATATAATATAATATATATCAATTTAATATTTGAAATTTTAATTATATATTTTATTTAAAAGTAAAAAAAAAAAAAAATTATTACTATTTTTTTTTTTTTCATTGAATTAATAAAAAATAAAAACTTATATACAGTATATTGAATAATTTTAATTGTATATTTTGTAAAAAAAAAAAAAAAAAATATTGCAAATAAAAATAATCTTATTAAATTAATAAAAATATTTTAAACTATGTCAGTTTGTGAACACCTTACCAATTTTGTATATAATGAAGTGAAATATGGAGTAAAAGTATATAAAGATGAATGGTTTGTACATAATAAAAATAAAATGTTTATTTTAACTAAATGAGTTTAAAAATATAAAATTACTTAAAAAAAAAAAAAAAAAGAAAAAAAAAGAAAAAATTAAATAACAACAACAACAACAACAATAATAATAATAATAATAATAATAATAAAATTCATTATAAATCATAAACCAATTTTATTTTGAAATTTATATTAATTTTTTTTTTTTTTTTTTTTTTTATTTTTCAATTCATAAAAAATTATTAAATATATATATAAAATTGTCATCAGCACACAGTGTTTTGATACTCAAGTAAAATATAATTTATAATATTTTAAAATATCAGGATATAATTATATATAAATTTTCTTTATATTTTTATTATAAAATTCAATTATAATTCTGTTATATTTATTTATTTATTTTTTTCTTATTTTTATTTTTATTTTTTTTTTTTTTAAAAAAGGATAGTGAAAATGGTATAAATGTCTGTTTAACTTGTTTCAATGGAGGATGTTCAAATGATATATACAATCATTCACTTTATCATTCTCAACATTTTAAACATCCTTTAGTATTAAATATAAAAAGAACTCCTAAACCAAGAAAAGTATGTGATTAATTAAATTCAATTTCATAAGATTTTATTACAATTACTATATATTAATAATAATAATTTATATATTATTTTTTCATTAAAATGTAAAATGGATATAAAAACTTTTAAAGTTGATAGCCTACATATTTAAATATTTATGTTTTTTTCTTTTTTTTTTTTTTTTTTTTTTTTTATTTTCTTCTTCTTATTTTTTTTTCTAAAATATATATATATATATATAATATATATATATATATAAATATATTTAATATTTCTTAAATAATTGAATTATGGTATTTAAGGTTGATGAACCACCACAAAAAATTACTAAATTGGAAATTGTTGAAGAAAAAGAAGAAGATTTGTATGATATAAACACAAAAATTAAATGTCTAGTTTGTAATAAAGAACTTAATCGTACATATGGAAAGGTTAAATAAAATATTATTAATTTATTATATAATATTTTTTTTTTATCAGTTTCATTTATTAATTAAATTATTATTATAATATTAAATTAATTATATTATAATATTTTTAAAGTTACCTGAATTAATTGATTCAATTTTACTTGCCAATTCTTCAAAAGTTCAAAATGAAATTAATTCATGGGAAGAAGAAATTGTTTCATGTACTCACACAGAAAATTTAGAACAATGTGAACCAAAAAAATTAGAAGAACAATGTAATATATAATTTATAATTACAGAAACAATAGAAGTAAAAATAATCAAAATTAATTATATTTTATTTTTTTTTTTTTATATGATTAGCATTAGCTCATTGTAGTGAATGTGAATTAAGAGAGAATTTATGGCTTTGTATGATTTGTGGTAATTTAGGTTGTGGTAGACAACAATATGGTGGTATTGGTGGTAATGGTCATGCTTTGAAGCATTTTGAAACTACAGGTCATGCTGTTTCCTGTAAATTAGGAACTATTACTCCAGAAGGAAATGCCGGTAAAATATTTAAATATTTTAAAGGATAAATTTTAATTATTTATAATTTTAAACTTTTTTATTAAAAAAAAAAAAAAAAAAAAAAAAAAAGATTCCAATTTATTATATTTATAATTTTATTTAATTTTTTTAATTTTTTTCTTACATATTATATTAATTGGTGAAATTATACAAAAAAAAAAAAAAAAAAAAAAAAAAAGATATCTATTGTTATTCTTGTAATGATTCAAAACTTGATAATCATCTTGCTGATCATTTAAATAACTTTGGAATTAATATTAAATCACAGAAAAAAACAGAAAAAAATATTACTGAACTTGTAATTATTTATTTATTTATCATTATTATTTATTATTATTATTATTTATTATTATTACTTTTTATTATTACTATTTTATTATTTTGTAATTTAAAATTACACAATTAATACAAAACAAAACAATACTCTTAACTTTCTTTTTATCTTATTCACCCTATATATATTTAATTTTTATTTGAATATTTTATTTTAATAGCAAATTGAACAAAATATGAATTTGGATATTAAAATGACAACTAAAGATGGAAAAGAATTAGAACCAGTATATGGACCTGGTTTTACCGGAATTGAAAATCTTGGAAATAGGTAAAATTAAAATTATTATAAAAAAAAAATAAAAATAAAAATAAAAATTTATTATCTTAATTTTAACAATAATAATAATATTATCATAAAATATATTATATAGTTGTTACATGGCCACAATTATACAAATGATGTTTGCTATACCAGAAGTTGCTCAAAGGTATATATATATTTAAATAATTAAAATTAAAATTTTATAAATATTATTTAAATCTAGTTTTTTCTTATTTTTTATTTTTTATTTATTTTTATTTACTTATTTATTTATTTTATTTTATTTAATTTATTTTATTTTTTTGAATAGATATTTAGATTTATCTTTTGATCAATCATTAGGTGATTATAAACCAGCTGAATCTTATTTATGCCAAATGACAAAAATGGCAGATGGATTATTAAGTGGTAGGTATTCAATTCCTATTGATAAAAATTCACCACAAAAATTCCAAAAAGGTATATCGCCATTTATGTTCAAATCATTAGTTGGTAAAGGACATCCTGAATTTTCCACTATGAAACAACAAGTATGTAAAAATGAAATAAAATTATAAATAGATTTTTAATATAGTAATAATAATAATAATAATAATAATAATAATAATAATAATAATAATATATAATAATAATAATATATAATAATAATATATATAATAATAATATATAATAATAATATATAATAATAATAATATATAATAATAATAATATATAATAATAATATATAATAATAATATATAATAATAATATATAATAATAATAATATATAATAATAATAATAATAACTTTTAGGATGCTGCAGAATATTACCAATACTTCCTTCAATATATTGAATTGAATGAAAAAAAATTTGGTAATGATCCAACCACTGTATTCAAATTTTCATTACATGAACGTTTACAATGTAAACAATGTAAAAAAGTACGTTTAACTAAAATAAATGATAATATGGTTACCTTCAATGTTCCAGCAAATAAAAAAGACGAAGAAGGTAATGAATATGAACCAGTATCATTTGATACATGCTTATCTCAACTAGCTCTTGAAGAAACAGTTGAATTCAATTGTCCAAACTGTAAAACTAAGACTGAAGCTTTTAAGTAAGTATTATGTTACATAATTAACATTATATATTTAAATAGTATATATTTAAATATATAATATTATTATTAATTAAAATTATTCAATAATAATATTTAATTATTTATAAAATATGAATAATTAATTAACTTTAATTTCTTTTATTTGTATTCAATTATGTTACCATATTTATAAAATAATGATAACAAACAATAACAACAACAATAATAATTATTAATAATTAATAATTAATAATTAATAATTAATAATTAATATTACTACAATTATTACTACAACTACAATTACTACTACAACTATTACTACAACTATTACTACAACTACTACAACTACTATTACAACAACAACAACTAATAATAATAATAATAAAAATAAAAAGATCAACAAAGTTCTTAACTTTCCCTAAGTATTTAGTGACTAAGATGGAAAGAATGAAATTAGTTAATTGGGTTCCACAAAAATTAGGTATAAATTGAAAATTAATATTAAATATATATGTAATAATGAAAAAATAAGAAAGTATTTTTTATTTTATTACTAAATGCATCCAATTAAATATATAATCTATTATTATTTAGCTATTCCAATTATTTTACCAGAAGATAAAATTGTTAATCTTGATAATTATCGTAGTAAAGGTCTTCAAGAAGGTGAAGAAGAATTAGAAAATGTTAATGAAGAAGAAGAAGGTATATTGAATTTATTTTTAATTTTTCAATTATTTAAAAAAATAAATAAATAAATAAATAAATATTTATTTATTTATTTATTAATCAATTTATTTATTTTAAATATTTTATTAATATATTTATATAGAACCAGCTGTTAATGAAGAAGTTGTTTCTCAACTTATGGAAATGGGATTCTCAAGAAACAGATGTGTTCGTGCTATTATGGCAACTGATAATAATGGTGCTGAAGTTGCTATGAACTGGTTATTTGAAAGGATGGATGATCCATGTAATATATATATAGTTTAATAATTTATTAGTTTATTCTTTTTTTTTTAAAAAAAAAATTATGTATATATATAAACTTAAATATATATGTATATACATTTTTTATTTATATACTTATATATATAGCCTTGGATGATCCAATTGAGAAAAAATCAAAAAAGAATGGTGGTGGTGTTACTGCAAATGCGGAAAATGTTGCTTTATTAGTTGATATGGGTTTCAGTTCCACCAAGGTTGAAAAAGCTTTAATTGAAACTGTAAGACATTTAAATTATTAATAACATATGATAATTAAAATTTAATTAATTAAAAAAAAAAAAAATAAAAATATAAGATAAATTAAAAAATAAAAAAATAAAAATAAAAATAAAAATAAAAATAAAGATAATAATTAAATATATAATACTTTTTTTTTTTTTTTTTTTTTTTTTTTTTTTAAAAAATATATATATATATATATTAGAATAATAATATTGAAAGAGCTATTGATTGGCTTTCAAGTCACTTTGAAGATGATATTGAACTTACTAGTAATCAAGATACTACAGATAAAATGGATGAAGATGGTAAATAAAAATAAAAATAAAAATACAAATAAAAATAAAATAAAATAAAAATAAAAAAAAAAAAAAAGTTTTATTAAATATTATATATATATATATATATATAAAATCACACTCATAATAAAAAATTTTTTTTTTTTTTTTTTGTTTAATTAATAGAAATTGATAATAAACCAGCTAAATATGAATTAATTGGTTTTGTTACTCATATGGGTACCTCTGCACAATGTGGACATTATGTTATTCATTTACGTCATGAAAATAAATGGTATTTATATAATGATGAAAAGGTTGTTAAAGTTACAGAAGAATTACCCACTGAAAATGCATACATGTATCTTTTCAAGCGTCTTTAAATTAAAAAATATATATATATATATATTAAAATGAAAATAAAATTAATATTTTTGAATAATAATATACTGATAAATTATTATATATTATGAATTAAAATATATAAATATTATTATTAACAAATAAAACAATAAATAAAAAAAATATACAATAATAATACTAATCATAAATAAAAAATAAAA
>JACVTC010000640.1:0-13985 GCA_016946835.1 Neocallimastix lanati (nom. inval.)
ATATCAATATATTAATATATTAGTTCGTTTATATATTCACTATTTATTATAATTAGTATATTATGAATTGTGAATTCATATAATATTCTAATCACAATATACTAATTATATAAATTTTATATTTATAAATATTATTATAAAAAAATAAGCATAATGGAAATACAGTTAATAAATACTTATGTAACACATTCTAACTTAATAAAATATTAGAATAATTATAAAAAAATTGGGTTATTTCTGTATTTCTGTATTTCTGTATTAACATTTGTGTTTTTTTCATAAACAAAAAAATCTTTTTTTTTTTTTTTTTTTTTTTGCTTTTTCGTTTGGTTTGGCTTGGTTCATATTTAGTATATGAAAATTACTTACTATCAATGTTTTATTTAAATAATATGTCTTTCCAGTTTTTATTATGGCGTTTAGTATTAGCACTAACACAAATAAGGTTTTGGGTCGACCCACAACTACCTCCGGAATTTATATGGGGAATTATCATCCTCCTAGGGTGTTTTTCCCCATAAATGAAGCTGGTATTCAATAGCCATAGTAAGTATCTTTGCTGCTTGTGCAGTGAGCTCTTGATCAGTGAGAGTATTAGTATAATTGTTCCTCCTCCGATAATGGTTCAAGAGATCACTGAAAAGAAGTCCGTCATACAAAGTGGATTATAGGGAATGTCTTTCATATTGGCTTTGAATAGAAAGAGGTCCGCAAACGGCACGGCAAAGAATCCGATGAGAATCTGATAAGTTTAAGATAGATACCGGAGGCATTATCGTCCTCCTCTCTTGTTAAGACAATAAAAAAAAAAATTTATAAAATATTATTAATTATTATATTATTATTATTGAATAATAGGAAAAAAGCATTTTTTAATTATAATATATAATTATTAATTAATTATATTTAAGTATTCCTTTCAGTAACGATCTTTCACTTAAACCTATTATTTATTATTGCCTTTATGGAGTCTAAAGTTCAGAAATTTTTATACTCATTCTCCAGTTTCTTAATAAATAAGCAGATTCCTTTACTATTTATTTAATTAAAGCTCTATATTTTGCTCCACTTTTACTTTCATAAATGACAAATACGAAAAAGTTCAATCTCTTATTAATACTAATTTTTTTATGGCGTATTGACACTTCTTCAAGTATTAAAAAAACTGACTCAAATAAAAATGATGAAAAGAAATCTCATAAGAAATATTAGAATTTTCTCCTTCAGAGGCATTGGCCTTGCTAGCCTTTCTTACTGTATTTTCAGCATTGACTCTCCTGGTTAGTTTGAGCTTATATTTAAGGAATAGTAACCCTTGTCAAGTACTATAAAAATTAAAAAAAAAAATTTAAAATAATTAAAATAATATAAAGTTAATTCTTTGTTCTTTGTACAGTAACTGATAAATATTTAAGTAAAATAAACAACTTAAGAATTTTGTTTTAATGAATAATCGTCCTTTTTTTTTTTTTTTTTTTTTTTTTTTGTTATCTTTTGAGTATTTGATATTCCATTTGATTAATAAAGCTTTGTAAAAATTTTCTGTTTAATAATCATATATCAGCTAAAATGTAGATGTAAATAAAATATTAGTAGTGAAAGACTATAAAAAGATTCTCATCCGTTAAATAAAATCTTAAACACTAACTTTGGAGTGAACCAATCTCCTACATTTTCATTTTACAATAGCTACATGAGAGTTTTAACCATTAATCGGAAGAATAAACTAGCTATCAAGGTTACTATTGGTTAATTTATCTTGTAAATCAGTGGTGTTCATGCTAAAATCTCCAAAAAGAATAGATGGATGATTAGTGTGATTCTAAAGCTATGTGAAAACTTCAGAGAATGCATATCGGGCTTGTAATGAGTGTTTCTTAATGGGAATATAGATATTTCCTACAGAACACTTAGAGTGATTCCATAGGCTATATGTTGTTAAAGAAACAAGATAAGTATGGAACTATCTTCAAGTACAGCTTGACATGAGACATGATACCCAAGATATAAACCTCTGCAACCTGGTGTAGTTTAATCCATTCTTTTCTGGAAATATTAATAGTTGGGAAGCGTTACTTTACATAGATTTCTTGTATCATTGGTACCATTACCTTTTTCTTGAAATCATAGGAATATAATGGTTTAAAAATCATATTTAAGTACTCAATAATATCTCTTTTCACAAAATTCTATCCATTGGTATTCCAACTAAGACTAAAAGAAAACTTTCCTGTTTTAGAATGTGAAATTGGATTTAGAGAATTAAGATTAGGAATATTGGGAGCATTGAGTTCATGATTTCCATTTATAACATTTACTAAATTAGTTGAACTGAGATTTGCCGAGTTTGTGTTGTTGGATGTATTATTAAATATTAAATTTTGTTTTAAATAACAAAAAAAAAAAAAATATTATGATTCCATTTGGAACATCCACGATATGAAATTTTTAACTCCTGATATTTCTTTTTCAAACACTTCTTCAAATTTTTCATGGTTGAAATTTGGTGTGTGCATTTTTATCCTGAAGTAACTATCATTGAATTTAGTAATTTTTTTCACTGACAAAACATTATCCTTGCATTTTTTGCATTTATAATGAATAAATTTCTTCATTTTAGCATTAGCCTCGGTGAAATATCTTTTCCTAATGAACTATTAATTGCAAACGATAAAAATGAAAGTAATATAAACTAAAATAATAAAAACTAAGAAATAAAAATATAAATAAAAATAATATAAAAAGAATAAAAATATACAAATTAAAGAAAAAATAAAATAATTAAAATAATATGAATACTTTTCTTTTGTTCATAGTTCAGTAACTGATAGATTCTTAAGTAAAATAAACCACTTGTATATTCTGTTATAATGAATAATCTTTTCTTTTTATCTTTTAAATAATTGTTTTCTTTTCAATTAATAAAGCTCTTTAAAACGTAAAATTTAATGTTGAATAATCATATATTAGCTAAAATGAAGATGAAAATAAAATATTAGTAGTGAAAGACTATAAAAAAGATCCCCATCTATTAAATAATATCTTAAATACAAGCTTTGGAGTGAATCAATCTCCTACATTTCCATTTTACAATAGCTAAATGAGAATTTAAATAATACTATAGAAAAATACATATACAAAATAATGCTAAAGTAAAAAAATACAATAGATTCATTACAATGATAATCTGTAGAAACTACATGATATTATTAATTATACAACTCCAATGTTACTACATATCCAGTTTAAAACAATATAAAACATCAGGTTCACTTTCAACGATCTTCCAGTATTCCAATTTACTCTCTATGTACTTGAAGCCACTTTAGAAAGGATAACCATCGATTATCATCAGAATCACAGAAAATTAGTACACCTGTTATATATATATATATTTTTATAGCCGCAATTATTGCTAACTTTAATCTTTATTTATTTATCCTTATATAAAATACATGAGTACTTTTAATTTTAATAAAAAAAAAAAAAAAACAGAATTAATAAAATAAATAAATATTATTTGTCCAATTTGAACGTAATAATAAATGAAATAGTAACGTGAAATAAAAAGTAATAATCAAAAATAAGTGTAAAAATAAATTCTGAAAAAAGATTATATGTAACGAACCTCACCTCCTTATGGATTAGGGTTCGAATTGACTATCTGAAAGAAATTATGGTCTTCGAGGCATTGGCCCTGCTAGGATGTCTTACTGCATTTTCAGCGTTGACGCTCCTGGTTAGTTTGCGCTTATACTTTCTGAATAGTAACCCTTGCCGAGTACTAGCCCGAGGCATAATTTCTGTAAAGAGAGCTGCAGATCGCACCAAGAATGGCGTTTTTGAATAGTCACCAGAAATGATTTGGTTCTTAAACAAAATATTCCATTCCTTTTTAAAATTTAAATCTATTATATCTGCATCTCTTCCACCAAGAAGAAAGTTATATAATCGGTACCACGTCACATATATATTTACAAATTCATTACTCAGAAAATTACTTAAATTACCACGATTTTCACCAATTGAATTATTTACTAAATTAGAAGTAACGATATGAGTGAAGTTGAATGAAATAATAGAGGTATTTTTAACAACTGATATAGGATATTCCTTTTTCATCAAACCTCCATTGAAGTCGACGAAGTTTTTTTTTTTTTTTTTTTTATAGCCGCAATTATTGCGAACTTTAATCTTTATTTATTTATTCTTATATAAAATACATGAATACTTTTAATTTTAATAAAAAAATAAAAAAACATAGAATTAATAAAATATATAAATATTATTTGTCCATTTTTTTTTTTTTTAACGGCAGCAAACTTGCTTCATCTTTATTAATTAAATGTTTCTTAAAATACATGTAATAAAAAGAAAAAAAAAAAAAAGATAAAAAAAATAAACAAAACAAAAAAAAAAAAAAAAAAAAAAAAAACACAAAATAAATTAAAAAAAAAAAAAATAAAATAAAATAAAATAAAATAAATAGTAGAAATATTAATATAAAGTAAAGATTGAATAATATAAAATAAAATAAAATAAAATAAAATAAAATAAAATAAAATAAAATAAAATAAAATAAAATAAAATAAAATAAAATAAAATAAAATAAAATAAAATAATGGTATAATATATTCTAGTTTCATTTAATTAATATCTGTAAAACTTCACAAGGGCATTATTATAATGTAATATAATAATTAATTTTGATTTCGCAATGTTAATCATAATTTTAAGATACAAAATTATGATCTTCATTGGTTGCGCTAGCCCTGCTGGCCTGTCTTACTGTTTCTTCAGCATTGACGCTCTTGGTAGTAGTAGTACGATTCGATTTGAACCTATTGAACAAAGACCATTGCTGGCCAATAGCAATAGGTATAATCGATTGGAGAAGTGCCGCAGTAACCACCAAGAAAGGAGTATCAGAATAAGCACCTGATTTCATCTGGCACTTAAATAGATCCTCCCATTCCCTTGTACTGTTACTAATACTTCGACCTCCAAGAAGGAAATTAAACACTTTTTCATACACACTAGAATCAATATACACATTATTTTCAATACTATTACTAACATTACTAAAAATACTATTACTAATATTACTATAACTATTATTACTATTACTATTATTACTATTACTATTATTACTAGTACTATTATCATTATTACTATTAACAATATCATTTGTTAGGTTGCCACGGTTAAAAGCATTATATAAGAATAAAATTTTATCATTAACTTTACTACGAATATGATTGAAAAAAGGACAACCAATTAACCAATGACTTATCTATTGTTTATTACTTTTACAACAGGGACAAAAATTAGGACACATTTGATCTATTATTTTTGCAGCTTTAGCAATTCTAGCATCTAATCTATATCCGCTTCGTGCTCTCAATAGCCAATAGAAACCATATGAAAGATCAGGATATTCATAACAAAGTTTAATAAATTTTGATGTTTCTTCGAATTTGTTTTTGTCGTAAAACTTAGCTTTAATAGAATTGATTTTCATATCTCTTTTCCAATAAAAATCCTTGATTTTATTATCGTTATTACCTCTTTTCTCTAGTTTACGTTTAAGAGTTCTACTTTCTTTTGTTCATGTATATTTTCTAGATTTTGGAATATTATTAACTAAACAGGAAATAATATAATTTGAATCTTTCCATTTATCAAAACATTTGACTTGAGACAAAGCACACTTAGCTGACAATGGAGGAATATGTAAGTCTTTTGAAATAGAATATACATTAATAAAAGATTTGGCTTTTTGTATACCTGCAACCCATCTTAATCCTTTATTAATTAATTTCTGAGTATTATATTTTCTCGCTTTATTTGAACCAAGTAAAGATGCAAAGTAAGAGACTTTACTAAGTACATAGGAGTTAATAATAATCTTCTTAAATGAAATAGGAATTTTGGAATTTGAAAGAAATTTACTAACAGAAAAGAGAGCTTTAGTAACTTTAGAGTTAAGTAATTTAATAATAGGGTTCAACGATAAGCTTTTTATCAAATGGTATACCTAAATAGGTATAACATTTAGTTATTGGGATTGGTTGAACAGCAAGATAAAATGTAGGATCTCTTTTATTTTGAAAAAGAGGTGTGTCTGGTCGAATCACCATCGTTGCACACTTGTTAATTCCAAAATTCATCATATTAAATTTAGCCCATTCATTTACCTTCTTAAGCATTTTTTTTTTAACTTAGTTCTTGATGGTGCGCATAGAACAATATATCTGCAAAGAGTCCACCACAACATCTAGATTCGCCTAAAGGAATTCCAAGTTCTGAAAAATCATTAAAAATGTCATTAATAAAAAGATTGAAAAGAATTGGTGATAGTGGACAACCTTGTCTAACTCCTTTCATAATATTAAAAGATTCCGAATATTGATCATCAATTTTAACACTGGCTTTGGAAGTCAAATATATATTTTTTATAAATTGATAACATTTACCTCTAATACCTAAAGCATCTAATTTATACAAAATATTACCTATTGGAACAGAATCATATGCCTTTTTTAAATCTAAAAAAGCAAGGTAAATTTCTTTATTATCATTTTTACGCCTTTGACAAATTTCTCGAATTGAAATAAATAAACTAACACATTCTTCTTTAGTACGAAATCGAAATTGCTCTGGCCTAATAAAATTATTTTTAAGTCCATATTCCGAAATTCTTTTGGAGACTATTTTCGAAATGAGTTTAATACCATTGTTAATCAGAGAGATACCTCGATAATTGTCACAATCAGATAGATCATCTCCTTTTTTAGGAATAGATATAATACTTGCTTCATTCCAAGTGCTAGGAAATTCTCCATTCCAAATTCTTGAGTATATCTTCTGTAAACAATTTAAACCAGAAGAAGAATTATTTACTGAATTTTCATCATCCGGAGGAATTAAAGCTTTATAAAATTCAATAGGAATTCCATCCGGGCCTGAAGCTTTATAATTTGGTGTAGCTAAAATTGCTTCTCTAATTTCTTTTATACTGATGTCTTGATTTATATCCCATTCATTGTGTCTCGTATACCTGATTGTACCATTGGAAAATGGAAAATTTATTAGATCATTTGATTAATGCACTATTGATATCAGAATGGCTTGAAGCAAGTTTTTTATAGTGATTGTGCCATACTTCTAACTGTTCTTTAGTAGAAGTAGCTAGTTTACCATTTTTGTCCTTTACTGGAAAATTTGTCATATTTTTAAATTTATCAACTTTTGCTGTTGTTTTAAGCCATTTCCAAGCTTTCTTTGGGTTATGAGATTTCATATATTCACATCATGTATTGATCCAATGTTGGTATTCAGTTTTCCTATAAATATTACACATATGATGAATAATTATGCACATTCTATTATATTTTTCAATTAATTCTTCAAATTCATCTAAATTATGATAAGAACCTCTTCTTTTAATGGATTTATATAATTTCATTTTGAGTTTTTGCAAATTAAATATTTTCTGCGACATATGAAAAAAAGATTTTCTAACTTCTGATATTGACGTGATATTAAGTTCCTTAGCAATATTGAATGAAGTTGAAACAAATTTCTTAGAAATATCATCAATACTAATATTAGGATCTGGAATCACTTCCTCTAATACACTAAAATAGTTGTTGTCAAAAATTGATTCTTTTTCATTTATACATTTTAATCTATCCCATTTAACTGTCTTTTTAGGGAGAGAGAAAGAATTATCTGAATTAACTGATAAAAAACATTTACCTTTTATTAATAAAGGTTTATGATCCGAAATGGGGGGAAAGTCAACAAAAGTACCATATGAAAGTAAATCTAACATATGATCATTGACAATCGCATGATCTATATCAGATTCTCTATTACCTCTACTCCATGAAATTGGGGAGCCCCATAATGGGAAGAGTTTTCCAATTACTAAATTTAGAGAGCAAATTACCTAATTTCTCAGTAGGTAAATTAAAATCACCAACCAACATTGAAGGATGAGAAGAGTGACTATTTAACCACGACAAAATTTCAATTCTAGCAGCTCTAGCATGAAGGCTATGGCCACTATGAGGTACGTACACATTACCAATAGAACATTTAGTGAAATTCCAAAAATTATAAGTATACAAGGAAATAATATACTCATAAGTGTTGTTTTCAAGAGAGGCTTGACAAGAATTATGAAAACCTATATAAAGTCCTCTTTTACCGGGAATTTCATTATTAGCTTTTTTGAAGAAATGTTTGTAGTTTTTTAAGATACTCGACATGGATATTTACTGCTAGAACCTGAACCATTTCCTATTTCTTGAAAGCATAAGAAAAGTGGTTTGTACATTGAAATAAAGAATTCAACACTGTCTTTTTTATCAAAGTTCCATCCATTAGTATTCCAACTGACACATAGAGAAAATTCTTTGACTGTATTATTATTAATTTGAGTGTTATAAATATTATTGGAATTATTATAATTGATTGAACTGGAATTTGAATTTGAATCTGAACTTGTACTTGAACTTATACTTGAGCTTGTACTTGAACTTGAACTTGAACTTGAACTTGAGCTTGTACTTGAACTTGTACTTGAACTTGAACATGAATCTGTATTTGAACTAGAATTTGAATTTTGACTTGAATTTACATTTGAATTTGAAGTAGTGAATAAATTGATATTATATGATGAATTCACTTTTTCTGATAAGGCAAAATGTTTCCTTTTGAGAGAAGAAAAACTGTATTTATGATTCCTCTTGCTACAATTAATAACATTAATTGAAGCACGTTTGAAACTATTAACAATACAATTGGTAATAGATGTTATTTCTTCTTCATTACCTACTATTTTAATTTTAAAGAATGCATCATTAAAATTAGCAATACGTTTAACTGATAAAACCTTATTATATAATTCATTCAGAGTTTTCTCTAAATGTCTTCTCATTTTGATTTCTGGCCAAGATCGAAGTCCGCGGATAAAGAGTAGTTTCGTATTCTCCATTGGTATACCGTGGCACCTTGAACCTCTTAGAATGAAATTCTTATTTCTTATATATTGGATTTCTATAATAGTAATAAAAAACTAAAAATTAATAACTAAAAAAAAATAAAAAATAAAAGTCGGTTTTTATTATAAAGTCTTGAGTATAATGAGAATTGTAATAATTTTATATCTTTTTCGGAGTAAATAATTTCGATAATTAGTAGTTTGTTGAATGATTGAAAAATAATTTGATTTAGCACTTTTTTCAGTATATTATTTAAATTGAATATCATAAAGTATTTAATGACTAAGATTGAATTGATGAAATAAAATGGCACAAAATTAGTAAAGAGTTAAATAAATTACTACAAGATTTAGAGTGAATCAATCTCTTACAACGTGATACATGAAATATATAGTTGAAATACAATTGAATACAATAGATTCTTACATGAGAATAGTAATACTACATGAAAATAGAAATACAATGAAAATGTATTACTTATTCTTGGGTGTAACTTATTTAACAATGTTCCAAAAATGCACCATTATATTCCGCAGTGAATGTTCACCAGAAAAAATTTTACAAATAACATTACCATTGCGCATAATGTTATTAATTAACACAAAAATATAAAATATTATATATTATAAAATTATAAAATTGCTTTAGAAGCAATAGCCTCTAACTTTTCCCATTCCTCGATAATAACACCACGTCCATTATTGCGGGTAATAATTTCAGTATTAGTGTTATCAATCGAATCTGTATCTGGAGGTGAAAATCCATGCCTTATCATTTCGACGTCGACGCTCTTGGTAACGGTAGATTCAACGGAATACCATTTCATCATCAAACTAAAAGATCGACAATTTTTTTTTTTTTTTTTTTTTTTAGACAGGGAAGAGAATACACTTCCAAAAACTTTATTAAATTTTATTTTAAAAAATACATGTAGGTGAAAAGTACATTAGAAATTAAAAATAAAAAATTAAAAAATAAAAAATAAAAAATAAAAAAGCTCGAAAATACTATGTATTTCGGCAAGTTGTACTATGCGGGAATTTTACCCTTCCTATCAAATAAAAAAGAAATAAAATTTAGAAGTAACATCCTTAAAATAGATAGTGTGGTGTCCACTAAACTCTCCCCGGATTCATCATTTATTGAGCTACTAGGGCGAGAATCACCCTTCGTAGTAATAGATGATAATCCTGTATTTTCATTATGCCTTATCAGTACGACGTCGACGCTCTTGGTTAAGTTTGATATTTTGCAATACCTATCAAATAATAGCTCAAACGAACTACTTATGATAGGTATTGCATTTGTTAAGAATTCCGCCAAGCCCACAATTTTTGGAACAGGTGACTCAGATGAACCTTTGAAAAGTAGTTCATTTAAATGTCTCTGTTCCCCACTATCGAAATGTAGTTCATTTAAAACTAAAGTCCCACCAAGAAGGAACAAGTATATATAATGATTGATATAATCTTCAAAATCAGAAATAGAGTCATAAGAAGAAAGAGGATTAAACGCTCTAATCTTCCTAAGGAATAAAACATAGAGATCATCGATGAAATTTAAAGAATTCCATCTAAAAGATGCAAGAGCATCGCATTTAAAAATCCAATGTTCAAAAGATTGATTACCTTCACCACAACATGGGCAGGACTTTGGACAATCTTCTGAAACTCTACCCATTCTAATAGCAATAGTAGTATTGTATTTATAACCACAGCGTAAACGTATAATCCACGAAAATCCTACGTTGAATTGGGGATATTTTAAGCTAAGCATTATTATAGCTTTATTGTTTGAGAACTTGTTACTATCGTAGTTTTGACCTTTAATACCTTGAAATCTGGAAACTGATTTCCAGTAACGTTCTATAATATCGTCATTTTTTTTTTTTTTTTAACGGCAGCAAACTTGTTTCATCTTTATTAATTAAATATTTGATAAAATACATGTAATAAAATAATAAAAAAAAAAAAAGATAAAAAAATAAACAAAAAATAAAACACAACACAAAATAAAAATAAAATAATGGTATAATATATTCTAGTTTCATTTAATTAATATTTGTAAGACTTCACAAGGGCATTATTATACTGAAGTATAATAATTAACTTTGACTTCGCAATGTTAATCATAATTTTAAGATACAAAATTATGATCTTCATTGGTTGCGCTAGCCCTGCTGGCCTGTCTTACTGTTTCTTCAGCATTGACGCTCTTGGTAGTAGTAGTACGATTCGATTTGAACCTATTGAATAAAGACCATTGCTGGCCAATAGCAATAGGTATAATCGATTGGAGAAGTGCCGCAGTAACCACTAAGAACGGAGTATCAGAATAAGCACCTGATTTCATCTGGCACTTAAATAGATCCTTCCATTCCCTTGTACTGTTATTAATACTTCGACCTCCAAGAAGGAAATTAAACACTTTTTCACACACACTAGAATCAATATACACATTATTTTCAATACTATTACTAACATTACTAAAAATACTATTACTAATATTATTATTACTATTATAACTATTACTATTATTACTATTACTATTATCATTATTACTATTAACAATATCATTTGTTAGGTTGCCACGGTAAAAAGCATTATATAAAAATAAAATTTTATCATTAACTTTACTACGAGTATGATTGAAAAAGGGACAATCAATTAACCAATGACTTATCCATTGTTTATTACTTTTACAACAGGGACAAAAATTAGGACACATTTGGTCCACTATTTTTCCAGCTTTAGCAATTCTAGCATCTAATCTATATCCGCTTCGTGCTCTCAATAGCCAATAGAAACCATATGAAAGATCAGGATAGTCATAACAAAGTTTTATAAATTTTGATGTTTCTTCGAATTTGTTTTTGTCATAAAACTCAGCTTTAATAGAATTGATTTTCATATCTCTTTTCCAATAAAAATCCTTGATTTTATTATCGTTATTACCTCTTTTCTCTAGTTTACGTTTAAGAGTTCTACTTTCTTTTGTCCATGTATATTTTCTAGATTTTGGAATATTATTAACTAAATAGGAAATAATACAATTTGAATTTTTCCATTTATCAAAACATTTGACCTGAGACAAAGCACACTTAGCTGACAATGGAGGAATATGTAAATCTTTTGAAATAGAATATACATTAATAAATGATTTGGCTTTTTGTATACCTGCAATCCATCTTAATCCTTTATTAATTAATTTCTGAGTATTATTTGTTCTCGTTTTATTCGAACCAAGTAAAGGTGCAAAGTAAGAGACTTTACTAAGTACATAAGAGTTAATTATAATCTTCTTAAATGGAATAGGAATTTTGGAATTTGAAAGAAATTTACTAACAGAAAAGAGAGATTTAGTTACTTTAGAGTTAAGTAATTTAATAATAGGTTTCAACGATAAGCTTTTATCAAATGGTATACCTAAATAGGTATAACATTTAGTTATTGGAATTGGTTGACCAGCAAGATAAAAAGTAGGATCTCTTTTATTTTGAAAAAGAGGTGTGTCTGGTCGAATCACCATCGTTGCACACTTATTAATTCCAAAATTCATCATATTAAATTTAGCCCATTCATTTACCTTCTTAAGCATTTTTTTCAACTTAGTTCTTGACGGTGCGCATAGAACAATATCATCTGCAAAGAGTCCACCACAACATCTAGATTCGCCTAAAGGAATTCCAAGTTCTGAAACATCATTAAAAATGTCATTAATAAAAAGATTGAAAAGAATTGGTGATAGTGGACAACCTTGTCTAACTCCTTTCATAATATTAAAAGATTCCGAATATTGATCATCAATTTTAACACTAGCTTTGGATGTCAAATATAGATTTTTTATAAATTGATAACATTTACCTCTAATACCTAAAGCATCTAATTTATATAAAATATTACCTATTGGAACAGAATCATATGCCTTTTTTAAATCTAGAAAAGCTAGGTAAGTTTCTTTATTATCATTTTTACGCCTTTGACAAATTTCTCGAATTGAAATAAATAAACTAACACATTCTTCTTTAGTACGAAATCCAAATTGCTCTGGCCTAATAAAATTATTTTTAAGTCCATATTCTGAAATTCTTTTGGAGACTATTTTCGAAATGAGTTTAATACCATTGTTAATCAGAGAGATACCTCGATAATTGTCACAATCAGATAGATCATCTCCTTTTTTAGGAATAGATATAATACTTGCTTCATTCCATGAGCTAGGAAATTCTCCATTCCAAATTCTTGAGTATATCTTCTGTAAACAATTTAAACCAGAAGAAGAATTATTTACTGAATTTTCGTCATCCGGAGGAATTAAAGCTTTATAAAATTCAATAGGAATTCCATCCGGGCCTGAAGCTTTAAAATTTGGAGTAGCCAAAATTGCTTCTCTAATTTCTTCTATACTGATGTCTTGATTTATATCCCATTCATTGTGTCTCGTATACCTAAATGTTCCATTGGAAAATTTATTATACCATTCGATTAATGCACTATTGATATCAGAATGGCTTGAAGCAAGTTTTTTATAGTGATTGTGCCATACTTCTAACTGTTCTTTAGTAGAAGTAGCTAGTTTACCATTTTTGTCCTTTACTGGAGAATTTGACATATTTTTAAATTTATCTACTTTTGCTGTTGTTTTAAGCCATTTCCAAGCTTTTTTAGGGTTATGAGATTTCATATATTCACATCCTGTATTAATCCAATGTTGGTATTCAGTTTTCCTATAAATATTACACATATGATGAATAATATTGCACATTCTATTATATTTATCAATTAATTCTTCAAATTCATCTAAATTATGATAAGAACCTCTTCTTTTAATGGATTTATATAATTTCATTTTGAGTTTTTGCAAATTAAATATTTTCTGCGACATATGAAAAAAAGATTTCGAACTTCTGAAATTGACGTGATATTAAGTTCCTTAGCAATATTGAATGAAGTTGAAATAAATTTCTTAGAAATA
>JACVTC010000641.1:0-13960 GCA_016946835.1 Neocallimastix lanati (nom. inval.)
AAATAGGTATATATTAATTATATATTTAATATATAGAAATATAAATTTTATATGAATTAAAGTATTATAATTATTATTATTATAATAATACATATTGAAATAAAATAAATAAAATAATTTATTATAAAAGATATAAATTTAATATTTAATATTATTTATTAAATATACAAATGTTACTAACATATTTGTTTTATTACTATGTAATTAAATTATAAATTTATTTCTATTCATATTATTAAGTTTAGGTTTGGAATCACAAAATATTAATAAAAATTCTTAAAAACAGATAGAAAGTTTTTTTGATCGATATTTATCCATATCGATCATCGCGTTAATTAAGTAAAACCGATTACTTTTAAGAAGTAATTGGAAAAACCTTAATTAACCGATTACTTAATCTAATATAATGATCGAAAATGAAAGAATAAAATAATGAAAATTATTTCGATCATAAAATTTAAAATTTAATCTATTTAGTTCTATTTTATAGAACTTTACATAAAAAATATAAAACAATACATTAATAATAAAATACATGATTAATACAATACAGAATACATGATAGAATACAGAATACATGATAAAATACAGAATAGTGTTTTAGTTTATGATTTAATAAGTGAGAGAAAACTAAAACTAATAAATTTAATAATTAAGTGAATAATTAAATAAATTTAATATTATTTTAAATGTATAAAAATTATTTAATTAAATAAATTTTTAATATTAAACTAAATAAAATTTTAATATATAATTAAATAAATTATTAATTATAATTAATTGTATAAATGAAATATGAGTTAAATAAAAGTTATATTAATTATAACCTAACTAAGAAAATATAATTATTTTGTTAAGAATAATTATAGATTCTTACACTACGATTCGTTACATTAACGATATTTTAAAAAGATTCAAAATAAATGAAAATCAAAAATCCTCTACTCCTTGTGTAGGTGAAAACATTAAAGAAATTAACAATGAACCATTCGATAATAGTATCTATCAAAGCGCAGTAGGCTCTCTCATACATTTAGCAAAATGCACAAGACCTGATATTGCTTGTGCAGTAAACAAAGCATCAAGAAAAAATAAAAATCCAAATATGACTGATTGGAAAAAGGTATTACAAATATTTAAATATATTAACCAAACCAAAGATTATTATTTACAATATAAAAGAGATGGAAATCTTAAAGGCTATACCGACTCCAACTTCGCTGAAGATATAACCAATAGTAAATCTACATCTGGAAATATCTACTTCCTAGCTTCAGGACCAGTTTTATGGATGTCAAGACAACAACAATGTGTCTCAAGATCCACTGCCGAAGCAGAATATGTTGCATTATCGGAAGCCGTTGCAAATGGCTTATGGTTAAAAAGTATTCTTGAAGAACTATTCAATAAAAAATTCAAAATAAATCTCTATGATGACAATAAAGCCAGTCTATATTCCGCCGAAAATTTCGCTATTGGAAAAAGACTAAGACACATACGTGTAAGTTACCATTTCTTCAAGGAACATGTTGAAAATAATAACGTTATTTTACAACATATCAAATCCGAAGACAATCTTGCTGATATACTCACAAAAGATGTCAATAGAAATAAAATGTTATTCTTCGCAAACAAAATTTTCAAGAAAAATCTTGTTTAGGGGGGAATGTTAAAATATTCACATTTTATTTTATATCTTTATATTATTAATATTATACTTTTATATTCTTATATTATTATTAATATTATATTCTTATCGATATTATATTCTTATCTTATATTAATATTTTATTATTATATTTTTATGTTGTGTAACATCTATCTATGTGTATTAATTCATAGAATAATCACATGGTTAAAGATGTAATTTTACTATAAATTAATTATTTTTATTATCTTAAAAAAGTGAGTTCTTAAACATTAATAATTAATAAAAATTTATGTATTAAATAAATACAAAAATAAATAAAGTTTATTATAAAAAACACATATACTTTTCTCACTATCAAAAAAAAAATTTTTTTTGTTTTAAATTATATATATTTCATTCATATATTGTTTATATTAATTTTATTCCTTTTTTTTTTTTTTTTTTTTTTTTTTTTTTTTTTTATTAATTATTTATTATATAAAATATATAGTTTTTAAATTAAAATTAATTAAAAAATATATTCAAATTACATTATTATATTATAATATAAACAATAATAATAAAGTTTGATAAAAATTTTTTTTTTTTTAAATTGTTTTATTATAATAGTAAAATAATGAATAAAATATGTATTATAATTTTGTTTTATAAAAAAATAGGTATAAAATATGTAATACAATATACTATTTAAATTTGTTCCTTTTAATTAACAATTAAAAAAATGTTTTTTATACAAAAAATCATTGAAGACTTTTAAAAGTTATTTTTAACTCGTAAAAAAGTAATTATGTTAATAGAAAATATCATTACAAATAAGATATAATAATAAGTTTTTTTTTTTATTCAATAAAAACTTTAATAAACTAGTATAGATATAACTTATAAAAAGAAAATTGTATTATTGGAAAATATAATTTAAAATAAGATATTATAATGAAAAAAAAAAAAAAAAAAATATAAAATGGTAAAAAATATTTTTTTTTTTTTTTTAAATAAAAAACATTATAATGAAAGAAAAAGAAAAGTCTCAAAAAATTAAAAACTACAGTAAGTTATTTACCTTTAATAAGTGTTATGCTAACACTTTTCTAATGGAAAAGTAATTTGAGATAAGAAAAAATATTATAAACGAAAAAAAAATTTTTTTCCATTTGATTAAACTTTAATAAGTCATTAATGATTTAATTTATAAAAGATATAATTAATGAAAAATACTATTTAAAATAAAAAATTATATTAATAAAATAAAAAAAGCTTCTTTAATTAACAATAAAAAGTTAAAAAAAAAACATTTAGTAAACAATAAAAAGTTGAAAAGAAGTTTTTCTAATAAACAATAAAAATTAAAAAAGTCTCTTTAATTAACAATAAAAAGTTTCTAACAATTATAAAAACTTTAATAAATTATTAAAGATATAATACACTAAAAGATATGTGATTTTTTATTTTTAACTTTCAGTGCGTATCCCTTTGGTCTCCCTCAAGGCATGGGAATATTGAAGTAGTCACAACACTTTGGTATGCTTTCACATAGACAGATATTGTCCCTGCTGGACGGCCTTACTGAGTGTTCAGTATTGGCTCTCTGACATGCATATTATTACTGAGAATTTTCTTAGAATGCCTCTCAAGTTCTATAATTCCCTTTGAAGCGAGGCCAGTATAACCTAACCTAATGATATACATACTAGCTCACTTTGTAATTTTATATTAGTCAGAAAGATTGCTTTAGTAGAATATATCTACATGCATATAAAAGGTAAGTGAATATATTAATATTAATAAAAATATCATTTAAAATAAGATAATATATAATGAGAAAAATATACAATAAAAAGCTTGAACAATTAAAAAATTATTTAATGGACTATTGACTTGACTCAGGTAAGATTAATAAAATAAACATAAATAATACTAAACCTTAATTAATAGTATTATATAAAATTAAATAAAAAAAATTATTTTCTTAAAATAATTATTATTATTATTATTTTTTAATATAACATATTTATAGGTATTTTGATATTATAAAAAATAAAAATAATGGTAAAATAAATTGAACAATTATATGTTGAATAATATAAAAAAATTTTTTTTTGTTTTATTTAAAAATAATTAAATAAATATTTATAAAAATTAAAAATACATATATATATTTTAATTGTTTTAATATATAAAAACAACAGAAAAAAATTTTAAATGAATAAAAAAAATAATAAATTTATTAAATTTTTAATTTTTTAGCTAACAAAATTCACAAACATAATTTGAGAATTTTGTTATCTTTGGTCCATTAATATTTTTAGTCAAAGCATTAGAAAGCATATTTTCAGCGTTTATGTATTTAATATAATTCTTTATTTTTAATATGATCCTTACTAAAATAGAATTTTATATTTATATGTTTTAATTTTTAATATTGTCTATTTTCAGTTGTCGTTTTTCTTGAAATATTGTCAGTGAATATTCTTATTGATTTATTAAAATCAAATAATTCGAATCAAATAATTCGAATCAAATATTTCTTATCCATAATGTTTTCTTAACACATTCAGAAGTATTAATGTTTTCAGCTTCCATAGTAGAGAGTATGTTTTCTAACTAATTAAACTGAGGAATGAAGTGTTTATAATTATGTTTTTAAACTGTTTTATTTTTGCAATTGTTTCTTTCATTTTCGGGTTTATACCTATAATAATCATTTTATCTATATAAATATCAATGATGCAAATGGACTTTATTATTTCTTACCTTTTTAAATATACATGGTTCAAATATTAATTGATGAACCCAATACTAATAAGAAAGTTTGTCATTACCAGCCTGATTATCTCAAGCCATATAAAGTTTTGTTTAATTTCCAGAAACCCTTTTTATATCTTTTGCGGTATAGTAATAAATATTTTTGTTTAAATCTGTAATTAAATAGGCAACCTTTATATCTAATTAATAAATGACCCAATGAAATGTCGCTGCTAGAGAAATTATAAGTTTAATATTGTCGATACTTAATGTTAGTAAGAAAGTTAACTCGTAATCGAGACCTATAATTTGACTGTAGCTTTTTGCTTCAAGCCTTTCTTTGATTTTAATTTTATTATTATTACTATCTCTTTTGATATTAAATATCCATTTTACTTTAATTGGTATTTTACTATTGGTTAAGTCAATAACAAAAGTCATAAAAATATGATTATCATATAAACTTTTTAATTCATCATATATTGCATCTAGACACTTATTGAAGCTTAATGGAACTTCCAATTGAATACTTAATACTTCATTACTTGTATAAGATTTTTTATTTATTTCCTTTTTTACTGAGGATCCTGGTCTCTTTACTGAGAGATTATTTTAAATTTAATTTTTTATGTCCAACCTTTAAAATTTTTTTAATAAATTTAATATTTAATTAAATTTTTAATTATTATTAAATTAAATATATAAAGAAAAAAAATTTTTTCTTTTTTCTTTTTTTTTTTTTATTCTATTTTTAGTCTTATTTTTTATACATATGTATAATTAAAATATTTTAAAGAATATCTATAACATTTATTATTTATACATATTTTTATTTATTAATAAAATAAAAATTAACGAAAAATTAATAATAAAACAAAATAAAAATAAATAAAAAAAAATAAATAAAAAAAAAAAAAAAAAAAAAAAAAAAAAAAATTAAAAAGTCATAGTAGAAAATAAAATAAATATGAATAACAGTATAAATAAGAAAGATAAATTATTGGAAAAATATAATGAAAAAAAAACTTACACCTAGAGTATTAGAAATTCTAATAAATAAAAATCATAATGATTTATATATATCTTCTTCTTTAATAAAATTATTAATTGAAAAGAATGAAATGGTTTTATTAAAAATTATTTTTAAGATTTATGATAATGATTTTATTAAATGGTTACTTTTTCTATATAAAAATAAAATCTTCTATTTCTACTGAAAAATTAAATCAAGAGATCTCTGAAGATAAATATAAAATAATAATAAATTATGTAAAAAAACATATTCTTTTTAACAGGGATACTTATAAAATTGAAAATATGAATAAAAATTTAATATATTATTTAGTTGAGCATGGAGTAGATATAAATAAAGATAATATGTTTAGAGAAACACCTTTATTTTATGCATGTAAAAAGTGGAAATAAAGATTTAGTACAATATTTGGTGGAACATGGAGCAGAAATAAATAAAGAAAATAAAGATGGTGAAACACCATTGTTTATAGCATTCCTTAGTGGAAATAAAGATTTAGTAAAGTGCTTGGTAGAACGTGGAGCAGATATAAATAAAGAAAATAACTATACTAATGAAGCACCATTATTTTATGTCTTTAAAAGTGGAAATAAAGATTTAGTAGAATACTTGGTAGAGCATGGAGTAGATATAAATAAAGATAATATGTTTAGAGAAACACCTTTATTTTATGCATGTGAAAGTGGAAATAAAGATTTAGTACAATATTTGGTGGAACATGGAGCAGATATAAATAAAGAAGATAAAGATGGTGAAACACCATTATTTAGAGCATGTGGAATTGGAAATATATATTTAGTAAATATCTTGCTGAAATATAAAGCAGATATAAATAGTAGAAATAAAGATTTAGTAGAATACTTGGTGGAACATGGAACAGATATAAATAAAGAAAATTGGAATGGTGAAATACCATTATTTAAAGCATATAAAAGTAGAAACAAAGATTTAGTAAAATACATGGTGGAACATGGAGCAGATAAAAATAAAGTATAAAAAGATGGTAAGCCATCACTATATTATAGAAATTATGATATAGAACATTATTTATTAAAATATATCACAAATATTATATATATAAATAAAAGCAATTAACAAAGAAAAAAAAAAAATAAAATAATATAAATAAAGAATTACTTTATTTATTATATATAAATAAAGATAATAATTTATCAGTTTATTTTTTTTTTTTTTTTTTTTTCATTTGACTATTGCATCATTAATCTAAAAATTGATATTTATATATAATATACTATAATTTATTTTTTATTTTAATTATTTTTTTATTTCTATAATAAATATATATAATATTTGTTTATTATTATTTTACATAATTTTATTTTTAATTTTTAATTTTTAATTTTTACTTTTAAATTTTTACTTTTAAATTTTTACTTTTAAATTTTTACTTTTAAATATTTATATGAGATTATAAAAATATTAAAATTTTAAAAATTACAATTTTATATATTTCATTTCTTGTAAAAATGAATTCCTTGGAACTATTATTAGACTAAGTTAAAAAAAAAAAAAAAAAAAAAAAAAAAAAAAGAAAAAAGAAAAAAAGAACTTCTCTTCACATTGAATGATTTTCAATGTAAAAATATTAGAAATTGAACATATCCAAAAAAAAAAAAAAAAAAAAAAAAAGGCAATTAACAAAAGATTATTCATTTTTTAATTGAATAGATATGGTTATTCTTTATTAATATTTCAAGTAATAATAATAAAAATGAAAATGAAAAAATTTTTTAAATTAAAAACATTACTTTTTAAGTTTAAATTTTTAATTTTTAATTTTTATTTTTATTTTTATTTTTATTTTTATTTTTATTTTTATTTTTATTTTTATTTTATTTTTATTTTTATTTTTATTTTATTTTTATTTTTATTTTTATTTTTATTTTTATTTTATTTTTATTTTTATTTTTATTTTATTTTTATTTTTATTTTTATTTTTATTTTTATTTTTATTTTTATTTTTATTTTTATTTTTATTTTTATTTTTATTTTTATTTTTATTTTTATTTTTATTTTTATTTTTATTTTTATTTTTATTTTTATTTTTATTTTTATTTTTATTTTTATTTTTATTTTTATTTTTATTTTTATTTTTATTTTTATATTTATTTTTTTTTGATAGGATAATGATCAATTTTTTTTTATTTGGGTATTAACCAGTTTGTTAAATTGTTATTAACATAGTATTTTTTAAGTTTCCTTTTTTTTTTTTTTTTTTTTTTTTGTAAATATTTTTATTTTTATTATTTTCCTTTGTTTCTATATATCTAAAAATTATATTTTTATTATCATATATATTTTATAAGAATATACTGATTAAATGCCATTGGGTACAAACAATTGTTTATTGACAATAAAAGTAAAACTTATCAGAAGGATATAGAAAATACTTATATAAAATGGAAATACGATCATTCCAATAAGTTGTCCTAATAAACCACAGAGAATTGGAACAATCATAAAAGTTAAACTACTAATAGCCATTTCCATACCGATAATGGAGGGAGAACTGGTTTCTCCATAGATAATCGGGGTGATAAAACTAAAATTAGGAAAAAGTGGACCATTCCCAAATCCTATTAATGATAATCCCAGTCCAGCAAGAATTAATGATTTTGAAAATATAATAAATAAAATTCCTGCACCTAAAATAAGCTCACCAAGAAATATTATTTTTTTAGAACCTAATTTGTGGGCTATTAATCCAGAAATAAATCTTCCTAAAGCAATACCAAGGTAATAAAATATGATTATACTTGCAGCAGTTTCGTCAGCAATATTTTTCGTTTCCACTAGATAAGTACTACCATAACTACCACTAGATACTTCAATAGCACATGAACCAACGAATAAAACCAATAAGGTTAATACACCTTTAATTTTTACAATTTTTTTGATGGGAAGATCTTCAATGTCTTCTTCCGTTAATTTACTTTCTTTCTTTTTCCATAAAAATAGAGTTGTAAAAAGAATGATGGTAATTACCGCAAGAATGATACACACAATCAAATAACCTTTTCTCCAACCTCCTTCTTTTTTTAATACGGAAGAAAAAATATATGGACTTGCTACTACGCCTACCCCATAAAATGAATGCAAAAAATTTATATGATGAGCTTTATAATTAATGGAGACATAATTATTCAAAGCCGTATCTATAGAACCAGCACCAAGACCAAGCGGAATAGCGCACAGGCATAACATCAAAAAATTTTTTGAATAAGAAAATGCAAGAATGGATACTGTTGTTAATGCCGTACTAAATGCAGTGACATTTCCAGTACCAAATCGTTTTATAACCTTAGCACTCATCAAACTTGAAACCATTGTTCCACAATATACTATTGTAATTATAAAGCTTCCTAAAGATATTGGAAGATTCCATTCTTTATAAATAGCAGGCCAAACCGTCCCAAATATAGAATCGGGAAGTCCCAATCCAATAAATGCAATATATATAACAGCTAGTAAAAACATAATCCTTTAATATGTCTGTGGAATATTGAAAAATTAATAAATATATAATAAATATGAAACAATATATAATTATATATTATCTTTACTATTTGACTTTTAATATGCTTTAATTTGCTTTTATTAACTATTTATTATCTTAGTGTTTGGCTTTTAATTTGCTTTTATCCATTCATATTACTTATTATATTTACAAGTTTTGTTTTTATTTTGCTATTAATAAATTAAAATATTTATTATCGCAAATAAAAAGTACTTGAAAAAAAAAAAAAAAGCAATAATATTTAATAAAGGATAAATATATATATATGTAATTTTCTATAAATATAATAAGGGTAAGAGCTTATATTTAGAAATGTTATTATCTAAATATTTGTTTATTTGTAAAATTTAAAATTTTATAATAATGGTGGCTGGCTGATAATTATTAGTTCGATTAAATCTTAGAGAGATTATCAATGGATGTTTTATTAAATGTTCTATAATAGTTTGTTTAAATAGTTTAATATATACTTAGCAAAAATAAATTGTAAGTATGTAGTAATATAAAAATTAATTTTAAATACTTTGTTATTCCTAAATAAACTAAAATGATAACATAATTGAAAAGAAATTATTAATCTTTAAATTATATATATTTTTATTTAATTGAAAAGAAATTATTAATCTTTAAATTATATATATTTTTATTTTTATTTTTATTTTTATTTTTATTTTTATTTTTTAAATTAAAATTTAAAAAAAAAAAAAAAAAAAAATTATTGGGTATGATAAAGAATTATAAAAATTTCATAAATTTTTATAAAAATGTACAAATTTTATACAAATTATAATATGTATTAATATGGGGGTGGTGCGTTTCGGAATGTGGCTTTAAATATTTTTACATAAATTTTCATTTCGGAATGTGGCTTATATTATTTTTTTTATAAATTTTTATTTATGAATATAATATTTAAATTACTAAAAAAATATTTATCTTTTCTTTTTTTTATTTTATTTTTTTATTATAAAAAAAAATATTTATTTAATTATTATTTATTTATTTATTTATTTATATAATAAAAAATTACAGTTATAAATATAAATAAAAATGAAAATATTTTATTTTATTTTTTTTGTATTTTATTTTTTTAATCTTTTTTATTTTTTTTATTTTTTTTTTATTTTTAATTTTTTTTATTTTTTTATTTTTTTTATTTTTTTATTTTTTTATTTTTTTTATTTTTTTATTTTTTTATATTTTTATTTTTTATTATCAAATATATATTAAATTATGAAATTATTATAAAATAAAATATTTATTTAATTATTATTTAATTATTTATTTATATAAAAAATTTTATATATAATACGCCATCTCAAAAAGCATGTGGCTTATATCTATTCACGTGCGGTTCCGAAACGCGCTCTCCCCGTATTAATATCATCAAAGGTTCCAAAATGCCAATTTTTCACGTGATATATCAAATTTTGAGGCAGTTATATGTGATATAGAATATAAATAAAAACTTTAATTAATATAAAAATTAATTTATTATAAACACATAAATATATTAAAAATTATGTTAATTGCAAATTGGTAAATTATTATAATTGTGGCTAGTGAAAATATCATTAGAATTTAGGAAATTAATGATAACATAAAAATATGAAATTCATTGTGTATTATTAATAACTTATTATATTAAATAACTTTTATTTTATTTCTAATATTTATTATATTTTATAACATTTAATTATGTACATATATTTTATTAAACTTTATATTTTATTATATGAAAACTTTATTATAAATTAATATAAATGTAAATTATTTTATATTATGTAATTGTTAAGTTGTTAATTAACTAATTATTATTACTAAATAAATAAAAATAAATATTAAAAAGAATATAATCGCTTCTCCCAAAAAGTGGAAATTAGAATCGAGTTATATCAATTGGTGGCGATATCGGTTCTTTTTGAGGAGGAAGGATATATTAAAATAAAGAATATTATTTTTTTTTGATTTTATAGAAATAATTGGTTATTGATTTAATAACATAAAAAAAAAAAAAAAAAAAAAAAAAAATTTTTTTTTGAAGAAATTGAAGTTTAAGAATATTAATTATAAGTTAAAATGGAAGAATTTATAAAAATGAACATGCTATCTAGCATGCTTCAAAACATCATCCACATCAATGACGAAAACCATGACGTCGAGACGTGGTATATTCAAATGAAAGCCTTCAAAGATATGCATAAAATATCTAAAGGTGAAGAGCTTTATAGATACTGTGCTATGACTGTGCAAGGTAAAGGTCTCAGGAGTATCACAGACAATATTATCAGAGTCAGTGACACAGAAATTTCTTATCCAAGTTTAGAACAAATGAAAGAACATATTCTGAAAGCATACAATATGGACGTATCGCCGGAAGATATCATTGACCAGCTTAAAGACATGAAAATTTCAGTCGATGATAATCTCAAGGAATTTAATTTAAAATATTTAGATCTTTATAACAAATTATCCATTTCAGAAAAATTAGCTATTACTTATAAAGACTACTTGAACTCTATTGAATATAAACATCAAGCGTATAAAGGTGTCTGGTTAGCTGGAAAAATGGAAATTCCAAAAGCCATGGAAATTGCCGAAAGACATGAAGATTTTGTTATTAAAAATAAACAAAAAATGGAAGTAAAAAGAAAATCTAACCCTAACCCTAATAATCAGAAAAATTTTAATAGTCAATATAAAACAAAAAATTTTTCTACGAATCCATTGGAGACTAAACCAAAAATTAAAGTTAATGCTTGTTATTGTTGTGGAGATTCTGGACATTTTAAAGCTGAATGTCCTGAATTCATTAGACAAGAATATTTAAGATATAAAGAGTTAGTAGAAAAATTAGATCAAAATAAAAAGGATTCTTTAAACTTTTAAATGAGAGTTCGCGACCTCTCGTTAATCAAAACGCTCGAACATTTGTTGTAGATGCTACCAAAAGAAAAAGACTTCCCTTAGAAGATCAAGAAGAAATTTCAAACAAAAAATTAAATAGTAGACCATCTTCTCCTAACTTATTAAAGGAAATAGATAATAATAATTTGAATTCTGTAAAAGACCATAAAGAAATTAATAAAAATAATAATCAAAATTATATTAAAAGTTCCCGATAGTGTCTATAAAAATTCAGTGTTATAAATAATAATAATAAAAAACGCGCCTTCAATAAACATTTCAAATGCTAAAAATAATAATGATAATATTATGGAAATAAACAAAATAAATTCTAACTCCGAAATTATATCAAATGAAATGTCAGGTGACCATCAAAAGATTTCTGATTCAAATTTAAATACAAATATAAAGAAGGTTACACAAAGCAAAAAGGTAACGTTTGTTGATGTTCCCCATGGTAATACTAGAGTGGAAAAACATATTAATATGGTTCAAAATTAAATATTAAACCATATAACTTAATTGAGGACATTGCGAATACCAAATGTAACATTAATATGGGACAACTTTTAGATTTGGTTCCTAAAGCACGTAGTGACCTAACCAAAAGCCTTCGAGCAGATAAAGTTAAGTTAATGAGTTCCATAGATTTTTCGGAGGAGGCCAATAAAACACCTAATAAGGATGGAATTATTAAAGATGAGGATATTGGACTAGTCAGTTGCAAGGTTGATAATACTTCAGGTAGACTTCTTATTGATTCTGGTAGTAATTTAAATCTAGTATCTACCTCTTATTTAAATAGTCTTCCAGGTCAATACGAACGAAGTGGGTTACTGTCGTGGACGTATTTATGAAGCCTTAGGAGATAATACTGTGGCAGATGCAATAGTTGTTCGTTTAACTTACATATTAATAATTTTTCTTTTACCGCTAATTTTTGTGTGGTAGAACATGATATTATGTACTTTGATTTGTTAATTGGTCTGAAAACTATATTTTCAAATTCTTTATTTTATCCACCCTTATGTGCTACTCTTTGTCGATTCATAGATAAATCTAATTTTGAAACTATTGCGCCTCTTATTGTAGAACAAGATGATGATATAATTATATGTTTTCTTAGATGCAAAAGACACGAAAAATTGATTAATACTTTTAGACCTTGAAGAATTAAGTGATAATGATGAATTCACTCCTACATCAAATTCATCAAAGAAAAAGTGATATTTTAAGTCCTAAAGAATACATAAATTCACCACAATTTCTTTTATCTTTAGACGAAGATTGTAAAAGTGATATAGTCAATCTATTAAATTCATATATAGATATAGTTGCTACTTCATCCGAAAATTTGACACTTTCAGATTTAGGTCCTCATCATATACAACTAGTGGAGGGAGCTAAACCTGTGAAAAGTAAATTTTATAAATTAAATAAGTTTAAATCAGATATTGTTAAAGAAGAAATTCTCAAACTTTGGGAAAATGGTTTAATTGCTCCTGCTAAATCTTCATGGTCTTCACCTATTGTACTAGCTCGTAAGAAAAACGGAAAATGGCGACTTTGTAGTGACTACAGGAAAGTTAACGATTTAACTGTCCCAGACGTATACTCGCTTCCAAATATAGAAGAAATATTCGATAGTCTGGCTGGTGCAATTATTTTCTCCACTCTAGATTTATTCTCAGGATATCATCAAATTTTAATGGCTGAGGATTCCATCGATATTACAGGTTTCACTACAAAATTTGGTAATTTCGTATATAAAGTCATGCCATTTGGTCTCACCGGAGCCCCAGCGACTTTTCAAAGAGAAATGAATTCCATTCTTATAGAACTATTAGGAAAGTCTGTATTCGTTTTTCTTGATGATATTTTAATATTTTCCAAAAGTAAAGAAGAACACTTAATTCACCTTGAGCAAGTTTTTAGTATCTTCAGGAAACACAAAGTTAAACTTAATATAGGTAAATGTCACTTCTTTAAAGAAAAAGTAGAAGTTTTGGGCCATATGGTTACCAAAGACGGTTTAACTACAATGGAGAGTAAGGTAGAGGCTGTTAAAAATTGGAATCGCCCTAGTAAT
>JACVTC010000642.1:0-13932 GCA_016946835.1 Neocallimastix lanati (nom. inval.)
TTTTATTATTTCAATTTGAAAATTTTATTTACACTATACATATTTACTTAATAAATAAAGTTTTTTTTTTTATTTTTATTTTTTTATTTTTATTTTTATTTTATTTATTTTCTTTTTTCTTTTTTCTTTTTTCTTTTCTCTTTTTTTTTTTTTTTTTTTTTTTTAAAAAAATATTATTCACTTGATAGAAGAAAAAATATCTTTTATTAAACTTTAAATAGGAAAAACTTTTCTTCTTCTACAAATATTTGCTTTTTAATAAATAAAATATATTTAAATTTTCAGTTGAATTACGATGGCATCTTGAGGGAAAAAAAAAAAAAAAATAAATATAATATTTAATAAAATTAATTTATGAATTTATATAAATATCATTTATTCTTTCTTTTTTTTTTTTTATTATTATTATTATTTTTTTTTTTTCAAAAAAAAAAAAATAATGTAGGATAAAGTAATAGTCAATCCTCATTTAATGTTCTTAGTTGTAGCATGAATCTTTAATACCACACCATTCACCATTTTCAACACCCCATCCACCATCACTATCAGTATAGGCAACTTCACAAGTACTACAGCATGGATAACCCATATCTTTAGAGAAACATGAATCGTTCTTCTTACATTTAGAAGGATCAATTCCACACCATTCATCATTTTCAATAGCCCAATCACCGTCATTATCAGTGTAAGCAACTTCACAACTACTCTTACAACATGGGAATCCAATAGTACTTGCCCAACAGGAACTAGTGGTTGGTTTAATATCAACTAAAGTAGTAGTTTTTGGAGAAGAAGTAGCGGTTGGGTAAGAACCAGTAGTGTAAGTAGCAGTAGAACGATCATTTGGATCAACAACACGAACAACAACTCTAATATTATCATATGGTTCAACTTTATCCCACCATCCCCATGGATCAGAACGGTCAACTTTTTCATCACCAGTCCAAGTATAAACATTATCATCAAAGTGACGTGTCTTGTAGTACCAGTAAGATAAACTACCAATTTCATCAGAATAACCAGTTCCCTTTTCAGATTCTTCCATTGGATTAGCGTGTCCACTATTGAAACCCTTTAATGCACAACGTACAATTTCAACACCTTTTTGATCAAAAGAAACAGCTTCCTTTACAAAGTGAATAAGTTTACGAATACCCATATGAGTAGAAATGTATGGATCATAGAAGTTTTGTGGAGTTAAAGTGTACCAATACATTTCTGTAACATCATCTTCTTGATCGAAAGTTGGATCACAACCATAGAATGCAGTAACTGCAGTTTGGAAAGGACCATAGGCGTGTGCTGAGTTAACACCAAACCATCTTCTTGAGCAGTTTCAACACCAGCATTTAATGTAGATTCACGTGAAGCCCAACCTAAGAAAAGAGCGAAAACCTTTAACATATTATCAGTTTTCTAAGTACTTACTAATAACATCCCAATGTTCGTTAATTTCTTTGAAGATAATAGATTTAACTTCAGCAACACTTAAAGCGCTAGCAGCAGCCTTTTCTTCAGCAACATCCATAGATTCTAAATAGTAACGATTATCTTCATATGGTAAACCAATGTTCATATCTTCACTATCGTTAGAACCATCAGCTTCAGTATGGTTTGGTACAGCTCTTGTTTGAGTGTGTAAAACAGCTTGTTCAACATCAAACTTTTTACCATTACTTGAAACAATGAATCCAAAAGTGGTGTTAGTTAAAACTTTAAGAACAGCATTAGTAACTTCACCAGTAAGAACTAATTTATCAGATTGAACATCAACTTCACAACCCCAACTTCCATAAAATTGATGATCAGCACTATCAAATGGAACTTCAATATACCAATTGTTAATTTTTAATTTACTAGCATTAATAATTTCACCAGTACATTCAGAATATGTAGTAGTATCACCAGTCCATGTCTTTGTGATTGCAATATTGAAACCTGGAATAGATGCTCTTACTAATAATAAACTAAATAAACCATATAAGGTTATAAATAAATTTCTTTCATGAAATCCATTTTTATTTATTATTTCAATATAAATTCTTTATATAAAAAATAAATATATTTAAATAAATAATAAATAATAAAATTAAAAAAAAAAAAATTAATATTTTAGTTTTTTTTTTTTTTTTTTTTTTTTTTTGATGTTTCAATTAATTAAATAATTATATATAATTAATACATATATATCTTTTTGACTTTATTTACTTCTTTTTTTATTTCTTTCAAAAAAAATAAAAATATAAAGAGTATAATTTTTCTTATTTTATCTTTGATTAACTTTTGTTTATTTTTTTTTTTATCCGTTGTTTGATTTGTCTTGAAATTTCAATACTATATTTAAAGATAATTCCTGATTACTTTAAATTTTTAGTTGAATTTACGATTAAATATAAAAGTTATTAATTTTCATAAATATATATATATATTTTTTTTTTTTTAATTATTTTACTGTCGTCTAATGCGACCCTTCAAAATTTAAAAATTAAAAAAAAAAAAAATAATTATAAAAATAAAAGTAAAATAAAAATTAAAAAATTGAAAATTAATTCTTTTATTTTATATATATATATAAATTTTTTTTTTTTTTACTTTTTATCTTTAATTTTAAATATTATTAAAAAAAAAATTTTTATTTATTATCCTTTTGAATTTTATTTAGATTAAATATATTATCCAATTGATTAGAATATATGAATATATGTCATTAAACAATGAAAAAAAAATTTTCATAATTATTAAAGTTAAATATTACATATTAATATTTAATATCATCAATTCATCAAATTCATCTTCTAATACATATGATTTACTTTTTAAATTTATTTTTTTAATAATTCATTTAAATTTAATCTAATATAATAATAATGAATAATTTATATTCTAATACAATTGTATTCAATATATATAAATTATATATTAAATTTTAATAAAAATTTTTTTAATCTTTTTTTTATATTTATTAAAGTATTATTCTATGTCTATTCATAGATCACGTGATATATATTTAACTATTTATTTTTTTTAACATTTATTCAATTGAGTCAACGGCCATTTCAAAATGAATAATGTCACACAATATAAATAATATGTGTACCATTACAATTCACCATATATAAAAGTAATCATACTGAATAATACAATATAATCATAAATTTTGTTTGTAGAATTTTAAATAATTACATTTAAATTTTATGAATAAAGAATTTTTCGACATAGAAAAAGAAAATATTACAAAAAAAAAAAAATAAATAAATATGTATATTTATTTCATAAAGCATACAAAGAAATAGAAATTAGCATCATTTATAAATTATATTTTTATAAATTATATTTTTTATAATAATTAAGATCTTTTTTTTTTTTTTGCTGAAACTTTTTTTGTAATTCAGTAAAAAAGAAATAAAAATAATTATGAATTATGTTTAAATAATCGCTAATTTATATTATTGCATTAATAATTTTTTAATACATTTTATCTTTTTAATTAATAATTTATATGGGAAAATAAAGTAGTTCCCAATTATTTAATACATTAATGGACGATCTGTTTTAATACAATATGAAATATAGAAATTTATTTATCTATTTTTCTATTATTTATTTATTTACTATTTGTTATTTATTATTTATTTATTTATTATTTATTTAATTTATTATTTATCATAATATTATAAATATTTTATTATTTATTATTTATTTTTAAATTTCTTAATCATCCACAATATTAAAAATATAAAATTTTAATGAATAAACTTTATATTAACTCAAAGGATAATAACTTTATTTATTATAATTATTATAATGGTAAATCACTTTATTATAAAATTACACAATACTTAAAATTCAATTTAAAATAAATTAATTATGAATAATAAATTAAAAGTTTATTTAATAAAAAATTCAGTAATTTGGGTCAAAGATTAATAATATATAATACATTTTTATTATATTTAAATAAAAAAAAAAAAATTATTAAAAAAAAAAAACATGTATTAATTATTTATTAATTTAAAAATTAAAATAAAAAAAAAAAAAAAAAAAAAATGGTTGTTCATAATTAATAAATAGAATAAATGAGAGACCAATAAAAAAGTAAATTAAAAAATGTTTATTTACCCATTAAGTTTATTGCTAAGACTTAAAACAGAAAATTTTTTTAGACCAACAAAAAAAAAAAAGTAAATTATTTATAATTTATTATGTTTCAAACAAAACATAAGATTTAAGCTAGCTTTATTGGTTCTTTTGATCATTACTTTTATTGCTTTTATTTGGAACACATATTATTTCCATAATTTGAAATATTTGCAATGAGATATTTAATATCAGAAACCACAATCAAGATAGTGATATCAAATTATTTAATTATCTCCAATATTAAAAAATATTAATTCCTTATAATTTACAATTAATAAATACTATTATTAAAAATATATATATATATTTATGAAGGTTTTAACAAAACGTTAAACACAATCAAAGATATCTAATATTTTAAAATAGATAGAATTAATAATTAGTATAATTATTAAATAAACAATAATCTTTGGTAATATTATCAATTATTATTATTATTATTATAATTATTAATATTATTATTATTATTTTATTATTATTTAATCATTTATTATAAATTTTATAAATAAATAAACATATAAATGATACTCTATTTATGTTATTTGGTTATATAAAATGTATAAAATGAAAATAAAAACTTTAATTAGTAATAAATTATTTTGTTAATAATTAATATTTATATATAATTAAATTATTAAATCATTAATTAATCATTTGATTAATTATCACTGATTTATAGTGTGATTTAATGTAATGTAATATAAAATAGATTTATATGAATATGATATCATAAATTCTATACAAATTCATAAAATTTAATGAAAGAATTAAATAACATAAATTTTATGTTATGTAAATAGGTAAATACTTTATAAATTTATTTTATTCTAATTATTTTATTTTATTCCTATATATAAAACTTTATATATTTGTATAAATTTTTTTTTTAGACTTAGAGAATAACTTTATTTAATTTATAATAATAATAAAATTACATGGTATAAATGAAAAAATAAAATACATAAAATGAAATATTATATATTATATAATTATAAAAGTACGTTAGAAGTAATAGTTTCTAGCTTTTCCCATTCATTAATGATAACACCGAGTCCATTATTGATCTTTTAAATTGATGATGGATGGGTAAAGTATTATCTAACGAATCTATATCAGATCTTTCACCAGGAGGTGAAAATCTATGCCTTATCATTTCAACGTCGACACTCTTAGCAACGGTAGATTCAACGGGATACCATTTCATTATCAATCTAAAAAGTTCGACAAATTAATGGTATTACGTTTATTAGAAACTCCATAATCCCCACAAAATACGGAACAGTCAACAAAGTTGAACTTTGTTTAAAAATATTGTCAATTAGTTTGTCTTTGTTCCACATCATTAACTTTAATTTTTTTTTCATATATTGAACGCCCGCCAAGAAGAGCACTCACTACAAAATAATAAATATTATTATCATAATCCTTTTCTAAATCTAAAGAAACATCCAAAGAATTTTGTTCAATTATCATTTGCAAACTTCAAAAAGAGATCATCTAGAAAAGGTAAAGATTTATTTCTGTAAATTTTCCAATTCTTTACAGGCAATAATCCAGTGAGAAAAGCTAGGTACACTAACACCACAACATGGGCAACATTTAGTGCAATCTTCTGAGACTATTTTTCTTCTAATGGAAAAAACTAATATCAAATTTAAAATCACACCTAATTCGAGAAATCCAAAAGAATCTTAATTAATACTTTGGATATTGAAACGTTAAGTCTTTGATTTCTGAAATAAATCCAAAATCATTCTCCTTGTTAAATAATTACTTTTTTTTTTTTTTTTTTTTTTTTTTTTTTTTTTTGAGCTTTAAAGCATCTGCTCTTATTTGAATTAAAGAGAGAGGAGAATAATATAAAAACAAGACTCTATAAGAATAAAGGAAATTAAAAAAAAAAAAAAAAACATATTTCTTCAATGGGAAAGAAATAAAGATTTTATTTATAAGAAATCAAAAAGTATGAATTTTTAAACTTGACATTTAAATTTTACTGTTTAATTTTTTTTTTTTTTTTTTGGATTGTATAGGTTTCAAATGAAAAAGATTCATCAAAAGGAATACCAAGATAAGTTAAGAGTTGTCAGTTTTAGGTAATTTATTATTACCAATAAAGAAAAAGATGGACTCGGTTTTAACAAAGTTAAATCTGGAAGCTTTACAAACAAGAGTAGCACCCATTATTAAATTTCCAAAAGTCATTTCATTTTTTTTTTTTTTTTTTTTTTTTTTTAATAATCCATTTGTGAACCTTATTCAAAATATTCTTTAAAGAGTTTGTCTTTTTTAGATGAAACAACTAAAAAAAAAAAAAAAAAACAATATCATTGGGCAAATAAAAAAAATTCCCACCACTAACAATATTGAGATTCCAAAAATATATATACACATACTTAATCACAATCATTCAGTATAATCATTAATGAACAAAATTGAATAAAATAGAAGAAAAAAAAAAAAAAAAGGGGGGGCATCCTTATCTAAACACCATAATTCATTGAAAAAAAATTTAAGAAATTTACCATTAAAAAAAAAAAAAAAAAAAAAAAAAAAAAAAAAAAACACGAACTTTACAGGAGATAGAGAAAGGTTCCTTCCTTTAAAAAACAGATGACATTTACCCTCTAATAATTCCTATATATTTATAGATATAAAAAAAAAATTATATAATAAATTATAATGCTAAAGGATTGTTAATATTTTTATTAATAAAAAATATTATTAATTATCAATTATTATTATTATAAAGTATATTTTATAACAATGAATTATTAAAAATAAAAAAAATAAATAAAAAAGAAAAATAGAGAAAATGAATTTTTTTTTTTTTAAAAAATAAAAAAAAAAAAAAATACAACTTTTCAATTATAAATTACAAAAAAAAAAAAAATAAATGGAAATAAAATTATTTTAATAAAATATAAAAAAAAAAAAAAAAAATTAATGGAAATAAAATTATTTTAATAAAATATAAAAAAAAAAAAAAAAAAAGTTAATCAATATATATATATATTTTTTGTTTTATAAAATTTTCCTTTAATAAATTAGAGGTTATATTATTTTATATAATATATTTTATTATTTATAATAATAATTATTTTTTTTTTTTTTTAATTTATTATTTTATTTTATTTTTTTAATAAAAATCTTTTTTTTTTTTTTTTTTTTTTTTTTTTTTTTTGTAATTTATAATTTATAATTATAACATAAAAATTTTTAAATGAATTTAAATGATATTTTTTTTTTTTTTTTAATATATTTATATATACTTTTTTTTTAGAGAAAAAAAAAAATTTAATTTTTATATATATAAATAAATGTAAAATGAAATTCGAATTTATTTTTACATAT
The DNA here is from genome assembly GCA_016946835.1 of Neocallimastix lanati (nom. inval.). Classification (NCBI taxonomy): domain Eukaryota; kingdom Fungi; phylum Neocallimastigomycota; class Neocallimastigomycetes; order Neocallimastigales; family Neocallimastigaceae; genus Neocallimastix; species Neocallimastix lanati (nom. inval.). The sequence goes on from JACVTC010000642.1 coordinate 7,495, forward strand.
ATAAATATAAATTCTTTTTAATTCCTATGTTGTTGTCGTCTTTTTTTTTTTTTTTTTTTTTTTATGATGATTACGATAATATTTTATAATGGAAATATATTTATAATATTATATTATATATATTTTTTTTTTATTTACTTATTTTATATTAACATCTACTATAAATTTATTTTTTTTATTTAATATAATTGTATTTTTTATTTTTTTTAATTTTTTTTTTAACATAATTTAAAAATCTCCCCAATCATCTTCCCATTTTGAAGTTTTGTTGGTATTTTGATTTTGTGTATTTAAAGAAGAAATGTTACCAGAACCAAATCCACTATTATTTTTGTTAAAGCTACCAAAACTACTATTACTACCATTTTGATTTTTATTTAAACTATTAAAAGAACTAAAGCTAGTACCACTATCAGTTCTATTAAATCCATTTTGCTTGTTATTGTTATTGTTATTGATTCCAAAACTATTAAAGAAATCATCATTACTACCATTACCACTATTACCATTGTTACTATTACTTTTTACTACATATGGTTCACTTCTCATACTTCTACGATTTGAATTACCTCCTTGTTGGAAATTTTGGTAGGCTTGACTAATTTGTCCGGCAGCTTGAGAAGCTTTTTCAGAAACAGTACGCTTAAAGCTTTCAGCATAGGTTCCTATATTTTGTGTAAAGTTTGGATCACGAACAGCATTAGAAGCTGGTTTAATATAATTTTCATTCAAGGTGCTAGCACCAGCAGCAGCAATTTTAACACCAATCATAGCTTTTTGAGCTAAGAAAGACCAACCATTTGATAAACTTTTTTGAATTTGAGCAAGATTTTCATTTTGTGGTTGTGGGTCATTACGTAATGAGGTACTACCAAAACCAGTATACTTACCACCTTGACTTGGTGGAATATCATCTCTTCTATTTTCATTTTCTCTACCTTTTCTAGCAAAGAATTCTTCATTTTTTGCCTTATCTGGAATAAACATAGTTTGAGCATTGTTAGTAAAAACAATGGAACTGCTATTATTATTTGAACCAAATCCATTATTATTTGAATTAAATCTATTATTATTGGAACCAAAATTATTTGAACCAAATCCACCAGTTGGTCCAAAGCCATTATTTGAACCAAAGCTATTTGATTTATTGGTATTGGAACCAAAGTTGTCCCATGAACTTGATTTATTATTGTTACCAAAACCGTTATTGTTGTTTCCAAAACCATTATTATTATTACCAAAACCATTATTATTGTTTCCAAATCCATTATTATTGCTTCCAAATCCATTATTATTGCTTCCAAAACCATTATTACTGTTATTTGAGAAAGAAGAATTGTTAGTTTGAGCATTAGGTAATTGACTTACTGGTGGAGCTACCCAAACTCTTCCTTCGCATTCTGCTTGTAATTTTTCACGATAAAGTCTTGCGAAATTTGAATTATATTTTTCTTTTATAGACATACCTTCACGGTAATCTGGTTGAGATTGAAAGAACTGTAAGGCCTTACTATTTCCACCGAGTTCCATTTTCTTTAATTGTTCATCAGACCATTTATCCATAGTAATTGAACGAACAAAACTAATATGAACACCTAATGAACGGTGAATACCTGAACAATTTAAACAAAAGAAAGTACCATAGGTTACACTAGCCCTAATTTATTTTGAATTTAATAATATTAATTTGTTTTATTTTGATATATACATAATATTTGTTTTAATTTAAATCATTGTTTTATTTTTATATATTTTTTATGTTATCATTTTTATATTATATATATTATGTTGTTTATATATTTTATTGTTTAAAGTGATTTATTAAAATTTATTGAGATTTCAATTTACATAATTTATAGTTAAATAAATATATATTTATTTTTATATATATAAAAGAAATATATATATATAAAAAAATAAAATTAATACATAAACGATTTAGAATATTGTATTTAAATATAATTAAATTATATTAATTTAAATAAAATAAGTACCATTGTGGGTTTGGAGCTCCACAATCAATACATATATTATTTCCTTCTTTCTTTTGTAATTCTATTATCAAATATGAAAAAAAAAAAAAAAAATTAATAATTTATAATTGTTTAAAAAAATATAAATTTATATAATATTTTTTTACCATATAATTTTTGTTTATATTCCATTTTTATTATATTTGAGTTATAAAAATAAATAAACTTTTATTTTAAAAATATAAAAGATAATCTATATTCTTATAAAATTATTTTTTATAAAATTTTAAATATATTAATATATAAATATTAGCATTTATCGAAAAAATTTTAGAACAAATTCAAATATATAAACACATAAGTATTTATCGAATATATATATTTCTTTTTTAATACAAATTTTAATAGTTTTCATAGTATTATTTTATGATCTTTAATATTATATTATTATTATTATTATTATTTTATAAAAACTTTGTTAAAATTCTTATTATATATATATTTTTATTAAACAAAAAATCTTTAATTATTTTTATTATCCTGAATTAACTAATTTTTTAATTAAAGATTATTACAAATTTTTATTTTCTTCGGTTTTTTTCTTTTCTTTTCTTTTCTTTTTTTTTTTTTTTTTTTTTTTTTTTTTTTTTTTTTTTTTTTTTTTTTTCTTGTATTTATTTAAACAAACAATTATATAAGAAAATATCACAATCTTTTTTAAATATTCTATTATAAATATAATAATCTTAATTCTTTTTTAAATATTCTATTATAAATATAATAATCTTAATTATGATATTAATGAAAATACATCATTTTATAAAAATTTACAATTCAGAAAGAATTAATTTTCATTTTTTTTTATACTTATTTAAAATAACATATAAAATAATCACTTTTATTTTAGTTTAATTATTTTAAAAGATATTATCTCTCTTTTTTTTTTTTTTTTTTTTTTTTTTGATTCGTTTTGCTTTTGTTTAATTTGCTTAATTCGTTTGTTTTATTTGTTTTTCTTAATAGAAAAAAAATATATTTTTTTTTTTTATTTTAATTTATTATTATTCTTTAGTGCTTTTGTTAATTTTCTTTGATTTTCATTTTTGAATTTATTGTTTTTTGTTTATTTTCATTAAATAATTTATATATTATATGATAGGCTATATTAAATACTCACTTTTATTTTATTAAATTATGATAAAAAAAATAATTAAAAAAAATAATAATATAATATTATATTATATGATATTTCCTTTTTAATTATATAATTAATAATAATATCTTTCTAAGATTAGATATTATTAACTTTTTTTTTTTTTTTTACTTAAAATAATGTCTTAAAAAAAAATTATCTAGGCTTGTCTTTCGTTTTTGATATTAAATTTAAACATATAAAATAAAATTTTTAATTTAATATATAATTTTTTTGTTAGTAATTTATTATTCTATTTAATTATATTGTTCTAATTATTCTAGTTAATATTATTCTAGTTATTATTAAAGTATTATTATTCAATTATTCATTATTCATTATTCATTATTCATTATTCATTATTCATTATTCACATTATTTATTATTCATTATTTATTATTCATTACTCATTATTCATTATTGGCTTTGAATTAAAGTTTTAATTTATCAGTAATGAAATTAATTGGAATATAGTTCATCAATATCCTTAAAAAGTATATTAAATATTAATGTATTAAAAAATGAGGCTTTGTAAAATGTAGAAAATATTAAATTTAGTAATACAATATTGGATATGTGGCAAAATTAAAATAAAAAATTTAAACCCTAAAAGAACCAAAAAATTTTCACATGTAGAATATTAAATATAATAAATCATAATTAAATTGAATTTAATAAATATAAAGTAATATATTAATATTTATTTAAATAATATAAATTAATATATTTATAAATTGAAATGAATCGTGTAACATGAATTAACCATAATTTTATTTGTTGATATCATAAACTCTAATTGTTATTATTATTTAATTATTATTTATATATCTATAATTATTATTTATTATTTATATATCTATAATTATTATTTAAATATATATTATTACTATAACAAATATATATATTTTTTGTTTAATGGTTCATTCTAATTTATTTGTTTTATTAAATAATATAGTATTTTATTATTATTAAAGTTTTTAGTTTTTTTGTTTTTTTATTGTAAAATTTAGTTTTTTTTGTTTTTTTATTATAAAATAAAATTTAAAACTGATTAATAATTGAATCTAGTATTAATATAAACATTAACATAAAAAACTCCATTTAAAATGTGATTTGTTATAATACAAAATATTTTGAACTAATGATGTTAATTAGTTAATGCTTTATTAAATATCTACAAATATTTACTATAATTTATAACTATTTTAAAAGTAGGTGATTTTTATTAAAAATTAAAATTATTTAACTTTGTTTAGCAAAACGGAAAATTTTTTATATTAAAATAATAATTAGTTATTTAAAATTTAAATCAATATTAATAATTTTATCTAATATTTATTCTTTTAATATTTATTATTTTTATGTTTGAATTAATAACGTATAACTAGTATAATTTAAAATTTTATCAAAATATTTAATGATGTTTATCCATCATTCTCAGATATAATAATTTATTTTGTTTTTAATAAAAAAAAAAAAAAAATATATATATATATATATATAAATTATATAACTATTTGAATACAAGAATCTTGAAATAGTAGTTCTCTTTTACTCTGTCAACAATTTTTATTAAGTAATTAGCTAATTCAATTCTATAAAAAAAACAGACTCTGGATTTTATATGAGAAAATTCTTTTAAAATATCAAAATTATTACTATTATATTATTATATTATTATTATTAAAATTTATCTCTTTTTTTTTTTTTTTTTTTTTTTTTTAAAAAAAAAATGTAATCATTAAATAAGCTTCAATTAATTATAAATTTTAGGAATATTAAATACATATAAATATATAATTTTTTTTTTTTGTTTGTTTGTTTGCTATAAATTATTATTTTGCTTTATTTTATTATATTATTTTATTTATTTTATATTTTATTTTATTTTATTTTGACATTATTTTATTTTTTGATATATATATATATTAATATTATTTTATTATAATATTATTTTATTATAATATTATTTTATTATAATATTATTTTACTTTAATATTATTCTTTTTAATATTATCTTATTTTAGTATTATTTTTACTTTAATAATATTTTATTTTAGTATTATTATTATTATTATATATATATATATATTTTTTTTTTATTATTATTATTATTATTAATATTTATTAAGAAATTTTTATTATTATTATTATTTTATTTATTATTATTTATTATTTATTTATTTATTATTTATTTATTAATTTTTTATTATTATTATTTTTTTTTTTTAAAAAAAATAGTCATCATTCATAGTGTATTCTTTAAATGGAATTTTTTTACCATCCGTTTCCTTGGCTATTCGACCTTTTATCTTTTTAATATCCTTTTTTCTATTACGATTCTTTTCCCAATAATCTTTAACTAAATCATAGGCCGCATATACTGTAAATCCAAAGAGGAAGGAAGAAATACGTCCTGCAACACCAACATGTCTTTCTTCTCCGTATAATCTATGGGAATGTTTAACATGAGGTTCTAATACCAATGTCGCTATTTCTGTAGCCATAATGCCAATACGACCAACAATATGAAAAGAGCCATTGGTTCGTTTTAAACCTAAAGCATCATTCCAAGCATCAGAAATTTCACTACCGCTTTCTCTGTAAAGTTTATAAGCATCAACACCAATAATAGCACAAACTGCAGCATCTAAACCACAAAGTGAAAAAACTGTAGATGACACATTGGTATCAGGTTTAATAGTACGAGCAAAATAATTTACTAATTCTGGATTGGCTATTTTGTTATAGAACCAACTCCATAAATTTTCAGCACTTTTAACTGCTGGCATAGGATTATTAATTACATCTATTCCTGTTTTACCAACTACAGCTATTGTATTACTTCTAATCTTACAACGGTCAATTATATCAGTAGTAACCCCCACTACACCACCTGCTAATAACATATTAATGGTACCGAAGAAACCTAAATTTGCTGATAAGGCACTTGAAACAAGACATAATAAATTAGCTTTCAAATGATGTATATCCATGTGATGGAACATATGAAGAATAATAGAATCAATATTTGAGCAAAAATGAAAACGTGGTGCACGATATATAACATGGAATGAAGAAAAATATTTTAACAAATCAACTGGAGGTCTTCCCAAACCTAATCTATCGTAATATAGTGATATTAATGAAGGTAAACATGCTGCTGTAGTTCCTGCTATTGCAAGTTTAGTTCCTAATGATAGCTTGTCCATTTCTTTTTTATTTTTAATAAATTAGATTTATATATTACAATAATAAATTTAATAAAATAGC
>JACVTC010000643.1:0-13864 GCA_016946835.1 Neocallimastix lanati (nom. inval.)
TATATATAATTATATTATATATAAAAGATTTAATATTTTAGATTAAATTAAATTATTAATATTAATATATATTTTTATATTTAAAGATTATATTGCTATTAATGTAATTAATATTATTTTTTTTTTTAAAAAAAATAAAAAATAGAAAAATTAGAAATAAAAAAAATTTAATCATATATAATTTTTTATCATATCATATATATATTTTTTTTTCTATTTTAACTTTGGAAACTTTATATTTATATTTATGAAATAGACCTATAAAAAAAATATTATTAGTATATTTTTTAAAATTTATTATATAATAAAATTTTTTAATCAATTTTAAAATATTTTATTAATTACAAAAAGTATAAATATATTTAAAATTTATTTTTTTATTTTTTTTATTTTTTATTTTTATATTTTAAAAAATATCCCAAAGTAGTATATATAAATAAATTATACTTTTATTTTATATATTTTATTATATTATAAATATTATATTTTTTAATTTAATCTAAAATATTAAATCTTTTATATATAATATAATTATATATAAAGGATAAAACGATAATTATAAAATACATATTAATATTATTATTATTATTATTATTATTTATTATTTTTTTTTTTTTTTTTTTTTTTTTTGAATTATGAGATTATGAGAACTATATAAATAATAATTAAGGAAAATATATATATATATATATTCAAATATTCAAATTGTACATTTAAAGTTTTAGTATAATTATAACAATACATTTGAATAAGGATAAAAGTTAAAATAAAAGCAACACAGATAATATTATGCGATAGAAATAATAATTTGTTTAATTCTTTAAGTATGAAACATTCTATAATTATTGAAGGAATATAGAAATTATTATTAACAATAAAATAAAAAACAATAAAACCTGAATATTATTAGTTATTAGTATTTATATTTATCTTATGCAAAATTATATTACTTATGAAAAAAAAAAAAAAAAAAAAAAAAATATATATATATATATATATAATAATATAATATATATTTAATAACGTTTTATTAATAATAATGATATTATATATAGAATTAATTAAACATGAAATTGCTACAGTAATTTAGACTCTTTATAGATTAAAAATAGCATCATATTATTAGTAATTTGGAATTCTTTCTTTTTAATAAAATAAAAGATGCTGTTATTTGTTTAAATTTTGTAAAAAAAAAAAAAAAAAAAAAAAAAAAAAAAAAAAAAAAAAGATTTTTTGAAAATAATATATATATATCATATATTAAAATACATTAAAATAATAATAAATAAATAATAAATAATAAAGAGTAAATAATAAATTAAATAAAATAAATTAAATAAATAAACAGTAAAGAGTAAAGAGTAAATATACAATAATTAATTAATTAATATATTTTATATATTAATAATAATAATATTCAATTATAAAAGAAAAGTGATATAATGTTAACTATTAATAATTTTTGATAAATAATATTTTTTTTCCCCTAAAAATTGATCTTAAATAAATTACTTAACATTACTTAAAAAGAACAACAATTGATTGATGGGAAAAAAAAATTTTTTTTGTGAATGTTATGTAATTTATTTGAAATCATAAACAAATATTTAATAATAAATTAATTATATTCTATATTGATTAGTGTATATTATAGTATATTATATTAAATAATTTTTATGGATATTTAATTTATAATAAATTTAATATATTTTATAATAAAACAAATGAATTTATATTATAGTTTAATAATATTCGTTTTTTATATATACAGCTATTTCTGTCATTATAAATATCATTCTTTTCATTATAATAACTTATACATGTATCATTTTGTTTAAAATTTTTTAAAAATAAAAATATATAAAATTTTTAACACTTAAAAAAGAGCGTTGATTTAAAATAATTATATTTTTATTTATTTTTTTATTTATATAATATATATATATGTAAATTAAAAGCTCTAAAAATAAATGTTAATTTTTTTTTTTTTTTTTTTTTTTTTTTTTTTTTGCGTTTAATAAAAAAAAAAAAAATAAAAAATAAAAAATAAAACTTTAATATATGTTTTTAGAAGTATTTAAATTATCAATCTAATTTTTTATAATAATTTATTTTATTTTTTTTTATTTCAATTATTATATATATATATAATATTATATTTATATATAATTTTATAATTATTTTTAAATTTTTTTTTTTATTGAATTTTTATTTTAATTTTAAATTTTTTTTTTTTTTTGTATTTTCATAAATATATATTTTATTTTTATATATATTTATATATTTATATGAATTTGTTCTTTGGAATATCATATTTATCCAAAGTCATTTGTATATAAAAAGAAAACCAAACGTTTCAGTATTCATATATTCATTGTAATTTTCATCGAAGTATGAATGTTCAGTTTCAGCTCTCTTGAGACCTTTTTCGAATATATGATAAAGTCAGCATTTTATTGGTTTCATACAGAATTCTCCATATTTATTGAATTTTAAATCAATCTCAATAGAATAAAACAGTTTTTTTTCTTTACCAAGTTTAATGTCTTTTGCAGCACTTTTAGAATAATAAAGATAAAAGAAAAACGACTATGATTAAAAGTTTCATTTTTAACTATTTTATATGTATATATATATATTAGTAATATTTATTTTTATTTTCTTTTTTAATGTATTCTATATTTTTTTTATTATTATTTTTTATTTGTTGTTTTACTTTACTAAGAAAAATTTCAGTTTATAAATTTTTTCTATATAATTTTTTTTTAATTCATTTAATTTTATATTATATCAATATTTTAAAAAATTAAATTGAAAAATATGAAAATTTTATTTATTTATTTATTTGTTTGTTTGTTTATTTATTTATTTATTATTATTATTATTATTATATTATTATTATTATTATTATATTATTATTATTATTATTATTATTATATTATTATTATTATTATTATTATTATTATTATTATTATTATTATTATTATTATTATGATTATGATTATGATTATGATTATTTTATTTTTTATTTTATTTTTTTTTATTTTATTTATTCTATTAGTTAATATAAAAATTTACTATTTTCTTAATATTACATATTTTAATATAGTATATTATTTATAAACAGTTAAAATAGATTCCTTTATAAAATCACCTTTTGATGGATTTCTTATGGATAAGTCATTGAGGTCAAAATTTAAATCAATCTTTTTAAAAAGACAATTTAAAAAACTTAATGCTAAAGTTATAATAAATATCACTCAATCACCTATTACTAATATCAAAGTAGAATGTCTTGTCATTTTCGATATGATTTCTTTTTTTATTTAATGAATTAAATTTCTATTTCTAAATCTTTACCTTTTTTTTCATACTTAGTTAACGTATATTTAATATGTATAAAATAATAGATAATATTTTAAAAAAAAAAAAAAAAAAAAAAAAAAAAAAAAAAAAAAAGAAAAGAAAAGAAAAAAATATTATTAAAATTTTTATATATTAGAGCATTTTTAATATTTATTTTTTTTTTTTTTTTTTTTTTGTAGGAAATAATATTATTGAAATATGTAAGGTAAATTTTCCTTCTTCTTTTTTTTCTTAAAAAAAAAATGAAACAGTGTATTATCTAATTATCAAAATTAAATCATGTGTAAATAGTATTTTTATATAAATAATAATATTTAATTAATAATTTTCCAAAATAATACTAGCAAAATCATTACAACTGTAATACTAATTCTAATAATTGAAAATATTATATTAATATTAATAAAGATAATTATATTAATTATTAATTATTAATGTTAATAACTATTCTGGTAATTATATGAACTATTATTAGTAGTATAATAATACGACTTCAGATATGAAAAGAATAAATTTACAATTTTAATAATGTTATTTTAGTTTTTCTTTCTTTTTTTTTTTTTTTTTTTTTTTTTTTTTAATTATTTTTTATAATTTTATATAATTGTTATACAATTATGATAATTAAAAAATAATTTTAGAGTTTGTACAACCATAAATCCATAAATTTAAAGATAAAATTATAAAAAAAAAGTTTTTATTATTACCTCTTATTATTAGATTTTTAATTTAATAAATATTTAATAATTAAAGCTTATTATTATTATACTATATTTTTCTTTTTTCTTTTTTTTACTTTTTAATAATATTGGAGAAAAATCCATTAAATAGTATAATTCTAATATTATGTTAATTAAAGTTAACTAATTAATTTTATAAATATAAATGAATAAATACTGTTTGATTTAAAAAAAAAAATTGATTATAAAAAATTCATTAATTAATATATAAATTGTTAAGAATATACATAAATTTTTTGAATGTATTATCATGTATGTAATAATATAAGTAATGAATAATGAACAATATTTATTATTTGAGTCTTTTTATTTTAAAATTATAAAATAATAATTAATAAATAAATAAATATATAATATTATAATTTTAACTAATGAATTAAATAATTTTTAAAAAATAAAAATGATGTCAATAATAAAAATATTATATATCCAAATGGTAAATTAGACAAAATTAAATGTTCTTCTATAACAATCAAATTTCCAATAAATTTGAAAATAATTTCAAATCTTGAATTTTCTTAGGTTAACTGCCTTCTCTTGGTTATAAAATCTTAGATATATCTACTAATTCTATTATTACCGTTAGAGATATTTATTTCATGGAAGATATGCCAGGTACTATTAATACTCCATTTTTTTGTAATAGATATATTGATTTCATTATTAAATTCAAGGATTTATCAATTGAGAGGGAAAGTAATAATTATAATGACTACAATAATAATTAAAATATTAATAGCATTAATAATTATTCCAAAAGTAATAATTCTGAAAATAATACAATTAAAACTAATAATCATGAAAATAATAATTTTATGAATAATAATTGTAATTATTCACAATTAACAAATCCTTTCTATTAGTAATTTAAAAGATAAATAAAAAATATCTAAGGAATCAAAGACTAATAAAATAATAGGAATAAACATTTATAAAACTAATGAAGGATATAAAATAAATCAATTTAATTTCATTAACAAAATTATTGAAAAATATGGAATGAATAAAATAAGACAGATTAAAGTCCCATGTATTAAATTAACGGAATTTAAAAGAGAAAATTCTAATTTAATAGATGCTAGCGAATATAAATTTCTTTTAGGTGCTTTATTTGTATATAGCTGTCAAATTCAGACCTGATATTGCTTTCACGGTTAACCAAGCATCTAGAGAAAGTAAAAATCCAACTGAAGCCGATTACAAATTTCTTTTAAGTATTCTCCAATATTTAAAGTGTACTAAAAACAAATCCATATACTACAGTAAAAATAATACATTTATAGGGGTATTCTAATTCTGACTTTGCAGGCGATGAAAAATCTAGAAGATTAACTAGTGGATATATATTTTTACGTGAGTGATATCCCGATCTCATGGAAATATTGAAAAATTAAAACTAATTTACTCATAATAAATAATTAAATTTAAAAAAAGAATAATAGAATAACTAAATATGAATAAAAAGTAATTAAAAAAATGTTTTATTTTTTAAACATAAAAAAAATAATATATATTTCTTATAAAATGCTCCATAATTAAAAAAATAAAAAAAAAATAATTAAAACTAATTTATTCATAATAAATAATTAAATAAATAATAAATAACTTAATATTAATAACAGTTAATAATAAGGAAATTTTTTTTTTTTTTTTTTTTTTTTTTTTTTTTTTTTTTTAGAATTATAAAATAAAATATTTATTTACAATATTTTATAATGAAATTTTAAAATATAAAAGTTTACATAATTATCTTGAAAAAGAATTTGATTCATTTATATCGATTGCAAAGCATAAAATTAGAAAAAGTTCAATTCCTTTGGGTATAAAACCTAAACGCATATTTTTAATGAAGTTTCACATGAAATGAGATTTAAATGTCCTGAATATAATTTAATTAAATCCTAAATAACAAGAAATATAAATATGCAACAACCTCCTGATATAACAAAATTTGATGAAATTCCTGATAAATCAAATTATTATAAAACAGTAAGAAATGAGAATTTTATGATATTCAAAAATACTAATTTAATAATCTTCCAATTTTCATTCCAAGCAAAATTATTTATGAAACCATAATGAAAATATATTTGCAAATGGTACTTTTTATATTACCCTTAAATATAGTTATCAGGTGTTTATTACTAGAATTTATATTACAGATTTAAATAATTTCTATACTACTACTTTTTTGATATTAAAAATGAAAAACAAGCTACTTATGAGATGTTATTTGAAGAAATAAAAAAAAAATAATGCTATTCAATATAATAATAATACTATATGCTCCAAATATTTTTCATTGTGATTTTGAAAAAGGCATATCTAGCCCAGTAGAAAAAATATTTCCTAAGGCGAGAGTTGCATTTCGCCAAGTGCCATGTCATTAAAATGCATATTTACTAATACACCACTTGGTAAAATGCAACTCTCCCGATTATTTGTAATATTTAGATATAAAAAATATATTTATAGCCTATATTTAAATATTTACATTGAGAAAATAAATAATATCAATATTAATAATATTTATATATTTATTTTAAAAAATATATTTATAATATATATTTAAATATTTACTTTGAGAAAATAAATAATATCAATATTAATAATATTTTATTTATTTATCCATAATTTTCAATTGTTGCAACCTGGTGAAATACAACATTATAATAATACGCCATTTGGCGAAATGCAACTTGGAGAAATGCCCCACTCCCTTCACTCCCTTTCCTAAGCTAAATATTAAATACTATATATGGCTCTATAAAAGAGTATTATAGTTTTTTAAAAAAAAAATGAATTATGTTATAATGAAGTAAAATATAATAATATATATATTTATTATGAAGTGATTTCGAAGTTATCTTTTGTAAATCCTGAATATATTATTGATATAGAAACAAATAATAATGATCAATTTTTGAAATTTTTTAGAATATTTTATAAAAAAAAAAACCATTTAAAAAATTATAAAAATTAGAATTATTAGAACAATATAGAACATATAGTATATAATACATCAAAAAATACGTTAAATATTTTGAAATGAAAAAAAAAAAAAAAAAAAAAAAAAAACAATTGTGCTAAAATGAAATCAACTTAATATATTTTACTAATTTAAAATTATTAATAACTAACATTTTTTAGTTTTTAATTAAATTATTAATATTTTATTTTATGTTTATTTATCTATACATTTATTTATTTATTTATTTATTTATTTATTTATTTATTTATTTATTTATTTATTTATTTATTTATTTATTTATTTATTTATTTATTTATTTATTTATTTATTTATTTATTTTATGTTTTTCTTTTTCAGAACTAAGAAGAGAATACAATTGTATTGTTTCATATATTAATTATTAAAATTATTGCTCTATTAATTACAATTTAAATGAAAAATATGTTATAAATATATTGTTAAATGGGAAATATTAAGCAAAATATATCAAAAAGTAGAACCTTTATAAGAATGAAGTTGAATAAAGTTACTAAAAAAAAAAAAAAAAAAGATTAATAACCAACAGTTAATACACATATTCATTAATTCCAAACATAGCATCATAAAAAAGGGATGATGAAAGAAAAATAATTTATTTTATTTTTATTTTTTTAGGGAGGAAGAAATTAAAATTAATATCTTTGGTTTATAAACCTCCACAACTTTTATTATTTATTATTATAATTTATTATTATTTATTATTATAATTTATTATTATTACTTTTTATTATTTATTTATTATTACTTTTTATTATTTATTTATTATTACTTTTTATTATTTATTTATTATTACTTTTTATTATTTATTATTACTCCCTTCTACAAACAGCGTTTCATATAATTTATATACGTATCATCGCTTTGGTAACAAAAGGTTACTTCTACTATGAAATATGTTCTATACTGGCATGAGTGTCAGGTTTCATACACTTAGACAGTTCACTATAGGAGTTTTATAATGGTCATGTTTTTACATGTGTATAAATATTAATATATACAAAATATTATATATAAAACATATATATAACATATAATTTACATATCAAACATTTTTATACTATATTTAAAATATATTATATATATCTTGTTATATATAATATACTATTATATATACATAATATATAACAATATTTACATATATATTAATATATATGTTTAAATATGCTAATTTTATATAACTGTTTATATATATACTCAACCATACTACATTTTACATTAGTATTATGGTTAAAATAAAAAAAAAAAATAGAATAGAAATAAAAATTGAAATATAAATATACAATAATAAATAAAACAAAATTAAACAAAACAAAAACTATTTATAAACTCTCATATATGGTAATAAAATATTTTAATTATTATCAATTCTTTCTTGTTATTTATTTTATTATACATGTATTAAAGGAAATTATTCTATATTGAAACAAAAAAAAAAAAAAAAAATACACGCATTATATATTTAAAATTATATAAAGAAATATCTTTTGAGATTATTTTTCATTTAATATATATATATATATTTCTTAATGATAGTATGTATTAACTGTAAATAACATATTTTATATTTTATATATTCTATAAAAAAAAATTAGTTTTTTTTTTTTACAATTTTTATATTTATATTAATAAAAAACTAAAGAAAAAAATTTTAAGGATAAATAAAAATTTAAAATGTAAATTTTTTTTTTATTTGCTTCAATTTTAATGTTATAATGTTAATATTTTGTTAATATTTATTTATTTAAAAAATAAGAAAAGAAAAAAAAAAAAAAAAAAGTAAAGGAAATTTAAATAATTTAAAAACAGATATGATGTGTATAAAAAAATTTTACTATTTTATTCCAAATTTTAAATAATTTTAATTTCTCTAATAAGAAAAATAAAAAATATCAAAAATAATAACTTTCATATATAAATTAATTATATTTGATATTTTATAAAATAAACAAATTTATATACTTACATATAATAAACTTATATATATATAATTATATAAATTTGTTTATTTTTGAATATAAAAAAAAATAAATAAATAATATCATAGTAATTTATTTATTTATTTTTTTTTTCTTCATCTGATACTTATTTACATACATTCAGTAGGAACATCATAGTTATCAATGTAAAGGAATTCATCACCACTTTGAGAAGGTGGTTGAGCATTAATACCCATACCACGTTTGGCAAAACCTTTCCAGATAGCACAATGTAAATCTTTATCATTGAAACGTTGCTTTTGAGCAAGAACAATAGCATCACGAGCTTCTAAGAATGATGGATTACATGGTTGAATCTTTAAGGCATCAATAACAATTTGAATCTATTTTTTATAATAAATAAAAATTAAAAATAAATATATATATATAAATATTTTATTCGTATTCATTTTTTTTTTTTAATTTTTTTTTTTTAAAAAAAAAAATAAAGAAAAATAAAATTAAATAGAAAATAATAATAATAATAATAAAACACTTACAGCAAGAACATTTCCTTCAGATTTACTAGTAATTTCACTTTCGGAAACATCATTAGAAATACCATGTAATTCAATAAAGTTCCATAAAACTTCATTTAAAGCATTAACCCAAACTTCACCACCCATGTGACATTCTAATTGACCAGAAACTGGGTAGGTTAAAGATTTGTAAGTTAAATCGTTAATACTCATATCAGAACAAATTGGCTTTGTTCTAGCAAAAGTACCGTAAAGCCATTCAAACATGGTAAATGGATCATCACGTTTGTTGGTGGAATTAAGTTCCATGGCAATAGCAAAGAAATCACTCCAACCTTCACTAAGAGCATTAGATTCATCACTACTTAAGCAACTAGTTTTGTCTGGTCCACCAGTTAAACGTTGAGTGACACCATGACTGTATTCATGAATCATAATTTGATTGACTAAGGCAGAATCCTTTTCAGGAGTTTGAGAAGTAAATGGATAAAGTCTCATCTTTGGAGAGAAACCATCAACTGGGGTAGCAAAGTTAGCATTGTTAGAACCGGAACGATCTTGAATTAAAACTTTAACAGGGTCGTTACCAGCACCACCCTTACCAAAGTTATTAACTTGGAAATTACCAAATTGTTCATTGAAACCAAATTTATAGTAAACATCATGTAATTTATTAGTTAAAACGAAAACGTTGGTAGCAGCAGCACCAAAGTAATCTTCAACCTTTGGAGAATTAAGATCTAATGGATAATCGAAAACTAAGCTATCACCACCAAATGCTCTCTTAGTATCCATATCAATTTCAGAACCTTGATGGTTTTCTTGGACAATAATATTATTACCAGAAGTATCTTTCGAACCGGTATGTTCATCAATATTATGCCAACCTAATGGAGAAGCTTCCTTATCGTATGGATCAACGTAAAGCATACGACCATTAGTAATATCAATCTTATTCCATGGAATAGCATTGTAGACGGCATGACTGGCAATATTTTCAACATTTAATAAACCACCCGTTGTAGCACTAATTCTAGCTAAATACCAAGTTTCACCAATTTCAAGAGACAATTCCCAAACACAATCTACATACTTTTCAGAGATAGTAATGTATTTCTTTTCACCTCTTGCTGTTCTATCAAATGTGAAACTAACACCTTCAATAGTGTAGAGACCGTTCTTTTCACTGAATTCAGTTTCATCTTTATCGTATTTAAAGTTGAAGTATTCAGCAACCTTTGCTAAGGCATCTTCAATATCCAAATTTAAATTTTCAAGACCTTGCTTTGTTGGGTCAAATACTTCAACATCTTCCCAGACAGCTGCACCAGAAGATATAACAGAACGAGTTGGAATATCAATATTAATATTAGCAGCACTATTAATAATTTCATAACCGTTAACGGCTTGTGAAACATGAACGTATGCAGTATTAGTTTTTTCATCTCTTAAAACATTACCGATTTTAAATTCCATATTTGGATAATCTTTTTTTAAAGCATCCAAAGAAATTTGGGTAATATTTAATGGAACAGCATTATCAACAGCAGACGAAGCTGAACTCATAGGTGGTTTTTCAAAGTATTTAACAGTCTTCTTTGGGAAGAAACCACCAGCATTAACTGCTGATAAGACAGAAGAGGCTATGACAAAAGTAGTTCTTAAATTACAAAATTTCATTTTGATTTTATTATTTACTATTACTTTATTTTTAAATAATTGATTCAATATTTATAAGAAATAGTGATAATAATATATTATATTCAATTTGATTGTTATTATTATATTTAAAATAAAATTTGAAAAAAAAAATTATTTAACAATATACAAAGTTTTATATTATAAAATATTTATTGTTAGTTGTTTTAATTTTATATAATTTAAAAGTAATTTATATTACAATATTAAATATTTACTTTAAATAAATAATGATTTATAGGCTTAATATGATACAATTTATATTATTTTAAAAATGTCTATTAAACAATTTTTTGTTTTTTTTATTTGTTTGTTTTTAATTGTTTTGATTATTTTAATTAATATTGAATAAATTATCTAATATATTTATAATTCTTTTTAATTATTATATAAAAATAATAATTTCGGTACAAAAAAGAATGTATAAATATATAGTTTTATTTTTTTAAAAAAAAAAAATTATTTAAATTACAAAAAAAAATGATTTATATTAAATATGAAAATAAATAATAAATAATATAATTAAATAAGAAATAAAATTTTAAATTATTTATGTTTTTTTATTTAAAAAAAAAAAAAATTAATAATTATTTTTTATAATTATTTAAACTTTTAATATTACTTGAAAATATATCTATTTACAACAATATAATTTACAAATACTCATCAAAATATAAAAAAAAAAAAAAAAAAAAAAAAAAAAAATATAAAAATAAAAAGTACTTTTTTGAATATTTATAACAAAAAAAAAAAAGAAAGAAAGAAAAAAGATAAAATAATTTTTAATAAATTATATATATATATATATAAATAAGCAAATAAATAATATTTAATTTATATATATAAAATATTAAAATATAAGATTTAATTAAAATAAAATAATATAAAATAAGAAAAAAATAAGAAAAAAATGTTCAATATTATTTATTTTAATTAAAAATAAACATGAAACTAGGAGACGATTTAACTATATAATAGAATTCATAATAATTTTTAATAATTTTAATAATTAAATAAAATAATTAATCAATATTCTATTTAATAAAACTCATAACGTTTAATAATTAATATTATTTTAAATAGTAATTATAATAAATAAAAATAATTTATTTATAATTTAATAAATCACTTTTTTTTTTTATTTATTTAATATTTAATAATTATAAAATAATAATAATTATAATAATAATATTAAATATTAATATTAATTTGATAAAAACCTATCAAAATTTTATTATTATTTAAAGTTCATTTTTCAATAATTAATTTTTTTTTTATTTTTTTTTTAATACTCCATTAAAAAATGTGAATAATAATATAAAAGTAAAAAATAATAATAATAATAATAAACTTTATTATTTCCTAAAAGTTAATAGCGGTAACAAAATCATATATAAATATATTACAAATTAATTATAATAATAAATTGAAACCATTAAAAGAACCTTTAAATTAAAATTATATTCAACGGTAAATAAAAAAAAATTAACAGTTTTTATATTAACTTTTAAATATATTACATTACATTATTTAATATATATTAAAAATATAGACATTATTCTATATATAGATAAATTATATATTAGATTGAAAAAAATACATTTCTAATATATTACAAATTTATTTTTAATATAAAATATTTAATTTATAATTATATATATCAAATATATTATATATATAATCCAAGTTTTTTTAATTTAACGAATAATTTTTATTAATTTAATATTTATTACTAAGAATATTATATTATAAATATCCAATATAATTTCGAACTTTAATAATTAATGTTTTTTAATTGTGGTACAAGTTCTATATATTGATTGATTATATTTATTAAATAAATTTCTTTGTTATTAATATTATATATTTTTATTAAGATTAATAATAGAGTATATATTATTCTATATTGTAATATATTTATAATGTACTACATATATATTTATATAAAAAAAATAGCCATATAAAAAAATATTGAAAACTCAATTTACTACAGAGTGTGACATATTAAAAAATGAGAATTAATCAATTTAATATTTATTTATTTATTTATTTATTAATTTTTACATTTCTTTTCATCATATCGCTTACTTTTTTCACCTTTAATTATTTATTAATTATTCAAATAATAAATCGATAATACTAATAATAAAAAAGTTATGATTTATTATATAAAGTATTTAGAAATAATTAAAAGAAGATTAAAAAGTGATTTTTGTAGTTATTTATACAATTATATTTAATATAAATTGAAATATTCAATTAGAATTAGTAATAGATTTTCAATAATAAAACTTAAAATTTTCAAAAATTAGTAAAAGATTTTCAATGATAAAAACAATAATTAAGTAAATTAATTACATATATACAAATATAATCATTGAATGAAATGGTAAAGAAAAAATAGCTCATGTTAAATGTTAGTGATTTAATGAATTTGGTGATGTTATTTTATTAATAAATAACATAAATACATATTTTTTATTAGCTTTTATAATAGTTATTAAAATTAGTTATTACTATTATAAAAGCTAATAAAAAATATGTATTTGTATTATTTATTAATAAAATAACTAAATTTGATAGATATATATATTG